>JAPQRP010000025.1:31016376-31029197 GCA_037367295.1 Apogon hyalosoma
TTATTTAGTTGTGATGGTGGACACTGGAACTGGAGCTGGACTGGCAGAAAGAAAAAGAAAGATAAACAGGAGAGTGACAGATCAGGACTAAAACACCGGTAAACCTCTGCATTGAACCAATGGACAGAAGTAATGGCGTTTAAAGGAATGAAAACAGAGCTGGAATTGTCCCTATTCCTTCTACACGGGTACAGAATGCTTCGTTTCTTTATTCATATGCAGTGGAACATTGTATTTGACTATAGTGGCTGTTGGAGCTCAGTCAAACACTTAGTAAACACTTCTGCATTAGCCTCACTAGTTCTGTGGAGTGGGTAAGCAGTTTTATTTGGAGCATTGTTTCAGTCCAAACTAAGGGCTTTGGAAGGTGAGACTGAAATGTTTCTGTATGGAGTTGAATGTTCATACCAGGGCCTGGATACTAAACTGCCCTTCAGGAACAAGACAGTTCTAACAGTAGAATAGTGTGAATGCAGAAGGATGAAGCAACTAGCACTGAACTGCTAATACAGAATGATGAAGATGTGGAACTAACTCAATTCAACTAACTCTGTAAAGCCCTGTGAGACAACCTTGTTGTGATATAGGGCTCTACAAATACAATTGAATTGAATGACTGAAGTCATTTCTGACAATGCTTGAATACTTTGTGGAAAAGCTAATGCAAATATATATTATTGGGACACGTCTTATAGCACTGGTCTGTGAATAACGCTCCAGGGCTCTGGAGAATAAGAGGCATAGAAGCAGCAGTGGACATCCAAAGTTAGGTTTCACTTTCATTTTTACACCAGTTGCTAAACTACTACAGATTTTATGAAGTTTACTTGTTGTCTCGTTTCAGACGACACTTTGCACCCTGTTGCTGTGTTTAAAAAAGAAATGCAGAGTTGTAAAGAGGATCTGCTCTTCATTCATTAGCTTAAAAACAAACGCACGCCTTTACCAGAGTTCTGCCCTTACGACAGTAGAGCTAGTGCTCATGGAAGTGGAGTCTTTGTCCCTTAAAAACACCACCGATTCCAGCCGAAGGTATCGCTGCAATCCACTTTAAATGGATTCTCTGTACAGCACCTTTAAAATTTGCCTGTAATTGGAGGCTGAAATTACACTGATTTGTGTTGTGGTGGGTTTCAAGTTGGCTGGCCTTGCTGAACAATGAAGTCATCAAGTGAACATGGCACTTTACCACAGATTTCTTGCAGATTGATCCCTACTTAGCTGTCTGCTCAATGGTTGGCATTTAAACAAGAGCCCTTTCCAATTCAGTAGAAGCCAAATGAATAGTAAGGCCCACTCCTCTGGATAGTCCAGGGACAGAAATATGAAAATCACTGCTAATATATTTACATAGTATATTTATTCTGCCCCTGCTTGTGTGTGTGTAGTGACTAGCTCGGCAGACATATAACAGGTTTCCCAAGAAAAGCCGAACGCCAGAACTTCTTTCCATAGCTTTACTTGAGACTCACTGTAAAACTGCAACATACATACAGAATGTCTCAGTTATGTTCATTGCTTCAACACATCTACATGCCATTATACACTTAAATGTACAGGAAATAAATCGCTCTACATGCCATTATACACTTAAATGTACAGGAAATAAATCGCTAGCTCGATGCTAACTTCAATGTGAAAATGCATAGACACGCTAACGATTAGCATCTACCGATCAACTTACGGTTTATAACATCTGTTTATCCAGCAACAAAGCTCACATCAAAGATAAGTTTTAAACTACGGGTTCCTACAAAAACTGAACATAAAATACTCACACAAACGTTTTCTTTGCCATACAAACAGAGATAGAAAACATGTCCGTTCAGTTCGTTCTTATGTCTGAACTGGTTACGGGAGCAGCGAAAGTACAAAACATATGTTACTGCGCTTATTCTGACCACTAGAGGGACCCCTTTGCTTGTTTTTAACACAGAACATCACAATATTTGTAACTGCCACTAACTGAAATTATTTTTTACCCTAATTCTGAAAAACACAATGTCCTGAATAAGTTGTTTACATGGCCAATGAAAATGAATATTCCTCTAACACTTACAATCATCCATAGCCCATTAAAAAAATATTTAAAGATACAGTGTGTGAGATTTTTAATGTTTTTCCCAATAATCCAGTGATTTCCAACCTTTTTTGGCTCATGACCCCATTTTAACATCATAAATGTCTGGTAACCTCAGACATTCAAAAAGGAGACTTTTTTTTGATCATGTAATAGTTTGCTATACTAATAAACCTAGCAAATAAATATTAATTTTAGATGACATTCAGACCACATAATGTATATTATTGTGGACAGAGGCCGAAAAGCCAGGTGTAGATTACTGCACAAAGGGAGAATATGATTTTCCTTGGTCAGGATATGTACAGTCAGTCCAGCTTGGATTTACAAGGCTGACAATGAATACTGAACAAACAAGAACTATACTAGGAATTATGAAAGCGCTGCAGCATCTGAAACCCACCACAAGGAACATTTGACAGACAAACAGTACCACAGCACTTCAGTTTGAACATTTGACAGATAAACAGTACCACAGTGCTTCAGGTTCAGCTCCACAGTTTGTCATGTCTTTTAAGTATTGTGATTGTCTCTCTCAACTCACCATATAACTTTTATTATTAAGGTGTTTTGTTTTGTTTTTTTAATCAACTAGGCTTATGCCATTGGAAGTGACGGCTAGGGGTATATCCCCAAATGCCCCCAATCCTTAATGATGTCATGACATGAGGCATCCCCAGGTCATGACCTTTCATTTGCACTTGATTTGAAGTCAATCAGACAAATAGTTCCCGAGATATGAACAAAAGAGTGTTTAATGATTTTAAACTTTTGAGCGACCCCTTGTGACCAATCTAGAAATGGTAAATCATCCAAAATCAAATCAATTCTTCCTCTCCATGATATTCATTGATGTGGAAAATCTGGAATTTCTAAACCCAATATTTTTCAAGTTATCGTGTTAAAACGAAGGATATCCAGCGGGGCCAGTGGTGGCGGTCAGACCAAAAACATAATATCCCCGACACTTCGTTCGGGGATATAATTACTAGAAATTTCAGGTGACCCCATTTGAATTCCAGGTGACCCCACATGGGGTCCCAACCCCAAGGTTGAAAAACACTGCTTTAGCCAGTCCCCAAGAATTGGGACATAAAAAAAAAAAAAAAAAAAAAAAATAGAATTGACAGAGTATAGTTAATTTACAGTTCTAAACATATTTAGGCTGTTTGCATTCTCACTTTTTGTCTTACACAAAATGTTATTCCTCTCTCCTACATCATTCATTACAATTACATGAATATTTACCATTACACAAATTAGGTGATGATGTCATTTAACAACTTCTAGCGACTTTAAGGACAAACAATCAATACTTTCACTACTGATGTGCCACTGCATTTTGGACCGTCTGTATCCGGTCCACAGAGGACTAGTCCAACTTGTACAAAGTATCACAATAGTCCAGTTCAGATGTAATAAATATCTGGACCACATGCTCGAACTGGCTTGTGGGTAGGTATAGAACCAATTACCTTTATTTTGTCATGTATCTCAAGTGTGTTTGAGCCTTGGCAATAGTTGTTTTAACAATTTATGTTTCATATTGTAGTGCCCCCTAGGTGATTTAACCCAATACTGGAGTGCGCTCCCAAGTTCTTTAAACACTTAACTACTAATATCTTATGGTTAATTAATGCTCTGACATGTGTGACTAATTATCCTGGATACTCTGATAATAGAAGTGAAATTGTCCCTTTATATACACAATAATGAAACAATAATTGTAAATTTCACCGTTTACTTAAACAGAAAAAAATTAAAAATAAATAAAATAAATACAATCAGGGAAACAAAATAATAACAGATGCTTAAATGTCTCTGTTCAGTTCTTCTGAATGTCCAATGCCCTCAAATCAATTTCAGTTCAGTATCCAAACATTAATAAAACACTGTCAGTTTCAATGAAAAACAAAATAAATCAAAACATAAACTTAATGTCACTTACTGACACTTATGCAAACCACATAAACAAACTTAAACGGGTTCTCTATCAGTTCTCAAACTCACGTGCAGGCCTGAACCGAAGCTTGTGAGCGTGGCAGCCGGAAACAAAATGGCCGATTCGCGCTCTCGCGCCAAAAAAAAAAAACCTCACCGGTAAAATGATGCCGTCCTCAATGCGCTGCACAAATGGAAAGGATCAAGAGACGTCCTCGATGTAGCCCGGTGAAACACAGGTGAATGGCACTCCTCATCACCCACGGACCCGCAGTTCAGGTCCTGAATCTCCCAGTGCACAGCTGGACAGGCAGGACACAGGCTGATGGTCCGCCGAGCAGGCGAACACAGTCCAAAGCCACTCGTGCTAAAGCTAATCAGGCTAACTAGCTTAAAGCTACTAACTCGTTGCAAACTTCCCCACAGTCCAGATAAATCGCTCATAAACACTCTTACATTACTGCAACTGTTCCTGTATGAGTCAGTGGTCGTTTCTCTATGAACCTTCACAGAAATGTCACAAAAGTTGATGTTTTACCAACTTTTCACTGCACACCGTGAAAGCACCCGGTCCGTCCTCCATCTTTTCCATCCCTCTCTTTTTTTTTTTTTTTTTTTTTTCACCTTACTACATCACATCCTGTTTCCTCCTACGTCACATCCCGACAACTGATTGAGTTATGAAAATAAATGACAAATAAAAAGTATTCACAAACATTTGTGTAGTCTTGTTTTACATTCTTATAGATTTTAAGAATATTAACATTTTTCCCACATCATTATGAACATTTTAAATGAAATTTTCAATAAAACAATGTACAATACACAAAATCCATTCCTCTTATAAAAATAACATTCCTTCATTGTTGGCCAATGAATTTTAACCCTTTATTAATCTGTATGCTATTTATTAACATTAACATATTTATTATTCAGCTATTTATTAAGCTTTGAACCTATTTATGAAATACAATTGCATGTTCTTAACTGTTAAGTTCAACAGGGTTACAATATGTTTATCAGTATCCCCAACACAACGGAGGTAAAGTTCTACATAGTTTCTACAGTCTGTTGTCTAACACCTATCACCGAGTAGAATCAGGTCAGGATCAGACAGACGTCCTTCTGCTCTGCAATGCCCTCCAGATCCCCGTGGTCCAGCCTAAACAGCAGAGTGGAATGGTGCTCTTGTACATATAGTTGGAGGAAGTAGAAGGAAGCTATTTTCAGAAATGATGCTCATATTTTACCTCCTAAGACCCAAATATGATTTCTTTTCCAAAAACAAAAGTTGTTCACTGCAAAGGAAGAAAAAAAAAGTATCTGAAAAGAAAAAAGTGAAATGATGTTTTTACTCGAGACAATTTTTTCATGCAAAAAAGCAGAAACTTGTTCTGTCTTAAGTCTGAGGAAGTTAACTAAAGTTCAACTGCAAACATGCTGTTTTCCACATAACACTTAAAAAGTTGTTAATGATCATTATATCATCTTACAAAATGTTGATCCTGAACATAAATGTAAATCATGTAGAAACACCAAGTTCATGCATAATCAACCTGTTAATGATTCATTTTCAAGGTTCAAGGTGACTTTATTAATACCTGTAGGTAGATTTGTTCTGCAGTCTGGAGAGGGCATCTCAAACACAAAATACATGAAAACCACAGGACACATACAGGGGACACATTAAAAACAGCCCAGACAAAAGACATGGACAGGTACTATCAGCAGGTCACTGATCGTGGTTAAAACAGACTAAATACATAGATAAAAAAACAGACTAAAATAAATAAAAGTCATCAGATATCACTAAAAATGCCAGTATAAAACCTGTAAAAAGCATGATAAAAACATGATATCATGATATAATACAATACAAGGGACAATAGATAATAAATGATAAATATGTTAAGACCATGTTAAAATAAGCCAGAACCCAAGAATTAAGACAAAGTGAAGTGCATCAAGGTTTATTTAAAAGGACAAAACTGTTCCTGTAGTGTGTGGTCCTAGATTTGGGGACTTTGAACTTCCGTCCAGATGGTAGAAGCTGGAACTCACTGACCAGGGGATGGGAGTCACCAGCACCGACTAATGAAGTTGCGATGGGATGAGACTTTTTTTTTTCTACAGTCTAAAAGATGCAATAACACAAACAGGACGTCAAAGACAGAACAAGACCAAACAATAAAGTAAAACAAATTAGATCATGGAGAAAAAGAGTCAGCATAGAGTTCTAGTGCTGATGCTGAGCACGTTTACATGCAGATTAAAACACTGATCATTATCCGATTTCTTGAGTTATCCAGTGATTATTCAAGTGAACATGTAAACAGTATAATCTCAAATGCTTTATCAGATAACAGCAGTAATGTGATTATGAGAATTTGGATTAACACAACTGAATTTCTCCCAAATACTCCAGTGTCTTCATGCATGTGTACAGGTTAATCTAATTATTTCATTCTTTCAAATCTACATGTGTTAAAAAAAAAAAAAAAGAAGAAGAAAAAAAGAAGAAAGAAATCATAGAAAATGGAAGTTACGTAGTCAAACAGGAATACAAGACAATAATAGAAAGTTTGACTGTATCATCACCAGTGACCAGGCAGGGTAGGTCATCATGAAAAGGAAAAAAAAACAAATGATGATAAAATAAAATAAATGTTGATATTTGTCTGCTGATCTATAGGCCTACTATAAACTTATTTTCCATGTGATTCCAATAATTTTGATTATTTTTCAATTCAAAGTTGTGGAATTTCCACATTCCCTGTTCGAATACAGAGAACAGATGTGTGGTGCAGCGGGAGCGAGCTGAGCCTCACCTTGGACCATTTAATCCTTCACACACTGTGCTTTATTCTATGATATAAGAGTGTGTTTCTGTCTTTGTACATCACAGACAGATGTATGTATGCCCTGACTCTCCCTAGTCTGGATAATGTATAAAATGTATGTGTGTATCTTGTTCAGTCCAGTAGATCAATCACCAAACTGTATAAAAAGGCTCTTGGTGAGTCAGTACTCCTGCCTCATGGCAGAGGGCACTACTGAGCACCCACGTTCTTCTGCTACTGCATGAGCTGCAGTGTTATTCTATGTTACAGTTAAGTGCAGCGATTTATTTATTTTTCTTTCTTGCCCTATCTTAATCTCAAAATGGAAGATTACATATCTAACATAATTTGATGGAAAATTTCATTTTGACCTTAAATGAAATATGCATCACATATGAAGGCTATGTGTAAAGAATGATGATATGAGATATGAAACATAACTTGCAAACTGTTGACAGTCAAATGGTGAAGATACCCTTTTGGGTTCATATACATGTGACATGCATACATATTTGTAGATGTGACTGAAATCAGAGTCAGTGCCTCACCATAAACCTCACTGTACGTCACTACGTATGTATCAGGGTGCTTGCTCTTTATTCAAATAAAAATTCCACACATTTTGTAGACTTTTTAAAAAGTGCGATTTTTTCCCCCAGACCTTGACTTTATGTATTTTTAAACTTGCATGCCAACTTTTTTGGTTGAGATTGTACCTGTTGTAGAAAACTTTGATTTTAATAAATGTATGTATGAATGAATGCATAATTTGCAGTAAATTATATTTTACTGACAGAAACATTTTGAAAACATTTGAAAATCACAAAAGTGCATGGATGTCACACAAACAAGTTTCACTAGAATCATTCCAGTACCGATCTGTTAGTGAAATTAGATCAAGTTCTTAAATATTTTCCTCATCTATTTCTTATTCTTAAGATTATGTGCCTTTTAATAAAGAATGGATAAAAGATTCTCTCATAGTTGAATTTTAGAGTATTTTCAGACTTTCACCCAAAATTTCAGACTTTTCAACTTCTGGAAAACATTGTTTCAAAATTCCATACTTTTTAAGACTTTCAAGACCTGCGCAAGCAACCTGATGTATGTACTGTAATAGACTGAAACATTGAAACCAGGGTTTTCAATTAGTGCATTTCTTAAGTGCATGTAAATGCATCAGTTTTGATTATTAGAATTATCTCATCATTTCCAGTTATCAGATTTTTACGGCCATGTAAAAATAGGCTCAATGAAAAGTGAAGCAAAGTTAATGTTTATTATTATAAGTGAATAATAGGTGAAGACAGGTTTAATAGATTTAATAAAGTATATTAATATGGCACGACATACAATTTGCAGAGAAACAGCCAGCATTTAGACCAGGAGTGTTGGAAAGGTTTTAGTTCAGGGTCCACATACAGCCCAATTTAATATTAAGTGGACCGGACAAGTAAAATAAAAGCATAATAAATCCACATTTTTCTGTTTTAGTGCAAAAAGTATGTTCAATTTTAACAATGTTGTGCATGTCCATTACAACTCACATATCACAGTGGATCTATAGATACACAAAACGTTTAGTAATGGATTATATTGTTAAAATTCTAACTCTTGAGAAATTTCAGGCTTAGACCCACTATAGACCCATTTATAGCCCGTACATGGTTTGTATATGTATTTGTTTAGTTAGTTACAGGACAGTGTGCATTGGCATTAGTTACAAAGAACAAGATGCATGCACCAGATTTCACAGAAAAGCTAATTTCCATCTGTCTCTCCATAGTCTGGATAATGTATAAAATGTATGTATGTAACTTGCTCAGTCTAGCAGATCAGTCACAAAACTATAAAACAAAGGCAAGAATATTCACATTTTTCTGTGAAAGGATAGTTTGCATATGGAAGTGTGCTCTCAAATGATTACAATTTTTAATCAGATTAATCACAGGGTTGCTGTGGATTCATTTCAATTAATCACAATTAAATATTCATTTTTAAACTATATTCGTCTTGTTTCATTTTGCATGAGCAAACAGACTCCAGAAAGAAGGGACTATATATGCACATAACAGGTTTATTAAACAACTTGAACCAACGGTTCCTTCTTGTTTTTTTGTCCTCATATTTCCATCCAGAGGCCAACATGGTGTTTAGTGTCTTCCATCTTTATGGGTTGGTTCTGCTGCCTGTCACTACCGGATCAACTGACCATGTGTTCATGAGCGACAACAACTCTACTGGACAAACTGCCTGAAATGAAACGGCAGAGACGTTCAGTCCTTCTGCGCTGCAGATCCCAACAGATCTGGGGAGAGACTGTGGAGGAGTACAAATACCTGGGGGTAGCGATCGATAACAGACTGGACTGGAAATCCAACACTGAGGCTGTGTACAAGAAGGGGATGAGCAGACTCTGTTTCCTGAGGAAGCTCAGATCCTTCAACGTATGCACCAAGATGTTGGAGATCTTTAAGCAGTCTGTGTTAGCCAGCGCCGTCGTCTCTGTGGCTGCTACACTGTCATTTCCCAGTTTGGGATAAATAAAGTCCGTCCATCCATCCATCCATCCATCCGTCTGTCTGTCCGTCCGTCTAATGGAGTTAAAAGTTTTGATCAGATTAATCATGATGATGGATTAATTTGACACTTAGATGGGCTGGTATTTAGGGCTGTAGTAATACACTAATCTCACGATATGATACACGATATTCAGCTCACAATACGATATATATATATCACGATATTCGTCCAATGATACGATTCGATACAATTCGATACACTTACATCATTTTCTGAAAGATTTTAAAGGGACAGAGTGATTTTGATGACATCTTGTGAGTGTTCCATTGACTTGGATTGAATTAATTGAACTGAAAACTGAAAGCATTGATCAGTTACATAATATATGGCTCTGACTGGACAGAGAGTCTACGGCTGCAAATGCTGGACAAAATGAATCAAAGATTTGATGAGAAAATTAGTTTGATTTATTGAAACAAACTGTGACTCACAGCCTTTGAAAAGAGCAGCATCACAAGTGAACAAACCTGTCAGTGTTTCCTGTGGATCTGATCTGTTGGTGTGGCTGTGGAATCCAAGACGTGTGCGTGTGTGTGGAGGGGGGTACATGCACGCGCTGTTCGGTCGGGGGGGCGGGCAGGGCTTGGGCAGTTTCCTACTTATTGTACTATGGGGTACGTGGGGATGTGGACTGTGCTGCCTGCAGAAGTGAAAGTGAAATAACGCTCATTTATGCACTGATGCGACAGTGATGATTTTTTTTGGTATGAAATGTATGATGTGGCGGAAACTATTTTGCCATGGTGCAGCATCGCTTTCCTCCTTTTTAAACACAAAGTGCTCCCACACATCTGCTTTAAGTATGAAGATGCTGGGTTTGTGTTCACCTCCATTCTCCTGAATCTCTGAGCTCTGACTGTGTAAACAAGAAGAGAAAGACGTCTGCGTCTGTAAAAACAGTATCTAGACGGTAACTGGTAGAACTGCTCTACAGCGACACCAGCGGCTGGATGACCTCATCGCTCTTCCTGCAAAGCAAACGGGAGAAACGGGCGGCGAGCAGAGTACCAGACGGACCACGGGGGATTTGAATGGGGCTTAATATATCGATACTCGCAGATGAAAAATCGATACTTTACGGGGAAACAAAATATCGATATGTATCGCAGAATCGATAAAATTGCTCAGCCTTACTGCTATTGGCCGAAGGGGCCTCATGTTTGCAAACACTTGATTTAAATTTCAGAGCCTTTAACTTTAAATAATTTTAAGTTTAGTTGAATTACTGCTTCAGATCCTTTTTTTTTTTTTTCATGAGTTAATGTACGTACTTAAAAAGCAAGTCTTGTTTTTCTTATGAAATGTCATGTTTCCAATTAGCTTAACCTGTTGATTCGAGGTGTCTGTCCACCCCAGCAATTAATGAGTGAGGTCTGGAGAGCAGCTGAGACAGATCCCGAGGCAGAGCTGTCTGCTTTATCTTAGCTTATATACAAACACAGAGCACAGACAATGATTTAGTGCCAGGGCTCCTATGAAAGGTCACAGCTATTCGTATTACAGTGAAAGACCTCCCATAAGACCACTGCACTGTATCATTGAGTAATATGTGCGACTGTTGCTTTTTCATCAACTCGCTCACAGCTGCCTGAAGGTGTTTCAACGTGAAGCCGTGGTGCAGTTCAGCTGGATTTATGTGTGTGCTTGAAATCAGCTGATTATGAAGGGTACGGCCAGTTTCCTTAAAAATGATTGACAGCTTAAAATAAGAACAAATTACTGCACGGCTGTGTTATTTTGATGCCGAGTGAGTGCACGCTGAGGTCTACTGTTCCTGAATACTCACCTAAATCCAAACTGGAGTCTTGTGGTTTTGCTGATTTGGACTGAAATTAACAGTAGAAAATGAGGGGAAACAAAAATAAAATCATAAAGGTTAAAATCACACAGAACATCCAGGATGAGTTTCATATAGTTGAGGTAATTGTCATATTTATGCCTAGACAATTATTACCATGTACATATTTACAAGTTTAATCTACTTCTGTGGCTTCACTCATATTTTTTTTACAATTTCTCTACTTCATTCATATATTTACTTTCAAAATGAACAAGTGGTTCCAGGCGCAACAAACCCCGCCCCTCGCACATATTGTAGCTTATTTTGGCATCCAGCTGATGTCATCATGTCTATGCATGTGGTGATGTCAACATATCAGTTGCCTCTATATATTTGCCAAATTTGAAGAAAATTGAAACAAAATTGATGTTTTTATAGACATTTGAAATTTTACCCATTATAAGTAAATGGGAGATTTAAAAAAATTTTTTTAATTCATAAAAATTTTGACTTTGACCTACTTTTCCTAAAATGTAACCACATCTGTCACTGGGTCACTGGTAATCTATAATCCCAATTTGGTTTGAATTCAACCAATGGTTTTTCTGCTAAAGACATGAAATGTCACCCATTTTAAGTAAACGGGATAAAAAAAGATTTAAAAAATTCCTAAAAAATGTGAACTTTGACCTACTTTTTCCAAAATCTAATGACATCTATTCTGGGTCACTGGCAATCTATGAACCCAATTTGGTATGAATTCAACCTATAGTTTTGTTGCTGGAGTGTTAACAAACAATGAAACAAACAAACCAAAAACAATACCCCTTGCCTCCCCTTGGGGGGGGGGTAATTACTTTTATGCACATTGTCCAAAGTTTTCTGCCACTTTATCTCCTGTAACCATAAACATGAGCAGCATTTTGGAAATACTGCTGGTCGTGTCTTAGTTTGGAAACTCTAGACCTGCGTTGTGGATCAACAAAAACACATCCGTTGTGAGGCATTAAGTCACACTTCCAGCTGTGACTGGGCATTTGATCTTTGTCCACACTAACACAGATGTTTTTCTAAATAAATATTTTCTCCTTCTATTTTGTAAAAAATACTCTATCTACATAACCTTCATTTCAGAAAATATCTCTGTCCAAAATGACTCCAACCTGATCCAGTTACCCAAACCACAGTTACTGTTGTTCAACCTGTGGACACTGTAGACCCACTGTGATCTGGAAGCTGTTATGCACGTGTATATTTTATAAACTGAGACTTATTATGTTTAAAATTGCACTTATTTTCCCAAAGAAATTCCAGGATGTTTGTGGTTGTTCATGTTATTCACATGCATTAAAGAATAATTACCCCGCCCCCCACAGGGAAGCAAAGGGGTATTGTTTTTGATGATTCGGTTTGTGTCTTTGTTAACGCTTCAGTAACAAAACTATTGGCTGAATTCAAACCAAATTGGGTTCATAGATTGCCAGTTATCCAGAATAGATGTGGTTACATTTTAGGAAAAGTAGGTCAACGTTCACATTTTAATTAATTATTAACCACCCCCCCCCCACACACACACACACACACCCACCCACACGTA
>JAPQRP010000025.1:31038143-31049603 GCA_037367295.1 Apogon hyalosoma
TAAAAATTATGAACAGAACCGGTGCCAAAGGGCAGCCCTGCCGGAGTCCAACATGCACCTGGAACAGGTCTGACTTACTGCCGGCAATGTAAACCAGACTCCTGCTTCGGTCATACAGGGACTGGACAGCCCTTAACAGAGGGCCCCATACTCCCAAAGCACCCCCCACAGGATACCACGAGGGACACGGTTGAACGTCTTCTCCAAGTCCACAAAACACATGTGGACTGGTTGGGCGAACTCCCATGAACCCTCAAGCACCCGATGGAGAGTGTAGAGCTGGTCCAGTGTTCTGCAACCGGGACGAAAACCGCATTGTTCATCCTGGATCTGAGGTTCGATTTTCGGTTGGATCCTCCTCTCCAGTACCCTGGAATAGACTTTCCCCAGGAGGCTGAGGAGTGTGATCCCCATGTAGTTGGAGCACACCCTCCGGTCCCCCTTCTTGAAAAGGGGGACCACCACCCCAGTCTGCCAATCCAGAGGGCCTGTCCCCGACCACCACGCAGTGTTACAGAGACGTGTCAACCAAGACAGTCCCTGCACATCCAGAGACTTAAGGTACTCAGGGCGAATCTCATCCACCCTCGGTGCCCTGCCACTGAGGAGCTGCCAACCACCTCAGTGACTTCAGCTTGGGTGATGAACGAGTCCACCTCTGAAACCTCAGCCTCTGCTTCCTACATGGAAGATGTGGCAGTGGGATTGAGGAGATCCTCGAAGTACTCCTTCCACCGCCGACAACATCCCAAGTCGAGGTCAGCAGCTCCCACTTCCACTGTAAAGAGTGTTGGTGGCGCACTGCTTTCCCCTCCTGAGGTGCTGAACAGTTTGCCAGAACTTCCTCAAGGCCAGCTGATAGTCCTCCTCCATGGCCTCCCCGAACTCCACCTAGACCTGAGTTTTTGCCTCCACAACCACTCGGGCTGCAGAATGCTTGGCCTGTCGGTACCCATCAGCTGCCTTGGGAGTCCCATGAGCCAACAAGGCCCGGTAAGACTCCTTCTTCAGCTTGACAGCATCCATTATTTCCGAGGTCCACCACCGGGATCGGGGGTTGCCGCCACAACAGGCATGGGAGACCCTGCGACCGCAGCTCCGAGCAGCTGCTTCAACAATGGAGGTGGAGAACATGGTCCACTCGGACTCAATGTCCCCAGCCTCCCTCGGGATCTGGGAGAAGCTCTCCCGGAGGTGGGAGTTGAAGACCGTGCTGACGTTGGGCTCGGCCAGACGTTCCCAACAGACCATCACGACACATTTAGGCCTGCTGAGTCTGTCCGGCTTCCTCCTCCGCCAGCGGATCCAACTCACCACCAGGTGGTGATCGGTTGGCAGTTCTGCCCCTCTGTTCACCTGAGTGTCCAAGACACGCGGCTGGAGGTCTGATGACACGACAATGAAATCGATCATCGACCTCCGGCCTCAGGTGTCCTGGTGCCACGTGCACTTGTGGACACCCCTGTGCTCGAATGTGGTGTTTGTTATGGACAAACTGTGACCAGCACAGAAGTCCAATAACAAAACACCACTCAGGTTCAGATCGGGGAGGCCGTTCTTCCTCATCACCCCCCTCCAGGTCTCACTGTCGTTGCCCATGTGAGCGTTGAAGTCACCCAGGAGAACAATGGAGTTTCTAGTCGGAGCACCATCCAGCATCCCTCCCAGGGACTCCAAGAAGGCCGGGTACTCTGCACTGCCATTCAGCCCGTAGGTTGAAACAACAGTGAGGCACCTGTCCCCGACCTGAAGGCGCAGCGACGCGACCCTCTCATTCACTGGGGTAAACTCCAACACATGGCGGCTGAGCTGAGGGGCTGAGCAGGCCCACACCAGCCTGCCACCGCTCACCGCAGGCAATGCAATAAAAAATTAGGGCTGCCCAAATTAATACACTAAAGCAGATTAATCCATCATCATGATTAATCTGATTAAAAATGTTAACTCCATTAACCCATCTACAGTGCAGAATGACTCTAAATGTCTCTGCCAGCACATTTGGGTCAGTTTGTCCAAGTAGTTACCATCACACATGAACAAATCATCAGTTGATCCAGTAGTGACAGGCAGTAAAACCAGCCCATAAAGATGGAAGACGCTAAACAGCACATTGGCCTGTGGATGAAAATATGAGGACAAAGAAAACAAGACGGAACAGTTGGGTACAGTTGTTTAGTTGAAACTGTTGAAGGTGTTAAATAAACATGTTAAGTGCATTTATATTCCCTTTTTTCTTGAGTCTGTTTGCTCACGCAAAATGAAACACGATTAATATAGATTAAAAATGAATGATATTTAATCGTGATTAATCTACATTAATCCACACCAACCCTGTGATTAATCTGATTAAAAATTTTGATCATTTGACAGCATTAATAAAAGACAAGAAAAGCACATGGAATGTGAAAGGAACATGCATTTTAGAACATTAGAACATCTTTAGAGTATTACAACAACATCAGTGCTGATCTAGACCCCTGTTCACATCCACATGACCCCTTTGAACATCATTCCTTACATTAGCTCCATTACTTGATGGAACCAAACAAAGCAGGTCCACTCACTGTTCATGCAGAGGTGGACCTTACAGACCCTGGAGACCACATTGAACCTGAGCCTGTTGACTCACTGTCCTCCCTGGAACTGTGTCTGTCACTGTCTTATAATGTGTGTGGAAATGAGCAAAAACAGTGGCTTGCTTGATAAAGGGTTAATATCATTTGGCCTTTCATCCACATGACGCAGGTGTTGTTGGTGCCCTGAAACAGTATTTTTGGATCCCAGAGCAGAAAAATCTCACAACGCCGCCCTCGCTTTGCCATATGGATAGGCAAAACAGCCCTTTTTGGAAGCGATGACGCCATAGTACTATGTGACGAGGAAGAAGATAACCCTGGACGTAACATCCAGTAATAAAAACAACAACAACTATGGTGGATTACAGAGTTGTGTTTGTGCTGCAGATGCTGCTAAGTTTATTAGCACTAGTACAACAAAACCTGACATCTTCATCTTCTGCTTTATGTTTGTACTCAATGCACTGAAGTAGAAGGACCTCATGTATATGCTCAGTCAGTCTTCTGCGATTTTACTGTCTGTGTTTGTGTACAGTGCCACATCTAGGTGTGGCATACATATTACATTGTTTTAACCCAGTTTTCCCATTTCCACCTGGATGCAGATATTTCTTGAAACAATAAGTGTATGGATGCGAAACTTATAGAATCCACAAAACAAAAATACTATGAATGTTGTTGTCTGGACATAGCCTAAGGGAGGCAGGACTAGACATACAACGTTCCACATCCAGACAGAACGCTCTGTCACACATAATGCAATCAAACTCCACTCTAATATCCCATATGCGAACATTAGTCTCTTAAGGCTGACTTGCTCTGACGTCATGAGGGCAACAGTAGCCTCATGAGATCAGCCACTTTCAGGAGCCAGAAGCTACTGTTAAACAGCTGTAAGAACTTGATGCATGATGGGAAATGTCCTCCTGTCCCCTGATCAAACACTTGATTGAGAAACATGATGTGTTGTAGAAAATCAATATTTCCTGTTTATTTGCACAGATTTACAAGAAATGAGACAAGAAATTATGTCAGACTGCTGACTCCTCCCCCCATAAACTGATCACCTTGCACCTTAACAACAGGTCACAATGCTGCTACATTACAGTTATCATTGTCACTTTATTTCCACCTTAAAGGTGCCCTGCCACACAAAACCATTTTTACTTGTATTTTGTAAATATGTTCAGTCCATTGGTGTTTGGGTTCTGTAGTGAATTTGAAAATGAACCTCTACCTCCTCTGTCTGCTATTGACGCTGAAAAGAAATAAGCAGAGAAATCAGGTCAGTTATTAAAGCTGGTCAGTGTGACGTGTTTATACCTGAGCCCATTACTATTCATGAGCTCACCCAGATGAGACCACGCCCACGGAATTCATCTAGCTGAGTGACGGTTTTCGTATGGGGCGCCGTAAAGGGGGGTAAACATGACAAATTCATGGAGCCCAGCATTTCCGGGAGGCCCATAGAGCAGTGGAGGGGGCCCAGTGGATGCAGGTTAGAAGGTGTGAAAATTCTGTGTAGGGTTCGCCGTACAAGACAGGCATAGAAGCTGGGAGTCGGACGTTCAAAGCATGTTAAATTAAGTTTCACTTTCATTTCCACCGGTTCCTCTACTTGTTGCACACTGTAAAGGATGCTGAAAAGGTCTCATTGGCTAGCTGTTAGCCAATCAGAGTCAAGCAGATTAGCATGTTGAATATTCATGAGAACTGGCGCAAATGGAGCTGAGTCTTCCAGCAGGGTTTCTATACCACATTAGAATGACTTGAAACTGGAAAACCAAGGCATTTTTTCCTCAAAAAATGTTACTGAGTCCATGGTAGAACTTCACACATTACAAAAGTAATGAAATATTTGTGGCAGGGCACGTTTAAGCTGTTGCTGTTAACGCTGCTGTTGTACATGCACCACCACGTTAATCTGTTGCTGCTGCTGTATGCGGTGCAATATTATACATATTCAGAGGCGTATTTTATTATAAATTGTGGATTTTATGGTTGTTTTCATTCTATTCTATTTAGCTCTTATCTACTTTATTATTTTATGCTATTTCATGCTGCATACACCGAGAAACGGGGGTAACTGTATTTTGTTCTGATCATCGTCTAATGATTGAATGACAATAAAACTGAGTCTGATGAGAGTAGTTATTGGTGCCGGAGTTTATTTTTATAGCAAATAAATGTTGTGAGGCTGGTGAAAAGGGTTTAAAAGCAGAGAAGGACAAACTCTTTACATGACCAGGCCCAGACAAAATGACTCTACTAAGTGCAGACTACATCTCCACAAACTTTTAACTTTTTTGTTGTTCTGAAGGTGGGGAGGAGACACATTGAGCTGAAATCTGGGGTTCTTTTCTGCAGTTCAATTTTTATTTATCACTTCTCTGTACCAATTACAGTGTACATATAAAATCTGCCAAGCTCTCTTTGGCATGATGCACGTTTTCAGGTTTGTCACCTACTCCTTTTGGCTAGAATCAGTTTGTCAGCAGTTTGTTTTCTGATAAAACACAGTCAAATAATAGTGTTCCAACCACCTCCACAACTGACCCTCAGTCATTAACAGACCTTGTTGTGCCACCTTTTCATTGTTGTCGTTAAACTTGTAAGATAAAACATCTGCTCCAACAACCATCATCGAGGTGCCACAGAGAGTTTAATGGCATCATTAAACCTTGTAGATTAATGGAGGATACAACCCACAACGCGTCCAATACACCTGGACAAGACTAAACCAGTCAAGTAGGTAAGATTATTTTTGGGTCTTCTCTAAACTGACCAATATGACCAAAAACTACACTTAGTGAGGATCAAATGTAATCTTATAATAATCTAATCTATTATTGTTATATATGATTATGATTGAACCCTGTTTACTATCAGCTACTGTTACAAGGTGGGATTTTAAGGATGCTATATTTGCCCTGAAATAAAGGAAAAGGAAATTACAGCTCAATTATTTTTTGTAATTGATTAAGCTATCGATTATTTTCATGAAATGAGCTTGTAGACTGTACAATAGCAGGTGCTCCCTGAACCTGGACATTACACTGAAGATTGATAAACCTGATGCCATTTCATGCTGCTGTGGAAAAGTGAAGCTAAAATATCATAGTTATGGGAGCTGCCATGTTGGATCTGTGATGAGCTCCTGAGTACAGATGTGTCTGAAGGCATTATTGCATCATAAATCACACATTTAACCCTTAACCGGTCTGAAAGCACCTATTATGCTACTGCTACTACTACTGCTCCTAATCATCATCATCATCATAACAGCATTTTTAAAAAACATTTGAAAGCCACAGTTTACAGAGTGTATTCACAGCAAAACTAGGAAGCTCAGAGATAATACAGTTATATGATAATAAAATACAGTCTTTGTTGTAATTTCACAATCATACTATGTACATTAGCACAACGAAAATAGGAGCACTGTCACACATGCTGCAAAAGTATACAGTGTACATAGTTTATTGCACATGGTCCGCTGTCAAACAAAAAGCAGCTAGTCATGTCAGAACTTGGTGTGGGCATTGATTAGAACTATTGTCCTGTTGTAAAAACTAAGGGCCTGATTTACTAAAGGTTGTGCGTGTAAAAACAAACACAAACTTGACTGCGCACGCAAAAACATGTTGACGCTTATCTATGAACAAGACGCACTGAGGGTTGTGTCTCTCAAAATAGGGCAAAATAGCTTGTACAACCCATTTAGCGTGTTTGCTTTGATGTATATGCATTATGAGCGTTTCTACCAGAATGCACAAAATTATTGGGGGAGTAGATGCAAATATTTATTTAGCACACTGAATATGATTTACCAAACCTGAAACTGATTGGAGTGGCTGATTTTGTGTTTATATTTAGCACGCTTGAAAGGCAAGTTTTAACTGGCATAGCTTTATGCAGAACTAGCTGCAGTTGTTCTGGCAAGGAGGCGGCATAGGCCCAACCAAAGGCAACGCAGAGAATGAATCTGTTCTGATCACATCAACATTTTTGGAATGATAGAAAAAAAAATATTGAGATGTATGTCCTACCCACAATGCCACTGTAGAACTTCTAGATCAGGGGTGGCCAACCCTAATCCTGGAGAGCCTCTATCCTGCATGTTTTAGATGTTCCCTCTTCCAGTCCACCTGACGGTCATTATCAGACTTCTGCAGAGTTTGATGATAAGCTTTCATTTGAATCAGGTGTGTTGGAAGAGGGAAACATCTAAAACATGCAGGATAGTGGCTCTGGAGGACCAGGGTTGCAGACCCCTGAACTCGGGGATGATTTGGGTCCAGTCACAAGGAGGAGTCATGCAGTACCTTCTATGACAAAACTCCTCCAACGTTACATTTCCTTGAATCATTCCAGTCACTGTTGCCATTAGTGCTGGTGTTTCCCAACCAGAGCAGTTTTTCCAGCGTACTGTCTCCATGACGATAACCAGTGGCGCACACAAAATCCTCATTTAAATAGCGTGGTCTCCAACACTTTGCACCTGTTGTCATTTGCGCAGGCAATCTTAATTGATCACCCATGACATGCAAATCAATAGCACACACATTATGTAGCATGAGCAAGCAAATTTGCACCTGTTATTTACAATCTTAGTAAATCAGGCCCTAAGTCTGTTTGTCCGTGATCACAGAATCTGACCCTGAATCTGAATGAGGAACAAGCTGACACAAGAAGAGAAATGGATATGTGGAAGATAATCAAAAAGGGAAGATGTTAAAACAGGATGAAAGAGATGCCAGACTGAGAAGTGTTAAATGACAATAACAACAAATAAATTCAAACATTTTTATTTTATTTATTTTTTATTTGTTTATTTGCACCACAACAAATTAAACATTAGGACAAACAAAGAAACAAATTGTGCAGGTGAGATCAGAACACCCAGTGGGGCTTAAAAAATTAATCTCACCTCATTACAGCATTAACTAAAAGAAAAACAACAGGAATGAAAATTAAAACATTCAACAGAAAAGAGTGAACACTGTAAAAGCAATGAAAACAGGTACAAAGACAATAAGAGAATAAAACAAGATAGGAAGGTCGTGTTTTTATTTCCTGTTAGACCGGCAGCATAACAAAACCTTGAAAGGTAACTGTGGAATTTTTGCCCAATGATGCGAAAAACTAGCACACACTGTAGTTACTGCATAAAAGAACGATTACCTGAGCTCATAAACATCAAGAAACAGTAAAACCAAACAAAATCCAATGTACTTCTGAGGAGACCAACAGTGATGTTTTAAAGCAGACATTTTTCTTGATTAAGGTGTTATTAATGATATTAATGTAGTGTTGTTGTCTGCTTTCCAGTGAACCAGACTGAACCAGTCTGAGGCCTCAGTGATATTTACCGATCTATGGACTCAGCCATTTTAATGAAGCTAGTTACACCTGTGTGCTTTCTGTATTAAATGGCTGCTTTGTAAAAGATCAGATCTCTCAGTTTTGCCTCTGCTTTATAAGTCACTGACAGCCCATATATCAGAAGAAAAATATCACACTTCAAAATACTGTACAGCCTATTACTTGGAAAAACCTCAGGTAGGACAGACTGTACCCGAGACACAGCGGTACCTGATCCCAGCCGCATTATTTTCATGCTGAGAGCCCAATTATCTGACCACTAACGCAGAAGCCGACCTGGTCTGTCAGACCCGCTTCATCCTGTTTTTTTCCCCTTTCTCCTCTTTCATTTCTGTGTGTGAATTCGGCCTCCGTCAGGTACACAGACCCAACAGGAGCCAGACTTGATGGTGACCTTACTGTGATCCCACTGCACTAACAATCCTCCTGTTTTCTTACATGTGAATCAAAAAACACTGGATTTCTGACTCATGCCAGTTAATGAGGCTCTGCAGACAGACCACCCATGGACTCCCGGGCACAGATAGTTATTACAGATAAAAAACATCATCTGTCTTTAATGTTTTCTTTGGAACGCATTGCAAAAATTGAGTTAAAACATTTTATTTTGTAATGAAATTTGAGTTTCTAATCTACCAAAAAGCAAATAAAAACATACAAATACAAGATTGCATCAGGGAGCCTGCAGTAAAAAGTTGCTCATCGATGCAAAGTACAATGTTCTTATCCAAGCATGAGGTGCTGCATCATTTCATGTGCAAACTAAGCTCATTTACAAGCTTTATGAGTTCTTTAATAGGCTGAGAAACTTTCATGATCCACAGACCATGAAACCCTTTAAAAACCCACAGTGGGATTTCTGCAAAGCGTGGCTGTTAATTTGAAATGAAACCTCCTCCTTTCCTGCATATTTCAGCCAAGTTGACTTTGAGAACTCACCTGGTTTCCTCTGTGAGCCTCACAGCGCTGCCGATGTGCTCTGTGGCAGATAATGCCAACCAGGTTGAGCCTCACCTGCTGCTGTTTTGCTGCCATTTCCGAATCACTTCAAGAACAGAAACATCTTTGAAAAACAGTTTTCCCTCTAATTCCAGTGGACTGGAAAGTAGAGAAAAAAGATCCGGTTAAGAGGAAGAGGTAAAAGAGGGTCTTTGCGGGGAGCCTCTTTGAATTGTTCAACCCGTTGATCGGCGGGATGTGATGAGAGAGTGAAAGTGGTGAGATGTGCTTCTGGGTTTTAGATAATAGTGGACTCCTTTCCTCTGAATCAAAGTTTGAAAGCTGTTCTTGCAGTTTTGTCGCAGACTATCAGCTCAGTGCAGACACACACACTGACTTTGACAAATAACTGAACCTTTCGTACACATGATGCAGGGAAGGTATGCTCTTCCTTTTACTTCCTTTAAAGCAGAGTTTCTCAAACTGTGGGGCGGGCCCACTGGGGAGGCGCGAAGGCTTGCCAGGGAGGTCATGGGATCACTCCTGGATGTTTTTTTTTTCTTTTTTCCTTCAGGTTAGAACACGTCTCTGGTGAAACTAATGTTTTAGTGTTGGAGCACCCTGGACTCATTTTAGGGATGTACAACAAACAACTCTACTGCCCTGGTGATCTGTCACTAGACTGGACAAAGAGTTTAGATTTATAGAATGGACAAGGATTGGGCTGGAAAAGAAACACATTACATGTTTCTGGTTTTGCACTGTTTATACAGTTTGTACTTTAATGTTCTGAGATGTGCAATGGAAATTGGCTCATTGGCCCACTAATATTGCTAAAATGTTTATCTGTGTTACCAAAATTTGTTTGCTCTAAAATAAAAAAGGAACTTTATTGTCATAGTTGTAAGATAATTGCTCCTTTCCTATTTTCATTTGGAAAATATTGTCTCAGGGAGCAGTCTGGTTGAGTTTATTAGTATTATTCAAGCAAAAATCTAAGTTATTTTTTTAATTTGAACAAAAAATTATTCAAGGAAAAGCAAAAAGTATTGTTACAATATTGATGTGTCTTTCAATAAAACTTGCATCACTGTTACAACGCTGTTGGGGTTAAGGAGGGCCTGGAGAAGGGGGCCCCTCAGAAAAAGACTGAGAACCACCTTTCTTAAGCAGGGATGTCAAACATACAGCCAAAACTGTCCCTCCAAAGGTACCAATCCAGCAAGCAGGGTGAATCTGTGAAATGCAAAATTACACTGAAGACATTAACAGTCAAGTGTGTCAAACTCATGTTTGTTCCAAACTCCAAAAATGTGCTACTATTCTGTCTGTTACTAAATGTTTTGTGTTTTTAGATCCACCTTGATCTGTAAGTTGAAATGTACATGTGCAAGTGATAAGTTGAGACAAAATACTGTTAAAATAGCAGTTGTTTTTCTTAAGAAATTTCGTGTTATTCACATTTTTTGTGAAAGGATAGATTTTATTTGTAAACATTTTCATGTTGTCATTTTACCTTTTTTCACTCTAAAACAAAACACAATTTCAGAGCTGACATTATTTATAGGTTATTATGTTCTGTGACAGGTTCGGGCCTCTTTAGATCAAATTGGGCTGAATGTGGCCCCTGAACTAAAATGACACTTCACTGTTAAATAAACTAAATTACAGCCAAAAAAAAAAAGGGAAAAAAAAAAGATTAAATTGTGTGTTTTTAAAGGCTGGTATTTGATAGTTTGGCATAAGAAAAATCCAGTAACTGTTTAAATGACTGAAAAACTAATAAAACAGAGTCTGCATCCTCTCAGCAGTACTTCAGCAGAATTATTCCCAGTGTAATGTGTTACAGGTTCAGTGTGGAAGAGTCAAACACAACTGAGGGCTTCTAGTGTTATGTTTGTGAAGGAATTTGGGAACTGGTCAGTTTTTGATGTTAACTGCCTGCGTTTCTAAAATAACATTAGCTCCTGTTGAAAACTGTTGCAGTTATCAATGCACAGATAAGATTTAGTGAAAACCTGGGGAAGGAAGCCCGAGTCCTCTGCATATATCAGTCAAGCAGTCAAATCGGCTCTATATAGTAAAAGTTATCTGATGACCCTGCACATACAGAGCTGGTTGAAACAGACTCAGGTCAGTGTCAGTGTGGTGTGGCTGCTGTGAACACAGACCAAACACAGGGCCCTCAGTCTCACGTGCATTTCAACGCCTTCACACACCACACATGCCAGTTCTCACGCTGATAAAGTATTAACTTCACCGTTACTGTGAACAGCCCCGCCCATCCCTACACGCAGAACATGCGCAGTGCATAGAGCCCCACGACCCATGGGGGCCCCGCTTTGCGCGAGCTGCGAGGGGACGCATTCTCTGCAAATGCATTACAGAGGATAAATGTCCACGCTGCCGTGAGGCGCGGCGCATGCGCACTGTAGAGTATCAGGTCAGGCCGAAGCAGGAGAGGAAAAAAGAGGAGTAATCTGACAGTGTTTCCACAATGATTGACAGCAGCATCTGACCAATCAGCGGTCAGATGAGCTGACAGGTGATTGGATGAGGA
>JAPQRP010000025.1:31122699-31134891 GCA_037367295.1 Apogon hyalosoma
CAGATAGGAAACTACATGTAGGCTCCAAAATGGCATCATGACCTTTGACCTTGAGCAACCTTGAAAGGTCAAACCCACAGTCTCACATTTTGAGAGGGAGATGTCCATTAAGAGCTAAAACATTTGCGAGGGGCGGGGTTTGCTGTGCCTGGCACCACTTGTTTAAAGTGTGATGAGATATTTTGACTAGAAATGAGAAAAATACACTTGGTAAGATTTAGATTTTTTTCCAGTGTGTTATTTTCTTTTGTGTAGGAGGTCCTGATGGCAGAGATTAGATAAGTTGCTTGGGGATGTTTTCTTACTCACTTGACTTTTGGACCAAAGACTGAGGGTGATCTAGCCTAAGCTGAATTCACAAGCAATACTGTCATTAATATATTTCCTCTGTAGGTACATTGGTTACTACAACATGTCCACTTGCTATGAACTTGTCTCATATGGACCTTTGGGGAGGACCTGGAGGCCAGGGGTTTTTACTGTGCTGGACAGTTCAATATACCAGTACAGACAGGTTTTGTGCTTTGGGACTTCCTCCGGACATAGTGAGTGCTTGAGAGGCAACATTCAGAGAGCTTTGCTAATATCTGTTCACTTCTCTGGAAAAATGTCCCTTGACTTTTGACAACCTCTGGCTGAAGGGATGCTGGTATTTCCATTCTCCAGTTTGAAAAAAATTACACTAATATCAGTCACCACATCATGTAATTCTATAAAAATACACTGTTAATATTTGTCAGGGAAAAGTCAGTCATGGGGAAACTATTGTTGACAACTTAGAACTTTTGTTACTAGATTTAGCAATTTTTCAGACTACACTAGCAACTTTTTGGTTAAAAAAAAAAAAAAAAGGACCTAGCAACAAATTTAGCTACTTTGTTTGGAACCTTCAAGCAAATAATATAAAGTGACTCGAAAACACTAAAACTCACCCATTTTCCTGTAAATGTCACCAGATGATTTCCTGTTCCACTCATATCAACCCTCGGTCAGTCTGTCTGTAGATGGAACAGTCAGTGTTTCACACTTAGACACTTTGTTGCTATATTTACTGTTGTTTTTCAGACCCCTGTAGAGACTCTTTATCCAAAAAACCACTAGTGACAAATCCATCCCCTTTTTTCTGGTGTTATTGGAGACTCTTGGACAATCTGACGTGAAAACACGTATGGTTGTGTGTCTAAAACAAATCCCTGAATATAAATCAGTCACAATGACAGTTTTCTCTATTGTCTCTTTTTGGTTCAAAATATTTCTGTTTAACTGTGACTTGTTGTTGTCTCTTAAGTGGACGGTAAGGTTAAACATAATGCGCTGTGTACCTTTAATACCCCTCAGCCACATATAGTGTAAGATTCTGTTGTAACTTACTGCCCTATAGTGATCTGTTTTCCAAAGGCTTCTGCTCCATGCCAAGATGCTTCCACAGTATACATTTGGTGCAGATATCTGAATACATTCTTCAGATAATGCGATTACGTCATTGAACGGAAAGACAGACGAACAGACAGACAGATGACAAAACAATTACAATATAAGAATATGAAGAGAAAAACTAAACAAACCAATAACTAACCAGCCTCAGTAACTGGTCCAGAGTGTCTCTTTTGGGTCACTTTAGTCGGTCCCAAGCCTGGATAAAGGAGGATGGTTGGAATTGGGACATTAAAAAAAAACATAACATGCTGCGCACTTTTAATCCCCCTCAGTGAAATATAGTCCAAGATTCTGTTGAAAGTTAGTCCCTATAATTTAGATTAGATTATTTTAGTGTAAAACTTATTACATATTTATATTTGAAAGTACTCAGATATTCTAACTGCACAAGACCATTTGACCTTAAAAAAGTAGGTCAAGGTCACCTGTTTTCAATATTCTTCTGCTCCATGCCAAGATGCTTCCACAGGATAAATTTGGTGCAGATACGTCACTGCATTCTTCAGATAATGCGATTATGCCATTGAATGGACAGACAGACAGACAGACGACAAAACGATTACAATACCCCTTGGTTGAGGGGTAAAAACTAGAATTGACAGAGTATAGTTCATTTGTAGTTCTAAACATATTTAAGCTGTTTTTATTCTCACTTTTTGTCTCTAACCCTAACCCTCTGCTACATCGTTCATTACAATTACATGAACATTTCAGATTTTGCAAATTTGGTAATGATGTCATTAAACAACATCTAGTGACTTTTAGGACAAACAATTGATGCTTTCACTACTGAGGAGTTGGAAACACTGGGGGAGACATTTAAGCATAGAGAAAGCGAACCTGCTTGAAGAGGTGATGACATGAAAAGTGAATGTTCAGTCAGTCTGTTCATGTTTTTTTTCCCCACGCCCTTATAAATGCACAGTCTCTAAATTTACTCTGTATATTCGTATCATTTGCAATCATTTGCATAATCATTCTAGGGATGGTATGTTGTGAGGCAGCTGCCATGTCAGAGGTCTTCACTCCCTGTGCTTTCTGGCAAAATCTTGCTTGGATGAAAGAATCTCATTCATTCTGTAATATCCACACCTGCATTTTAGGTGCACGCTTGAATTTGACAAATATTGCAGAAATTCATGTTGGACTATTGGCCATCATGTTCTTATTGTTGAAAGAATCTACAAAGTAGGCTAGTTGTTTTGTTTGATGGAAACACTCCTCACATCCGTTGCTTGTTTATCATATTTTGTTGTTCGGTCTTTGTTGCTTACCAGAGGGGAAGCATATTGGTCAGTTCCTATATCTGTCTGTTTGTCTGTATGTGCTCTAGCAGTCACATTTCAAGTATTATTAATGTCAAACCATTACCAAATGATTTGCCATAGTCTCTAGTCGACTTAATTAGTTTTTGGTTATAGTAGGCCAAAGTACAGCTGAGACAGAGGCCAAAGCTGGGGTCAAGCGCCTCATTTGCATATTTAGAAAACAGCTTCTGTCATGAAAACTAAGACGGATATCGACTAACTTTGTATTATCGACTTAGAGGAAGTTGGATATGACCTTTCATTTGGTACCAATTTTGTTGACCTTGAATGACCTAAAAAGGTCAAACGCAAGGTCTTGATTTTCAAGATACTCGATTTTCACTCATAACCCTCTCAGTTTTGCAGATAGAGAAAAACAATTAGTACCACGTTATAAAGCCTGAAAAAGTAGGAGATGATGTGTTTTTTTCATTTTTGATCATTTCCTGTTTCAGTTATGGCAGAAAATATCAGTATTTCTGGCACTTTTTTTGCAATTTCCATTCACTTATAGCTTTGGAACTGTATAAGATAGAGGAATGTGACTTCTACCTCAATGTTCAGCTTGGAAAAGTAGGAATAGTGTCTCAGTTTTTTTCTCATCCCTTCTGGTTTCTGAGATAGAACGATTGAAAGTTTGCATGTCAGTTGTGTGTAAATTCACAAAATGGCTTCTATCTATGAAATGATGGCACATATCGACTAACATAATATTATCCACTAATCAGAAGTCACATATGACCTTTCATTTGATATCAATTTTGTTGACCTTCAATGGCCTTGAAAGGTCAAGCTCAAGATCACAAGTTTCAAAATACAAATGTTTTTACCGTAATTCCCTCAATTTTGCAGATAGAGAAAAACAACTAGTATCAGATTATAAAGCATGAGAAAGACCTCCAGCAAGTGCACAGCCTATGGCACTTTAATTTGTTTGTTGGTCATTTTGTCCAGTGACTTCTAGTTTAGGCCTGTGTTTTGTTTTGTTTTGTTTTTTTTGTTTGTTTTTATGTAAATAAATTGGTCGATGTTGAAGCAGATAAGAAAAACCTGAAAACCAATGTAAGTTATTTTTTCACACATAACATTGATCAGGAATCAATACAGGAATTGACAAAGAATTGAACTGTTGTGGACTGTAAACGTAAAAAAGACAAAGATGCAGGAGTCTTGCAGTCTGAGGAAAAGTCTCAGAGTCCTCTTTAAGTCCAGTCTTTTATTACATGTAATAAATGGAGTCATAACCAAAAATGGAGTTGAACTGTTCATCGTGTTATCGTCATGTCCAAACATTGAGCTAGACTCTTGGCTATCGTGTCCTTACATGAACTCTTACTTGAATTCCAAACATTGGTTAAAACATGGCTGTTACCAGCATATGGGGGATATAATTAGTTGCTGACATCTCTAATCTGTGCTGGACACTAGTGTGGGATTGTCCTGTCGGTCTGCTTCTCACCGATCTGCTGGGAACTTGTACTCTGTAGAATAGTTTCACAGTGTGTCATTAGTACTTTTACTGATATAAATGATCTGACTACTTTTTCCACCACTCAATAATAAAACATGCAGCCTACAAACCTTATTTTTATTTATAATCCTCAGTGATTCATTGCTAGTCTTTGCTCTTAAATGGCAAGATATTTTCAGGATGCTACTTTTGTACCAAATCAATCAAAGGATCTATATGCAGTATTTCTACTTTCCAATAATAATAAAAAAAAAAAAGGTTCTGCCAAAGATGTCAATGTATGGGGTTGTCTAGATGAACTGGATTTATTTACACTGACTTGCCAGATGGGATGAAAGCTGTTATGAAACTTTTAGTCAAAGAAAAGAAGTGATAGAAATGGATGCTTGATGAGCTGATCATTAATTGAACCAGGTGTGCTGGAAGAGAGAAATATCTAAAACCTGCAGGATACTGGTCCTGGAGGACCGGGGTTCCCCACCCCTAACAGCTGATGCAGCATGTGAGGAACATGAGACATAATGTTATTATAAGTGGCTATGAATTTTTGTTCGAAGAAAAATACTTGATGATACCATAATACAGATGTGTGGAAAATTTGAGCATTATACTTTATTCAGTGAGTGGCACAATCTGTGGATAGACAGTCTTAATCCACTGTAGTGTTGTGGTATATAGTGCGATACGGTGGTGCCGTGGAGAGCACTGTCGCCCCGTGGACCTTTCTGTGTTGAGTCTGCCGTTTCTCCGTGTTTGCGTGGGTTCTCTCTGGGTACTCTGGCTTCCTCCCACCATCCAAAGACATGCACTGATGAAAAAATTACCCATAGGTGTCAATGTGAGAGTGATAGGTTGTTTGTCTCTATATGTCAGCCGTGCAATGAACTGGCAACTCGTCCAGGGTGAACCCCGCCTTCACCCATAGGTAGCACGGATAGACTCCAGCGCCCCCATGACCCTAGTGAGGCTAAAGCGGGTTCAGAAGGTGAATGAATGAATGAATGAATGAATGAACGTTCTGGTATATGACCTTTTTCTAGTGTTGCAGTCCGAATGTGAGTAATGGAAGATTATTACCCCGCACCCCCTGAAAGGGAGGCAAGGGGTGTTGTTTTTGTTTGTTTGTTGTTTGTTAACAATTTAGAAGCAAAACTATTGGTTGAATTCATACCAAACTGGGTTTATAGATCGGCAGTGACCCAGAATAGATGTGATTACATTTTGGGAAAAGTGGGTCAAAGTTCCATTTTTGAATGAATTTTTAAA
Organism: Apogon hyalosoma; assembly: GCA_037367295.1. Classification (NCBI taxonomy): domain Eukaryota; kingdom Metazoa; phylum Chordata; class Actinopteri; order Kurtiformes; family Apogonidae; genus Apogon; species Apogon hyalosoma. The sequence continues at coordinate 31,128,181 of JAPQRP010000025.1, forward strand.
ATCTCTTTTTCTCCATCTATGTTATAAAAGAAAGTGACCTCTGTGTGTGTGTGTGTGTGTGTGCGTGTGTGTGTGTGTGTGTGTGTGTGAGTCTGCTTTATAACTGATAAACTGGACAGAGCTAGCCTTTGCATTTTGGAGTACTTATGTATTTTGGGTCAAAACAGACCAATACTTCTGGAGTTATTAGTTGTTTTTAAAAATACAATAGCCCCCCCCCACCCCCTGAGACGTGTGTGTAGGCCGGTTTGACCGCGGTGTGGCCTACTGACTGCATGTGGTTGAGTGTTCTGATGTAATGGTGTTCAGTTTTCTCCTAAACATCTGTTGGTGAAGCTGAAAGTAACATTCATCTTATTCCGAGGCTCGTCATGAAGCTGTGACCTGGACGGCCTGCTGCCTTGCCTTTTTGCCACATTTTTTTGTCTTGTGTTTTTGTCTTGTCTGTAATTATATGAACAAATTATGATTTTTAACTGAAAATATTCAAAAAGATAATGAAGAAACTCAAAACAACTATGCAATATAGAACTATTAAATAAATATATTGTGATATATGGAACACTTTGCCTCATCAGTGAATGAACCTGCGTCCTTCTGGTCCTGGGCCTATCCCTGGTGGCGTTGTCAGTGTTTGTTTTGTCCTGTTTATATTAAGTTATTTATAATTTTGTGATGCCATATTACGCTCGACCTGCCACATTCATAATGGCCGAAATTTGTCTGTACTGTCTATATCTATGCTGACAGACGCATAGACATGATGACATCAGCTGGATTGATGTCAAAATAAGCTACAACACGTGCGAGGGGCGGGGTTTGTTGTGCCTGGAACCACTCGTTTACAGATGAATTGAAGACAACCAGAAAAAAATGTGCTCATACTGTCTATTTATTTATTTTTTATGTACCCTTTATGTAACCAGGTTGGTCAATTGAGAACCAGTTCTCATTTACAATGACGACCTGGGCAAGAGGCGTCATAACTATAATTATATAGAAGTCATATATCGTTGCATTCTCATTAGGGAACGGACATTTTCCACTTACATATGATTATACTGCTGTATTTAACTTAGAAATCTTGTACTTTCACAGTGTGTTATGTAGTACTGATGATGGATCTGAACACTTCTTCCATCGTCGAACACTAAGACCCTCATTTTTCTATGTTACACCTTAGGTCTTTCCTTTTGAATGGAGACACTGCCGGTGAGACAGAGCAGCTATGTTATACAATGAAGACACTTTCAGCTTGTTGGAATAACCAAAGACCAGGGCAGATCATCAAACACATAAATGTCACATTAATATAAGACAGGTTCTGCTGCTGCTTTCACTTTAAGGCCTCATCAAACCGTGGTCATGGAGCCAAGAGGATGCCTGCTTCCCTTGCGGTTGTTGACAGGTCTAAAGCATATTAAATCCAGTGTCACCGCAGGATCAATACCTACTCAAAGCGTAGACGCTCGTCTGCCGTGGGTGACACGGTGTGGGTGTGCATTTGCATTACACTGTGTGTCAGTGTTAAAGTTCACTGCCGGAGATGGGGTGGATCAATCTTAGTTCTGTCGATCACAATAAGACTTAAATGAGCAGTTTTAAGTGCGGTGCATTCAGTGACCTAGCAGGGGTGTGGAGGTATTATCACTAACTAAGCCTTCATTATGCAGGGGTACCCGGTGTGGCTGACATCTCCAATTAACTTGTCTTTCTTGTAAAATCAAAACAACTTATTGCTGAACAGACCACTTGGCTCCTGCTTAAGAGTTTCAGTAAACTCAGTCGCTGTTGTGAATTTTAATGGACTGCCCGACAAATACCTCCAATTTGGCACTAGGCGTGAAAAAATCAGAAGAAATGCAGCCAAGGAAGGTGCTGACTTAAGAGCACACATCTCCTGCAGCCCTCAGACTGTCTACCATCACTCGCTGGAAATGACTTATTTATATTCAGAGCCATATAACATGTGATTCCAATAAAAACAAATAGGACAAATTTGGTTTAACATTTATAGGCTTTGAAAATGTATTTCCCTATTTACCTTTTCAGTTATTTACAATGTCAGCATTGTCATTTATTCACAGGCAGCACCATAATTTAGTCATCTAAGAAACACATTTGATGACAAACGCTGACATGTTGGTACAGAAACACAAAATTGCCTTGATGTTGAGGCTGAATTGTCTTTATGTTTTGCTCTATTCAGCATGATCAGTAAGACAGGTTTATTTGTGTAGCACATTTCACAGACATCGGGAACACAGACTAAAACATGAAGAAATAAAGATGAGAAGACTAATGATGGTGTGTCTAGTAAATAAACAAAGACGACTGCAGGACAGAAACTTGGATGTAGGGAATTATTGGCCTTATTGATCAGTTGAGGTAACTTTGAAAATCCACTGCTGTTGTTTAAACTCAGTAGCTGCTTTTCCATTGAACGTATGTGCAAAACCTTACCGATATTTAATAAATGTCGAAAAAACAGACATACGTAATATCAGTTTTTCCATTAAATCACAAATTTGATGATTTGTTGATTTATTTTCGTGAGATGTCATGAGAAGTCATTCCATAAACATGTTGATGCACGTAAATATCTGTTGTTTTGAATCTAGAATGCTCGTTACTCCTCTATCTCATACGAAATTCAAAAGTGATCAGGTTTCCTTGTGTGTCCACATGTACCGCACCATGTTCGTATAAAACTCTTCTTCTTTGCTTGTTGTAACATCCATCATCATCTGGGTTTTTTTGTTCACGTGACTCTAGTTGCTCAAAAAGGGTCCTTCCATTGCAGTTTTGTGTGACATACCAGTTTTGCTACGCCCGAAAAACCACCTGTTGCAAGCACAAAAACTTTTCATCAAAAAAACAAGTTTGAGCGAAAATGTTGTTTTTCCTTTTGGCAAATTTTTATGCGCAACTTATATTTGCATAATTTGAGGGTCAATGGAAAATTGACTAATGTGTTGTAGTGACTTTACTTCATACTTGTCATGTTTTGGGGGAGCACTAGTCTCATCACATGTATTTTTCTCTCTGGTTTTTACTGTTTAACCAGATGTTATGGACTTAACCCATAAAGACCCAGTGCTATTTTTGTGGCAGTTACCAAATGATTTTTTTCTTTATTTTTAACTTTTCTGAGGTGATTTATCACCATTTATTCTAACATTATACTCAGTATTTTTGCATTCTTAAGTAAATCAGGTATCTTCCTATAGGCCTATTTCATTTACTGATCATATAAATGGTAATAAAAGTTCAAATTAAAGTTAGGGTTATTATATCAGAAACCGAATAAAAGGAAGTAAAAGTGACTTTTTCTGTGAAATCTATCAGTAACTGAACATAAACCCAGTGTGTCCATCCACTGTCATTGATCCAACTCCATGGGTTTTACTGGTGAATTAATGTGTAGAAGAAGACTGTTTCCATGGTAACTACAGAGCCTCTGAACGTCCAAATGGCTCATATCTGATGACCGTGAAAAGATGACAAACTGTATTTTACACCCATTATTTACATGTATTGATAGGATTAGTGGATCAACTGGTATTTAACTTTTATCAGTAAATAATTTTGGTTGCCAGTGGATGTTTGAGTCTTTATGGGTTAGGTTGGACTTAGGACTTACTCGTGTTTTTTTTTTTTTTCTTTTTTTCTTGTACTTATGTGATTGAATGATTTTTGCTGTGTTGCCAAGCCACATTGAATGAGATAGGGATGCTTTCAGGACTCCAGTTCGAACACTGGATTTAAATTATGTCTTAGGCTACACTAAGAGTACAGGCAAATGTGGACCAAATCAGATTTTTTTGCCCATATGTGACCTGAACCTGATCTGTTAAAGACAGTTTGAACAGCACTAATCTGATTTTTTTCAAATCCGACCCAGGCCACTTTCATATGTGGTCCTAAATCTGATACGTATCCAGTATTTGGCAATACGATTTCAGTCTGAACAGCTAGGTCATTTATCCGACCTTTATGTCACTGAAATGCAACAAACGTCACAATTTTGTGTCCGAGGCAGAAGAGCGGCAGGAAAAACATATTTAATTTGGTAAAAACAGTGCATGTCTGCGTGGTCACGTATTATGTCAGGACCTCTTTTGTTCATGCGGGTCACTTCAGGGTCGCATTCGGTTCATACTCAAAACTGATAAAAGTCTTATTTAATGTGTAAATGAACGAGCACACAAAAAAATCGGATTTCACCAAAAAAATCCAAATTGTGCATTAAGACCTGCTGTCTGAACATAGCCTAGTGTATGGGAGTGGGAGTAAATAAGTTCTACTTCTTCCCATTCCTTTCCAGGTATATAATATACAATGTAAATCTGATGTATTTGTGTGTGATTATGTAAACATAGATATAACTGTTCATATGATAGATGATATAGTTATATAGAAGTAGATTTCCATGTATGTTTGAGTGTAGCTCCATGTATGTATGTATGTATGTATGTATACACATTATTCTCTATTTTCACTTGTAAATACTGTGCATTCATTATATTCTGTATTTATCTTTTTTTTCAACTTTCACATGCTCAAAATGAATGATCAATCAATCAATCAATCAAACATAAAGCAGATATTTAACCACTTGAAAATGTCATAGGTAACAAACTTTTGTTCTATTCAGGTCGTTACATTTCAGTTTCGTCCCCTCACCCGCTGGGCTTTACCCAAGGACTTTAGTTTAGTACGTGTCATGTGGTTTATTTCTGCCCTGTTTTGCCTTCTAGAGACACAGTGAAACATGTCATTGCATTTACTGCTTTCTTTGACAGGGACAGCGCTCATTAATGACAGAAATAGGGTTAGGGTTAGACATGATACATACAGATCAGACTATTACAAATAACGACAAATAATTAATAAAGCAATCAAAATTAGAATAAAATACAACCAAGTCAGCACAATGGCGTATTAGGGCCACATGAAAAAATAAAAACACTTGTCACTTTACGAGAGTAAAGTCATTAAATATCGAGATAAAACCCATAATTTTATGAGACTAAAGTTGAATACAAAACAAGTCATAACTGTATGAGAATTAAGTCGTAATATTTTGAGAATAAAGCCATAATATTATGAGAATAATGTCGTAATTTAAAAACAGGCGGGGAAAGTGTCATACCCACTCGTCATATGATGGAGAACTTGGAATATTTTGTGAGGTTCTACTTTCATTTGGGGTTTACACATGGCCAAATACTGAGCCTGTTAGCCCCGCCCACCATCAACTCATTAGCATTAGTCGAAGGATTTTGAAGCAAGTTTGCACAAGTTTGGGTTTGTTTAGTTGAATGAACCAAATGGATTTGGAGCAAATTGCCGCAAAGAAGTTGTTGCATCGCTTGTTGCATTCACTGTAACCAGAAACTCTGTCATTAAGGGTTAAAGCTTAATTGCTAAATTGAGTTTTTATTGCACTCTTGCAAATTTATTTTCAAAATGTTACAACTTTAATCTCATAAAAGTACAAAATTGTTTTCATTTAATTAGGTTTTTTTTTTTAACTACGACTTTATTCTCAAAATATTACGACTTTGTTTTTATGACATTATGACTCTTTTTGTATTCAACTTTATTCTCATAAAATTACGGGTTTTATCTCAATATTTTACGACATTATTCTCATAGAGACAAGTGTTTTCTATTATGTTCCACTAATACGCTGTCATTAGACAGTAATCCATGCTATAGATATTCTAGTACTTATATTAACGTCTTCAGATTTTGGAGTGCTGGTGGGTGAAAAAAAGCTGAAACCTACAGAATGCTTATTTTTACCAATTTAGCTTTTTGTACAAAGAAAAAAAAATGTCTTCCAGAAAATAATCTGCACATTCACAAATACACATTCATATGAACTACTTGATAAATCCGACCAAAGGACAAAAACACGTTGTTTCACCACCACTGTCTGAGCATTTTAATTAAATCTCTTGTTTTAGCAGTGCTCACAGCTGATATTAAACTCCCTCATTAAAGTTAATGTTAATCTTATTATCCTCCCATATCTCTGTGGAAAAATAAAACAACACAATCTGCAAAATGGAAGTTTTCCTCCACAGCGTAAGTTGGAGAGACAGAGACTGTGTGAAAGACTGTGAAATCTCATAAATATGTATGATGTGATGAAGTTTGAAAGTCTCAGGATATGAAGTTCAGCTCCTTAAAGCTCTGACTGGAGAGATTAGATCGACAGTGAGGAGGGCTCATGGAGAGGTTCGAACCATAATGATAATGATGATGAGATAATAATGAGATAAGAATGATGATGGTGACCTTTGTGCACATCAGGTTAATATTATTCACAACCTTTTCACATTAGACTCCTACTACTGATGCTTTTAGGAGAGGAGAGGAGAGGAGAGGAGAGGAGGGAAGAGGAGAGGAGAGGAGAGGAGAGAAGGGAAGAGGAGAGGAGAGGAGAGGAGAGGAAGAGGGGAGGGGAGGGGAGGAAGAGGAGAGGAGGGAAGAGGAGAGGAGAGGAGAGGAAGAGGAGAGGAGAGGAAGAGGAGAAGAAGAGGAGAGGAGAGGAAGAGGAGAGGAGAGGAGAGGAAGAAGAGAGGAAGAGGGGAGGAGAGGAAGAGGAGGAGGAGGAGAGGAGAGGAGAGGAGAGGAGCCGCACGATGAGAGGAGACGAGAGGAGAGGAGAGGAGAGGAGGAGAGGAGTGGAGGGTAGCG
>JAPQRP010000025.1:31197414-31208670 GCA_037367295.1 Apogon hyalosoma
AGATGGAGCTGTGGAGTTGAATGAATGAAGAATTCAGACCCAAGAAGAGCATTTACAGTTTATGGAGACCACAGGGAAAGGATGGAAAAGGAGCTAATTCCATTAAAAAAAAAAAAGGAAAATATCACTCCTTTAATACATTTGAGGTAGAATTTTTACGCCCACAATGGCTGATGGAGGAGGGGAAAATGAGTTGGTCTCGGACAGACTTAAAAATCCATTTTCAAGTCAAACTGCTCCAGAAACCTGGACATTGTGAGGACAGGTCATCAACCTGATGCTAGCTAGCTAGTCTTGTGGACATAAGTTTCTCATAGAAACTTCTGTCAGGAATAGAACTGGACAGAGGAGACTCTGAGCCTCGGTCTCCATGGATATAATAAAGGACTTACTGATGGAACTGAAACACACAGATCACCTCTATGACAGAGACAGGGAAGTTTTCCTGAGCAGAGAAAGGAGGTCTATAACTAATGTATCTAACAGTGGTGTGAAGCGAAAGTCAAACTTAACATGCGTTCAATGCCCGACTCCCAGCTTCTGTGCCTCTATTATACAGCAGACCTTACACAAAATTTTCACAACTTCTAAACTGTGTCCACTGGGCCCCCTCCACTGCTCTATGAATTTGTTACATTTACCCCCCCTTTACAGCGCCCCAGACTATTCCTATAATTGATTTGTGTATTTTACTCTGAGCACTTTACAGAACATAAAAACACATTTTGTTGCATTGCACTGTGGTATTTTACAATAATAATAAAAACTCTATTCTATTCTATTCTATATCAGAGAAACAATCCCAAAGCAAAAAAATACTTTTTTTTTGTAGTTACATCAAGCAAGAAAGCATTTTCAGACTGATAGTGATTAAAATAATTGTGATGAAATAACACAGGCCATTCAAGGTAAGCACCATGGGCAGAGCTGACATTTCACATGATTTAAATCTTTATTTTCAGAAAAGAAATGACGGAAGGAAACCTCCAAATTTAGGTGTCAGTAGATTTTAATGACATCGGTAATTGTCTCCCTTGCACTTCATATAATTGGATATTTCTTGAATCTGTGACAGCTGAAGCCTTGGGTCGTGGTGAGGACGGATACTGAAGAGAATGAATGTACATGTAAAACTGTAAAGGTTACAGTACTCTTTCTGTTATGTCTTGTATTGAACACATCATGCTTGTTCTTAATGAGCAACATTTTATGTTTTACACACATTGTGTGTTTCTGTGTGGTTTCAAGAACATTCTATTTATTTTTTTTGCTTCCTGACCATGGAGTAGTATTCAGAATATGCTAGAATGGAATTATTTTATCTCCCTAGGTGATTTTTAAACACTGATAAAAAGCTGTGTAACTGAAGACAGTAATTGTGATCCCTTGTTTCATATACCTTCCATTGGGTGCTGTAACTTGTTGTATTTTAAGTGTCTTTGTTATGGTTGATTTTATGAACTTGTAGAGAATAGTGCCCCCTCTTGGTAAGTTGTCTATCAAAAAAAAAAAAGATTTTATTCTACAGAACATAGAAACTCCCATGTCTTTAAGACATATGCAAACCTGCCATATGCCTAACCCCAGCAGTGTGAACTCAAAATAACAAGGTGTGGCATTAGTGACATTTGGTGTATTGAGGGTGAATACCATTATTACTAAAGTTGTAAACCAAGTTCAGACAACTCCAAACCTCTACAGTAAAACCACAATTGTACCATGCACATAATCTGGAGCAGTTCACAATCAATATTTCTCAAATAACATGACAAACATACAAAATGTAAATTAAAAACATCACAGCCTACTCATCAGAGATGATATGCAAAATCCAACCTCCTTTCTAAGCGTAGGGAAACTTCCCTTTCTCTGTCATAGAAGTGATCTGTGTGTTTCAGTTCCATCAATAAGTCCTTTTTTATGTCCGTGGAGGCCGAGGCTCAGTCTCCTCTGTCCAGTCGTATTCCTAACATAAGTTTCTATTCTCCTGAGGATGAAGAATGTCTGCTCAACCAGCTAGCTAGTGTTGGGATTTGCTGACCTCTCCTCACAATGTCCAGCTTTTCTGGAAAAGTCCACCTTGAAAATGTTTCTTTAAGTCTGTCCGAGACCAAATCATTTTCCTCTCCTCCATCAGCCATTGTGGGCACAAAAAAATCTACCTCAAATGTATTAATAGTTCAATTAAATTCAATTAAATTAGCTTTATTAGCGTGAGTCAGAAAGAATATTGCCAAAGCTGTCGATGCCAAATAAGTTTTGCTCTTACCATCCAATCAGTGGAAGGACAAATGTTGATGACACTGGGAGGGGCCTGCTAGCTGGAATCTGATTGGTTAAAGAAACAGTCCCAATGCTATACAGTTTAACGTACATGAGCCTTCACTACACATTCTGAAGGCCCATGGCAGATTAGACTAACCCTGGCAACACATAGAGACTGAAATCTGATTGGACCAAATATCTTCCATCCACATCCTCGGACAGGAAGCAGTGCAACTGAGAGAAACACTAAGAAATGAAGAGAATCATCTATTGGGAATAATTTAAATACAATTTAATGGAAAAAATATTCAGATTTAGGTTGTAAATGTAGGCCAGTGTTTCTGATGATGTTTATGCCAGCAGAGAAGGCCTCGCTGGCCCTGACGGCCCAACACCGCCTAACCTCATGGTGAACCTTTAGACTTATGTGGAAGAAGCAGTTCCTGAAGAAGACTGTAGATATTTCTCACCAAAAACACCAGATGAACACAGCCTCCCCTTTTCCTAAATTCAGAATCTCCATCCTCCACACTCAAATACCCGTCGTTCTGTTTACCTTGCTGCTGTTTCACTCTAATATCTGCTGTCCTTCAACATTTTTCTCATTTTTACAATAAGAAATATTTGATTTTTTTAGGCGCACTACATGAAATGGACAGCTACATGACCCCAGGGAGATATGCACTTAAATCAACAAAAAAACTCAGATTAGAATCTCTTACTCCATTTTTGACCCCATTTTTTTATGTTAAATATGTAGCTTTTTCTGTATTTTTCATGTTGTCAGTGGGTGTTAAACCAAATGTCTGAGTCCAAGTATGCCCGAGTACTATCACTGAATGTCAAACTCAAATCAATCAATAAACCTGCAGCTGAGTATCAGACAAACTGGAAAAACCTGGGTGATTCATGGTATGATTTTTCTTTTTGAGCTGTGATTTTTCCCTCAGTGTTCACAATTCAAATTTAGACAAATAATGTTTTCCATCAGCCAACTTCTGTTGTTGTCAGGGGTTTTAGTAAGATATTATCAGTGCCAAATTATTCCAACTGCTGACTTAAGAAACCAGGTCAAGTCAGGTTAGTGCATCTTAGACCAAAACCAAGTCTGAACCCTCTAAAGCGATCAGACACAATGCCTTTCTAAATACTGAAAAATACTCAAATGCTAGGTTGGCACTGCTCCCACTCAAACTGAGCCAAGACTGGGCTGACTGGATCGCAACCATTTATCTGACATGGATGCGGATGTGGTTTGAGATGATGATGGGCTGCCTCCTGTGGCTCTGATTGGCTGTGCATCTGTCCAGTTGCATCCTGAGCCTTTAGATAAAACCCTTGGACATCAACCATGAACTGATGAGGCCCAGACTCATTAAAGGTTAAAGGTGAACATGCTTTATTATGCCTGTACAGAGAACAGGTAAACTAAACACAGAAAGGCTCTTATCTTCACTCTTGATGCAGCGCCACTGCAGGCGAGGAAGGGAATACGTTATTATAAAGGCTCGGTGCATTTGACAAATTGCAGTGTGAAAGCAAACTTGGACCAGCTGGGTTTTATGTCCCCAACTGAACCAAGTCCCCAATCTTAGGAGTGGAAACGACTTACAACACACTTACACAGACATTTTTACCTTATACTTTACCTTACAGCCCGGGTCCATCCGTCAAACCAACCTATTAACATCCACTTTATCAGAGCTTCCATATTTCATGACTAGGTTCATCAAATTTTAATGCAGTCCTCCCTCTCCATGTTTATGTTTTTAGTGCAAAGTCATGTCTCCATAAGGAACATGTAGACCTGTCCTATTAATAACCAGGTTGTATACTATCACTGTCATCATTGCTGCTTTCCAGAAAATCCAAGATGGATCATGTCATTAGTGCTTTCACAGATCCAGAACCAGCTGAAAGCCCTTGATGGGCTGAATGCCAGTGGCTCCTCTCTCTCCGCGGACGTGGCATTGAGGCTGCTGTGCAACACTAAAGTACGTCTGGGGTAATGTGCTGCCCTCAGATTGCTGGAGTCCTACTGAGCCTGAGGGACGCACGATTAGCCTGTGCCCAGACCTGATATGCAGTGACCAGAGCCAAGCACTGATGGATGAACCGAGTGAAGAAAAAAGGAGGCTGGAAGGAGAACACAGAGGTGCTGTCAGTTATGTGCTACAAGCACTTAAAGCATGCTAATATTTTTTATTGCAGTAAAAAAAAAAAGAAAAGTAAAGACCCAAACATCCACTGCCAGCCAAAAGCATAGAGGAATCTAAAGTGTTTAATAACTTTAAAAACACTAATCAATATATTGAAGTAATTCAGGTAAAATGCATTTTGTCATCTTTTCATGGTCATTAGATATGACCCATTTGGACGTTCAGAGGCTCCGTAGTGGACGTGGAAATGGCGTCATCTTCTACAACAGGGGTCACCAGCCCTGTTCTTCGAGAGCCACTATCTTGCATGTTTTAGATGTATCCCTCTTCCAACACACCTGATTCAAACGATAACCCTATCATCAAGCTCTGCAGAAGCCTGATAATGACCATCAGGTGTGCTGGAAGAGGTAAACATCTAAAACATGCAGGATAGTGGCTCTCGAGGACCAGGGTTGGTGACCCCTGTTCTACAATATTGATTCACCAGTAAAACCCATGGAGTTGGATCAACGGCAGTGGATGGAGACACTTGTTTTTGTGTTTGGTTAGACATATTTTGTTGAAAAAGTAAACTTTTCTTCAGTTTTCTCTTGGAATATACTCTGAGCTTTAATGAACATGTATGTGATCATTGAATTAAATGTAGGGATATACCTTATTTACACTGAAAAATGCAAAATGCAGAGGATAATGTTACAATAAATGGTGATAAATTACTTGGGAAAGAAAAAAAAGTTATTTGGAAATTGTGACAAAAATAGTTGAGTCTTTAAGGGTTCAGTTATTGAAAGCCAAATGTTTCTGAAATGAAAAGCGACTGGCTTCTCATAAAAATGTATGCCTGTCTCTGAGAGAGCTGCAGTGTGAATCAAATAAATAGAAAAAAAATAGTTTCAAAAGTGATGAATGTGGCAATCATATAAAAAAAGAAAAAAAAAACATGCACACTAAGAGTCAACGGTGACGCATAAAACGTTTGCAGCATTATGGAGAATAACACTAGTGATTTCAATTCAACTTCAGGTCAGTGTGCTGCCTCTGAATGGGTTTTCTATGGTAACAAAGCCAGAACTGATACCTCGTCGGAGTGTTGAGTCCTCAGGCTGCTGCTATTGAACTGTGCGTCATGCATCCTGATTGCCTCCTGATCTTTTACCCATGTATCAAAATACAACATGAATAATCCATCCAGAGTTATGTTTGGGCTCAATGCAGTTTAATGACCTTATAGAGTCTTGATTATGTCATTAGTGAGAAGAGGGAATGTTGCTTATTTTTGTAAATATGATGAAATCTAAGCCAAATGAAGAAAGATCACATAATCAGCAGAAAAAATGGATACCATCTTTTTGTAGTTTTCCAATGAAGGAAATATTTCTAACTGACAGGTGATGAATTAACACCAACATAACACTACTGTTGCACATCACATTGCAGTCAATGTGTCTGCCTGTTAAAGGGCTCATATTTAGCTAAACCCACTTTTATTAGTCTTTGGTTCATTTCTTTGTGTATTTGGACCCTAATAGTTCATGCAGTTTGAATTTGAACCCTCCACGTGCTGCAAAGCTATCTTTAGATTCATTTGGGCAAAAATCAAGTGGATTTCTACAATATGTTTTAATTCCTGCTGAATTTGTTATGTTTTATAACTAGTTACATCACGACATTTGCACATCTAAAGTGAAGACTTCTGACGAACGTTTCTCCAAGTACGACATCAATTGTTTGTCAGCAGCAGCGGTTGGAGTCCAGACTGAAAATATGTCCAAACTTGGAGCCCATTACCTCAGATGTTCAGTTGTTGGTTGAACTGGACAGAGCAGCACAGCCGACAACCTGGAGGGGGCGGGGTCATTTGCATTTAAAGGGCCAGCGCTCCAAACCACCTTTCTGGTGTCATTAGTCAGAAATAGGGTTGAAGATGGAGCTGTGGAGTTGAATGAATAATTTAAAAAGAAGAAAAACTACAGAGATGGGAATGAAATACTGAGCAGACATCACAGGTATTCACAGGTTTGATTATTTTAACCTTTTTTTTTTTTTAGCTTTTTTTTAAAGGAGGAAAAGGTGGAGATTTGACAAATAGTCGTTGGGAGACTATTCCAGCTCTTATTGCCTACAACAGAGATGATGTTTTGACCTGTTTTAGTTCGTCTGAACGGCACCTCACAGTCCCCTCTACAGACAGATCTGGTACTCAAGTTATTGTCTCCTTATCTTATAAATTCCTCCTGGAGTGGGGGGGGCAAGCCATGAAGGGACGTAAAGACAAGACATGGAAATTTGAAAAACTTCAAGTTCTTAAAGCTTAGCAGATTGTATTTTTCAAGGATTGTGCAGTGATGGACCAAATAGGGTTTTTTAGCAAAGACCTTGATGGCTTTTTCATAAAGCTGTTCTACAGGTGTCAGTGCAGTTGTACCTGTGAGTGACCGAACTGTGAAGCAGAACTCGATATGAGAAACGATCATGCAGTGTAGATATGACTTGGCAGTACTAGTTGAAATAAAGGACCTGATTTGTTTGAAATGTTGGAAGTTAAATTTTATAGTGTTAACAAGTTTTTTGATATGTTTTTTTAAAGGTTAGATTGGAGTCCAGAATTATTCCAAGGTACTTAAACTGGGTCACACTTTCAAGTGCCTGGCGTCCTGTACATACATTAATGCGGTCATTCTCAGTAGGTCTTTTAGTGTCATGCAAACTGTCTTTTTTGTGTTGAGAATAAGGCAATTATCTTTAAGCCAGTTAACTTATTTAAGGCATTTGTAAGCTTGGATGAGATAACTGATGAGATAACTGTCCCAATTTTGGTCCTATTTTTGCCTCCAATATTTGATTAAAAATGTGTTAATTTCAGGATGGCTCAGAGCAAGAGTATAATTTTTATTCAGTTATCTGAGGTCATCATTAGGTACATCCTGGGGGGAAATTAGTGTAAATTTCTCTTTTTTTGGGGGTCTAAAAAGCTGGCAAAGTACCAGGTACCAAAGTGTACCCAGTTTCATACATAGAATTTCATAATTGCATTAATATCTGACGTGTTAATAGTTTTCTATGAGATTTGCATGTGCTCTCAAAGTTTGTATTAGCATGGGTGTTGTGATGGGATGTGGATGTCTGTTGATTTACTGACTCTATCTAGTGTTGTGCTTAAAGAGGAAAGGCACCAAATAACATGAGAACCAATGTGAGGCGCTGGGGAAAAAACAACCCAGGTACATTTACGTTTAATCTCCGTATATAGGCTGATATTATAGATGTTGACAACCGGTGCACTCGATAGCTCGTGTCAGCAAACAACTGACTCCAACATAAAACAGACTCCAACACAAAGCACACAAGTCCTCCAGTCTCCTATAGTGCACCTTGACATGTTGTGTAGTCGGCTTGTGGGATGTTCTTTATCGGCACAGTGGCAGGATTTGCGTTCTCCTTCCTCCTTCCATCTGCATGCTTCTGCAGTCCCCTTTACTACATGAAAGCACAACCTCGGAGCTCCAACTACATGTCGAAAATGGCAAGATTTAGTCATTCTAATACCACAGCGCGCTTACTCGTGTGTACGTCCCATCAAAACAACTTCTCTCCCCCACTATTTTACAAATACACCGTTGCAGCACCCTGCACTCAACAACGCCCAAGACAGGTGTGATTTGTTTGAAGAAGTACCCAAACAACTCACAGGTTTTACTCCAGAGTGATCGCGAATGGTGCCAGATAGAACTAGCACTATGATAACGAAGTATAGAGGCTGGTCTGGATATGGGACTCTAGATATTATGCACAATCTGTATCAGTACTGCCATGCTGGATTCAGATGGGATTGTCATGTGTTATTATTTTGTATGATTATCAATAAGCTGATTAGTTCCCAGACATGCTGAAATGGCTCAGTGTCCACACCAACGTGATGGACTGAGACTAGGATGTTGAGGATTTTTCCATTTTTCTTGAATTATTAGTTTGTCAATGTCAGTCCAACAAAGAATGTATCAGTTACACTTTTCTGAGTTTTTTTCCATGTACTTGAAGTAAGTAAAGCTCTACTGTGGAAAAAATTCTAACCAAGCCAAAGAAGTGGTGTTAGTCAACAAATGTGTGAATGAAATACAAAAGTTGATAAGGAAAGGTGAGCACAAAGGTATGTGGTTCTGGTAAAAAAAGACTGAGCCGTGGCAGGAGAATGAACACTGGAATATTACACTGAAGACACACTGTACGAGTTCCTCTACATCGGGTTTCACTAGAAAGGCCGACAGTTTTACCTAAAATCAGCACAGGTGGTCACCTTTGTATTCCCTCGTCACGTTCCACAGTCCACTCTGAACATAACTCTCCCTCCATGATCTCACCTAAACTCTGAACAAAGTTTACCACAATTTAACTGCAGCGTGGCCTCCTTTGTTTTGATGGTCATTCCTGGTGAGTGGGTCATGGGCTGACATATCGGCATTTGCCTTTTTTTTTTTTTGAAATCCAAAGGCCGATAAGAGATCAATTTCAAACGGGGTGAAAGTGAAACTTAATGTTCATTTATCTTTTCCCTACCTCCTGAATCTTCACAAACTTTCATTTGAGCGGGCAGGATGTTTGTCCTGGTCTATTATATATTATACATTGTATAATAAGTCTAATGCGACTGTGATGATTTTTTTTTGTATGAAATGTAGGGTGTGGTGGCAAGGATTTTGCCGTGGTGCTGCACCAAAAAGCAGAGTTGTGGCGCTGCGCCACGGCAAAACCTTACCAGCAGAAACACGGAGTTATTTTACTGCAGGATAACACGTTAAGTCGATGGTTAAGAATTGTGTGTGTATGTGTGTGTAGGCCACAAGAAGCTACAGAAACAGACAGCAAAGCACCGTCTGAGAGAAAACTGTAGGGCAATAATGGATGTTTAAAGCAAGTATTTGATTTAACTTTGCTTTATTTACTTTATAAAACTTCAGGAAGCTTTTTATTTGTTTAAATTTTCAGTTAACTTCATAAGAGATGCTGCTGAACCTGGGAACTCCCTGCACGTTTTGTTTTTGTTTGAAATTAAAACAAAGACAAGTGAGAGATAAAATACCATTTCAGTTATATTGAAATTTTAGAAAACTTTATTTACTGTAGAAAACTTTTGGGAGCTATTTATTTGTTAAAATTTCCATTTAACATTATAAGACATGCTGCTGAGCCTGGGAGCTCCCTGCACTTTTTGTTAGAATTTTTAAACAAAGATGTCTATTGTCTAAGATAAAAAACAAAAAAAAAACTTTAACATGTTTCAAATCTGAAAAGCTGTTTAATAAACATATGCTTAAAGGCATTTAAACTTTAAACAAAGTTAAGTGTTGGAGTTCATATTATTAAAAATGTTGATGCCAGTATTTTAACTTTTACTGCAAATGGATATCAGCTCCAAATATTGGTTTTCTGCCTCCTTGACTACTAATGATCGGTATCGGCCCTGAAAAAAACATATCAGTCGATCCCTAGTGTGGTGATGGACTCATTTTTAGTTCCAAACAGGACATGGTCAGTGCATTGTCTTTGAAGTCATTCATGTCATTGAATGTTTCTGCACCTTTTTATCTCACTGGCTGCATTTCATCATGTTATCTATAAGCACAAAAAACCTTTAGTAATAGGAAGAACATTGTTACACCCCCACCACCCCCGAAGGGGAGGCAAGGGGTATTGTTTTTGGTTTGGTTTGTTTGTTTGTGTTTCTAACACTCTAGCAGCAAAAGTATTGGTTGAATTCATACCAAATTGGCTTTAGACGTTTTCAGTGACCCACAATAGATCTGATTTCATTTTGGTCAAAGTTCACATTTTAATGAATTTCTTAAATCTTTTTTCTTCTCCCATTTACTTATAATGGCTGAAATTTCTAATATCTCTAGCAGCAAAATAGTTAGTTGAATTCATACCAAATTGGGTTCATAAATTTCCAGTGACCCAGAATAAATGTCATTATATTTTGGGAAACGTAGCTCAAAGTTTCAGTTTTTAATGCTTTTCCTGAATCTGTTTTGTTTCCCCCATTATTTATAATGGACAAAATTTCACATGTCTGTAGCAGCAAAACTACTGCTTGAATTCATACCAAATTAGGTTTATAGATTGCCAGTGACCCAGAACAGATGTGCTTACATTTTGGGAAAAGTAGGTCAAAGTTCAAATGTTCTATGAATTGTTTAAATCTTTTTTCTTCTCTCTTTGTGAAATTTCACATCTATAAAAACATCAATTTTGTTTCAATTTCCTTCAAACTTGGCACATATATAGAGACAATTGATATGCTGACATCAGCACATGCATAGACATAAGGACATCAGCTATATTGATGCCAAAATAAGCTGCAATACCTGCGAGGGGCGGGGTTTGTTGTGCCTGGAACCACTTGTTTGTTTGTTAACACTTCAGCAGCAAAACTACTGGTTGAATTCATACCAAATTGGGTTTATAGATCACCAGTGACCCAGAATAGATGTCATTACATTTTGGGAAAGGTAGGTCAAATATAATTTTTTTTAAATTATTTTTTTAATATTCTTCCTATGTACTTCTAATGGGTGAAATATGTGTGAGGGGCGGGGTTTGTTGTGCCTTGCACCAGTTGTTAAAATTGCATTTACTTTAAGACATTTCAGGATGTTCATATTTGTTCAAGTTATTCAAATTTTTTGTGAAAGAATAGTTACATCCCCGATCGCAGTTTCGCAGATATGTTTTTGGTCCGACTGCTGCCGCCGGCTGTGTTAACGCGATAACTTGAAAAATATTGGGTTTAGAAATTCCATATTTTCCATATCAATCAATATCATGGAGAGGA
>JAPQRP010000025.1:31208770-31225620 GCA_037367295.1 Apogon hyalosoma
TTATGTAGAGCACAAGGTTCAGAATCACAAAATGAAGACAAAAACCATGTAAGATGCTAACAAGAGCTTTACTAAGAGTAACGCTTGACAAAACAGTACGTAATTTAAGGTCTGATTTTACCCATAAATATGTTAGCTGACAGGAAACTGGATCCACAGATCTTGGTTTCGTCGTCTGGATTTGTGGATCCATCTGCTTCTCTTTTCTTTTTCTTTTTCTTTCGGTGCCTGTAAAACAATAGCTCTGTCTTCTTTTCAAATCTGTTCATATAATCAATCGCACAATAGCTCTTCCCCATTTTATTTAATATTGTTCTTCAGTTTAGATGGTATTGAAGCCCATGCTGCCACTCATCTCCTTCTTTCTGCCACTCAGTGGGTGGAACCGCGGTGACTTCAGCTAGTGTGACATCACGTACATACCCTCTATACTCAGGTATGTATTTACTACATGTTCAACAAAACTTTGTTGCAAATTGCTCTGCACAGAAATTGTGAAAAAAAAAATGATCAAAAAATTATAAAATTCGAAGCCAATAATTACAAATCTTCAATTACTCTGGTCTAGTGATGTCCTGATTTGGATTTTTTTGCTTCTGATCTGAACTGATTTTTTTTAGGATTAGTTTTGCAGATACTGATCTGATACTGATCCGATAGCGACTTTTTACAATGGAATTTTGATTTAAATTTGGAGTCATTATTTATAGGTTATTGTACCATTATTTTACTTGAGATCACAATTGGGCTGATGTGGAACCTGAACTAAAACAAGTATGACACCTTTGATTCTTAATTTATTTAGTATAATTTTTGCAGTTTTCCAAATTCCTACTGTGGGCCAAATTAGAACCTTTGGCAGGTCAGTTTTGGCCCATGGGCCGAATGTTTGCCACTGCTGTAGTGTGTCTATGGACAGGTCTGTCCAAGTATTATATGGGGATGCGTTCTGTGCTGTATGTTAGTGATGTGTGGATCAGTGGTTTACTCACGGGCCGGGTTGGGGCGGGTCAAAAGAATGTCAGTTTACATGTGGGGCAGGTCGGGTCAAATAATTCCACAAAAGCCCCGCGGGTTGAACAAAACCCGACTTGTGCATCACTACCGGACCATTAAGTGAAAATGAAACATAGATACTTTATTAATTCCTTTAAACCTCCTGCTACATTTCCTTTTCCATACCTTTGGAAACTTTAATTTTAGGGGGCAGGATGTTTGTGCCCCCCCCCATCCCTGAAGGGTTAGGGTTAATTCCCAATTAGCCACTCAAGGCCTGGGTGTTTTATTCACTGTGACAGGAGTACTTGATATTTTACCTAACTTAAGGACTTTGGACTTGTTTGGATGTATGCGTAGACTGACACTCTTTAAAAGACAGTTCAGTTCATCTGTCTTTGTTTACAAAGACTGTGAATGTGTACAAGACAGTATTTCAAGGTTGTCTGCAAAGTCTAAATTGTTGAGTTGTTGCCATTGTGTCCACTGAAGTCCATTTTGTCTTTCTTTAGTTGTTAAAAATTCTTCACAGAAAAGAAGGAGGCAGGGAATGGATTCATGTATGATGTGATAACTTGTTTCTGTCGTGGCTGAAAAAGTCCTGGAAAATAATTTCAGGGAAAGAGTGGGAACCCAGATTCTGTCTGTGGAGATAAACAGTAAGTGACTGAAAACCCTTGGTCTGTTGTCCATTTCCAGCAGCCATAGGCTTTTGGTTCTGTAGAAGTCTTTCTTTGACTATTAAATGAGTTTTACCACCATCTGGAAATAAGAATAAAAGAATTTGAAGAATGGGAACTAGTGTTGTTTGGTATCTGTATCAGTTACAAGAAGCAGGAAGTTATTGGTACTGGTTATTAAGAACAATTATCATGCATCCCTACTGCAAATGGATCTGCCCTTCAGTGGTTTTCGTTTATACTGTTAATCAGTCTCCATTGTTTACTCTGCAACATATATGGCAAAACTTTACCTCAAATGGTGCCTTCCTGCACATGTTATGGGGCTCTTTCAGTTGTAGTATCAGTGTTTTGGCTTTGTGTGTGACAGAGAAAGTGGGATATGTTGCAATCTCCAATGTTCTCATTTTAAAAATGACATGACACATGACCACCTGCCGTGAACATGTCAGGCTTGTTTCCCTTCACTGTCCAAACTGACATGTCAGGTTTTTCCATCCACCCTCCCTGAAAAGAATACTAAACTTATTTCACCGTCCAAGTGTATTTTTACTATTTAAGGTAAAATGTGTACATGGGTGGTGTTGGGTAGTGACCACTTTGGCTACAAGTTGACCTAACATGGAAAAGACTGAATATTTATAAGCTCTGCTGAGTTAGAGAGCAGACAGCAAGACTTTGGATGAGTGTGGTCTGTTGTTTCAGGTAGACTTACATATGTAACGGTATTTGCTTTAACCCCAATTCAGTGCACTGGAAAAAATCTAAATCTTACCAAGTCTATTTTTCTCATTTTTAGTCAAAATATCTCATCACACTTAAAAGTAGACATAATCACCTAAAGAGTAACTTTTCAGACACAGAAAGGCAGATGTTTTGCTTGAACTAAGCAAAAATCTTGAATTGAGCAAAAAAAAATCTTGAATTAAGGAAGAAATCTGCCAGTGGAACAAGTGAAAATGATCTTGGTAAGATTTCTTGAAATCAAATTTTCCAGATCTACTGTCTACAAATCAGTTCTTATATCTCACTGAAAAGTTCCTCTTTAGGTGATTAAGTGTGATGAGATATTTGGACTAGAAATGAGAAAAATACACTTGGTAAGATTTAGATTTTTGCAGTGTGACTTTTGTGGCTTTGCTTCAAATTGTGTCCAGAGTGCTAGTAAACATCCATGATGTGTTTCCTCAAAAAGGTTTTGTGAATTATATGTTGATGTGGTGTTTGAAGAGTTGTTTGCAGCTGGAAGGCACGTATATTGCTTTACTTGTTTGGTACAAGATCTTGTGGTTGGTATGTATGCTAGAATTTTTCAAAATGAGCCTGTAGTTTCAAACATCATGGCTTATGTTCTCTGTGCAATTTCTCATCAGCTTTCCAAATGTTTGCTCCCATGTAGACACGACCCTCTTAACGCTGCAATTTTGTCTTAATTCCCTGCCATATTTCTCACTGTCACTCTGCAGAATGTGCTATATTTACCTTATCATCACAACATTCCTCTGTAGGTTTTACCCATAAATATCATTTACAGGCTCTATACACAATGAGGCAGACAGGACGCACACCAAAAAAAAAAAAAAGATCATTCCCATAGGGGAGTGAAGAGAATAGCAGTTAAATGATCTGTCCTCCTGCAGGACAAGGCGGCATTCAATCACTGAAGACAGTTCAGCCCCAAGGAATACACGCAAACATATCATGTTATTGAGAGGAATAAGGTGAAATATATAGAGGTTCACAAACAAGGTCTACACCACTCCCCTGACATCCCTCTGCCATCTTCACCCATTAATTATCAATGTGGACTCATGACATGGTTGATTACTGCTTTAAATTGTCTCTGCAGCGATGGTGCCACAGCCGTTTTCACAGGGAAATTATCAAGTCGATGAAAAGTGTGACAATCATGATGATTGATGGTGTTTGTTTTATTGAAGTCTGTTCATCTGTAGTGGGCACAGACGGGGTCCTTGGAGAGGACCATCAGTGTGATGACTGCCGTGAACACATCTCCTGACACACAGACCCCTGAGGCACAAAGAGCCACGTACCAAATAAAAAGACATTAAACCTGAGAGGGGAAGATGGCTTCTTTTTTCCATCATAGTACAAAAGAAACAATTATGCAACTCATATCTTTGGCTGTCACTTTCATGCAACATCATCCCAACCTCACCAGAAAAGTTCAAATACTAATGTTTTTTTTTTTTTTTTTTTTTCCTTTTTTACATAATCTCTTGTTGCGTAAATGAGTGCATGTTGGAAAAAAGTCACAAGATGGTGGAATAAAAAAATGTGGGCACATCATTAAATAGGGACCAACCTAAGAGGGAAAAGGTAAGAAATCCTGCGTCAGTTTTACTTTGAAAACCATCATCTTGAGGTCAGCCCTATGTTCCCCAGTACCTATGTAGGGTTAGGGGTTAGGGTTAAGGCTCATTTATGCTCACTTTATGTCCGTTTCTAACTTCATATAGCCTTCATACTTCCATATGTCTATTGCAGACCTGGGTGTTGGCCACATGCGGCCCGATAGCTGACCCAGACCGGCCTGCATGAGGTCATTAGCAAATTAAAAGTCAATTCAAATATATATCATTGTAATAGATGCAACCAATACAATGTCACTGCTTTTATTTTGAAGGATCTGCAAAATTAATGTTTTTTCGCACATGCTCTCTTTACTTAACATAAGGCTTATGCACTGATTGGTTTGTTGGTCAATTTTAGCCTATGAAGATGTCAGCTAATGCCAAAACAAGAAAGACTGACTTTGTAATGCAGAGTTTTTAACAAGACATGGACTTCTAAGTCCTTCTTCACTGAAGTCAGAGGTAAAGAAGAAAAAAAAAGTTAACATATGCAAACAGAGCTGGATGCATTGGAGCTGGATGCGTTTTTCATGTAAAGTTAATGTGGAACTGGTTTTGCACATTTTCAAAAATGTTTTTGTGAATATTCATTAAATAGTTGTATTCTGTGCTCCACATTTTCATTCTGTCACTGTATTGTTTCATTTACTGCTTTTAATGTGAAATATATTGAGCAGAACTGCAGGTGTATTGATCTGGCCCTTAACAACTGTGAAAGTTTCTCATGTGGTCCCATGAGAAAATTAATTGCGCACCCCTGATCTATTGCATTGTAATGAGCATTTTGCAGTCAGTTCACCAGAGGGTGCCATTAGTGTGTTTTAACACCTGGATCGATTGGAGCCGTTGTTCCAGAACAAGTCTTTGGCTCAGTTCGATTGGGCATATGTGAACGCAGTAATCACGCTCTGTTCTGGAACAAAACAACTTGGTTGCAGTCACTCTGCAGAGCGGTTCGTTTACAGTGTGAACAGAACCATGGTGATAGAAATAGACAACTACAGTTTTCTCTACCACTCTGAGTATGATACACTACGATGTCGCAAACATTACCATAAAGCGGAGCGGCTTTGTTGAAAAACTGCCTCTGCCAGACGTAAACCGACAGTAGCTAGTGAGCTTAATGAGCATCATACACAGCCGTTTTCACAGGGAAGCTGCCGGATAAGCGAGTGGAGAAAATGAGTCAAGGAGCAATTGGACGGAGGAAGAGACAGAATGCCTCACTGGCATTTGGGAAGATGAGCATAAATTGGAAAGGCTTAATAACATGCACAGAAACTCTGAAGTATTGAAGATTTTCAGTGAGCCCATGAAGGAACATGGCTTCTACCTGTTTTCATGGGCGTGGTGTGGGGGCAGAGCAGTGTAAACACCAACCCAAACAAGGTGATGTGCAACTCTGGAACACACTGAAATACATTACTCCCTGAAACAGAACGAAATTCAGGTGTGAAAACACCCTGAATTGACATAATGGGCAAAAACCACGAAGAAGAATAAAGGTGTTGAGAAGAAGAAAGTCAATGATAAACATAGCGACGGCAGAGACGGCTTTACTGATGTGGATACTAATGTTGATATTGAGAAGGGTAGGGTAGTTGTCATAAATATGTCGGTAGTTTTTACCCCTCAGCCAGAAATGGCTGAAGGGGTATTGTACCCATTTTGTCCGTCTGTCCGTCCATTCAACAACATAATCACATTATCTGAGGAATGCACTGAAATATCTGCACCAAACTGATACTGTGGATGCGTCTTGGCATGGAGCAGAAGCCTGTTGAAAATCAGTGACCTTGACCTACTTTTTCACGGTCCAATGGCCTTTTGCAGTTATAATATCTGAGTACTTTCAAATATAAATATGTTTGTAATCAGTTTTACACAAAGACAGTCTAATCTAAATTATAGGGCAGTAACTTTAACAGAGTCTCACACTAAATTTGGCCGAGGGGGAATGAAAGTGTGCAGCACGTTATGTTTCACTAATTCAGACAGTCGCTCTTTGAGAAGTGCCACTGTTTCTGGAAATTATTCTCTTCAAATCTCAACACTGCCTCCACTGTTCCCAGTGGTACTGCGATGTATACTCCGCTGGGGTTTGCATCTGCAAACTCCCAGAGAACGGACAGAATTAAAAACATAATGAACGCAGAGGTTGGACAGAACATTCCGACCGTATCCATCTGCGTCTTTAATGCAGAGAAAAAATGAGCCTTCAGGGTTAACCCTAACCCTACAGAGGTACCAAGGAACATAGGTACGCCGCAGCCTCAGTACTTTGACTTCGTGTCTTGTTAGTGATGGCTCTGTTCGCAGTCGTTACATGCTTGAAGATGCTGTTTGTGTTTGGGGCTTATTACATTGTGCTGCATTGTTTTTCTGATAATTCAAATGAATGTTCTTTTTTGATGCCACAATCTGTACAAACCTTCTGAAAGAAAAGGATCATATGACAAATTGAGATTGACCCATTCTAAAGCCCTAGTATTACCTGTGAAACTGGTCATTTGTAATATTTGCGGAGGTTTGGCTGTAATCTTAATCTGATGTGAAACAGCTGTGTCTGTAATTTTGCCTACTGCATTTCAGCAAACACAGGTTCGGAGATAATATTAGCAAAATAACATTTCTACAATTAGGTAGGAAAGTTATTCAGTGTATTCCCAGGTCAAGAATGATGGAGGCTGTGCTGATGATAAGTTTAAGTAAAAACAATGTTTTGGGGGAAAATTCAGGAAGCTCATGTCACAATATAGCAGCATATTCACTGAAAGAGGAAACTTGAATTTTTCAGAAGAGCAACACCTGAAAGGAGCTGACATGATGACAGCTCAGGAACCGTTTTCTACCTTTCAACCATTATCTGTAAATGATGAACCTGGCCTTGACAACAGAATCAGATAGATGTACTTCTAATGTGCTCATTCTGTGTGAATATGCCAAATGAATCACATCAGTGAGTGGTTAATTTCTGAATCGCAGAGGTCCATGTGTTACACTGGTACTGTGCCCTTGTACAGTGTTATAAGGTAATTATAGTAACCATGTCTATAGTTAAACTGCAGCAAAAAAATCTGTTTATTTCAATAACAGAAACTCTGAAAGGTCAAACCAGCAGCTTCTCTTTGCACTACAGTCTTTGTCTGTCATTTTCTTTGACAAGAAAACGACAGAAAACTTTATTGACTTAATATTTTTTGAGAGAAGTTCAATATAATTCTGAGGAATCCAGGACTTTTCAGAGCAGTATCTAGTGACTATCAGTGTTATACCTGGTTTTTCAGCTGAATTTTCAGAATAAAGGTCTCTTACTTGGCCAGGGTCGTGGCTCTCATTTGAAGAGCAGGACTTCCTGCCTGGCCTTGTCTTTCTGAGCCTCCTCATGCCTCATTGCCCTCTGGTGGTCCACAGTGTGGTGACTGGAGCGTCACTTTCCCTCATCCCCATATCCACCTGTGGGGTGATTGAAACAAGAGTGAGCTCTTGTCAGGTCCTCGGCCACCATGTAATTGAATTCTACCTTGTTTCACAGAGTGCAACAAAGCATAGCACTGGATACAGGGTAAATATACTCAGCACTTAGAGACAAACCCAGGCCACGACTGCTCAGCAACAAACAGAGGCGCTGGGTATTGCTTGCTATCATTTACAGACACAGTGCTACTATCAAAGTAAAATACTGGAGCTGCTGTAATTACTTCAGGGCTGAAGGAGGTCCTCTGCTGTGTTTCACTGAATCCATGTGTATTTCCAAGAGATTTATTTTACTGCCAAATGCATGCCACTGTGCAAATGGATTTATTAATACACAGCCTTGAATGGTTTGCCATTATTTATACCACATGGATTTATTTATTTATTATTTTACCATTTTAAGGCTGGTTGGCAGGCGTTTGTTCAATTAATTACCAGTTCAGGTCTATGCTGTCTTCAAAAACTGTTATATAATGTTAGGACCTTGAGGGACTTGTTCTGCAAATCCTGGATAGAGTCAGTGTCGTTTTGCTCCATAATCTGCTTTTTATTTGTGAAGTAGAAACACACACGGTGGCATTGTCAGAAATGACAAAGTCCTCAGAAGTCAACATAGAAGTCTCTCTGACCTATTTGATAGAAACCTTTGAAATTGAACTCCAGCTGTACTCTCAGACAGATATCACCCTCTGTACCCAGAATTCATTGCTCAGCCTTCAGGCTCATGCTATAGGCTACTAGAGATTAGGAATAATCAAATACTTAGTGCAATCAGATCTTTAAATGGTTGCATATATTAAGATGTTAATAAAGACTAATGGGGATAAACACACAGTTTACATCAAGCTGTGATTTAGCATGAATTGATGTTTGGCATATAGTTTTCATGCTTATGTTCTCAGGTTTTTCTTTACATGAGTTGTTGACTTGATCATTAGTATTCATTTTCCCATCCACATATACAGCATCCAAGTCTCCGAGTCAATGAAAGGAAACTGATTGGTGCTTTTTTCTTGTAAATTCTTGTCGCAGTCCCTGAAAAAACACATTTAATACCCTAAAAATGTTCTTCTACTGAGTGAACACATTTAGGCTATAGATTAAAAGGGGTTCTTGTTATGAGCCTGTGACTTAAATCAGAAAACATGGTGTCAGACTTTTGATAATTCTTTTGATAACTGGGTGAAGTAATGTAAATGACAGTAGAACTAATTAACTCAAATCGATCATGCTGTAACTTTGCTGCT
Source organism: Apogon hyalosoma (assembly GCA_037367295.1). Classification (NCBI taxonomy): domain Eukaryota; kingdom Metazoa; phylum Chordata; class Actinopteri; order Kurtiformes; family Apogonidae; genus Apogon; species Apogon hyalosoma. The sequence goes on from JAPQRP010000025.1 coordinate 31,217,546, forward strand.
GCTTGAGAGTTTTCAAACTAATGTGCAGCAGTTTTATGTCTGATTTATTTGGACCGAAGCCTTCTTGTACACACGTGGACAAAATTGTCGGTGAGGTACCAACTAAGAATTTAATACAGCTAGTATTATTTATGTAATTATGTGCTCACTAGATTTAGATTGTTGATGTGTTTAGTCATTTGGTCCTGTCCTGTACACAGGCCAGGTTTTCTGATATTTTGATAGATGGTGAGCTAACGAAGCAGGCCTCCAGCCTACAGCCCACTGCACTGACCATGTGTGCAGATCCACTCTACTACCTCCTGCTGCGGGGCTGGTAGGAGGACTCCTTGCATCCCACAAACCCTCTTTAGACCCCCACACATACTTGTTTTGCCACCACCCATGTCCAAAACGTTTTCCCCCACACAAATTCTGTTGCACTTTCCGGACACATTGACTCACTTCCATAAAATACCCAGCGTGGGTAACGAAGTGTTAGTGGGCGGACCTTACATTTTGCGGACTCTCTCAATCCTCTTTATTTTGTCAAACCAGGTATTGAATGCAAATTGGAATATTGTGTTCAGTTGAATTTCTGAGCCATTGTTTTGAATGGCCATTGCACTGTTTGTTACATGCTATTGTTTGTCTTACTTTCAATATGGTACCAATTTAAAAGCAAACGGTCAGTCTGTGCCTCTCTCTCCTAGAGCAGATCCTAGCCTTCTGGTCACTAGCCTATTACCATATAATTACTGTGTTACAACATTACATAGCCCTTTAATAGTATTCACTCAATACATATTAGCCTTTGTACCTTTGTAATAACACATATTCTACATTAGTTTCATGAGTGACAGGCCAGATAAGTGTGGTTTTGAGTGGGCCGGTCAGGTACAAATTCCCGGGCTGCTTTTTTTTGCCCCAGTCTGCCCCTGGTTGTGCATTACTTTCCTACCTGCACCATCATGTTGTTGGAAAGGTACGTCTGCATTTTCGTTTAGCCCACGGAGGCCCAAGTCCGGTGTTTGGAGGAGAAATGGGATTAGAATGTAGGGCTGCTTTAAGGCATCGCAGGCGTCACTCAACTGAGGCGGGCGGCAGTCGAAGGCCTGTTTGCTGTCGGCTAATCTAAGGAGAAGGATTCTTAGTGCAGAGCTCACTCCAGTACAGTTACTGTGTTTAATGGGTTTGACTCCCCAGGACATTGTTTCAATCTAAAGGTCATCATGGTCTTAGCTCGAGCCGAGCACCTCTCAACCCAGACGGATTGGCTCCTCAGGCAGTCTCACATAGTGTACTTCAAAGGACATTTTTCTGTTAGCACTTCTATATTAATTATGGGAAGGAACACGGAGTAACTGTGTCAATTTTCAATACATGAGCAGTATAATTTAGAACGCTCCCATAAGGACCATAGACAGACAGTCTTTAGACTATAGGCACCTTTCCAAGAACTTTATAGAAGGATCATTTGCATTTTAACCACATGAAACCAACAGAATTACTTTAAACACCATGAATTGTTAGAAAAGAAATAGAACAGCACAGACACACATTTTAATCCAGTCAAATTCATTATGAACATGTTCTCACTAGTATAAGTTGTGCTTCTGTTGTCAAACATATATATAATAGTGATTTAACCACTTCCAACACCAACTGTTTTGTACATTTGAACATTTCACCATAGTTGCTTTTGGCCTAGATACATTCTTGCATTGTGCAGCTGTAGAAATGGACAGCCTGTGTATAGAATACAAACTTGTTCTGTGTAATAGTGGCTGGGCAGTTTTGTTTTGTTTTTATTTCAAACAAAACTCAATAGTACAAACTTGCAGTTAACTATGCAGTTCATGGTTAGTCACAAGAAATATATTGATAAGGATATGCCACTGGATGCCAAATTGCAAAAATCTCAACTGTTTTCTTTATTGTAGTTGTATCATTTAATAAATGGACCAAACATTTCAGTATTGTAATGGAAATGCAAACTTAAAATACCAATAAATCATGGGCTACTGCAGAGTACAACATGGAGTTTGTATAATTCCCGAAAAAAAATTGTTTTTCTATTTTGAGTCAAAAAATTGCTGACATGTAAAGTTTATGTTTGCCTGTTGGACATGCACTGCATTCACTACTTATTCAATTTGTGACTGTTTAACTAGGGATCTTCTTGGACATCTACGGACAAGGAATTAAGTTAAGTTCATAGACTCTGGCTCTAATTTCAACTCCATATTGTTTTGATTTGATGTTTTGAACCCAAAATTGATCAAAATGTTCTAATTTCTTTGCAGTAGTATTTGAAATATTACATGGTCATATCAGCTGATATGGCAAATGGAAAGTTTGGTTCTGTTCATAGATTTATACCTGGGCACTGCTCTGTTCATCCCCTCTGACCCCCAGGACATGGTCATAAAAATGAATACCAATATAACAGTTTTGGAATGATGTATTTAACAGAAGAGCTTTGTCTGTAAATGTCGATAAATACTGTCCCCCTGAATTACTGAGGCAGTCACAGATCAGGTGAAGTTATAAATCAGTTTAATGTTTGTGAATAAATTAAAGCAGTGGTTCTCGACCGGGGGGGCGTGAGCACAGGACGGGAGGGATAAAAAAAATCACAAAAAAATCACGGATTCACTGGCTATTAGTACAAAGGAGATGCAGCAGATTCTTCTCATGTCGAAATGCGAGCTGTTGGACTATTACAGTGTTTCTCATTGGGGGCAGTACCCCTGCATAAAGACCCTGTGTAAGCTGGTTGCAATTTTTTTTTTTTTTTTTTTTGGCGGGGGGTGTCTACAGAGCTATATAACCCACCGTATCCTCCACATACAAGTTCATCATGTTTCTTTTAGGGCTGACAAACACTGAATTAAAGGTTCTCTGTGTAAGAATCACACAGTTTTGCATCCTTCAAGTGTGTGTGAGAGTCTGTTTTGTGCTGGAGACTGCCGTTTACTGGCCTAAGCTAACTCTGTTTCAAAGTTAACAACTGTACTAAATCCACGATAACAGACTGTACACTGATCTTGAGGTCAGTCCTACCACAGACGTCCTTATGGTCGCTCCTCTGTTCTTCACTGCCTCTTTTTAATTCTACTTTAAAAACGATGTCAGCTCTGGCTCCCAGCACAACACAGACTCCACTAATATGTACAAGTAAGCACATGAGTGGGGGTGGAGCTCACATTTGAAACCTTTTAAACATGCTTTAACTGATGTTGAACATTATAATGTGTGTCAGACTAATCCACCACAGCAGTGAAATAAGCAGCTCCTGATTCTGTCATCACTTCACAGTCAAAGTTGACATGATTAAACTAATAGACATTTAATTTATCAGAAAACTGTAATCACCAGCAAATGGAAACCCTGCTATGCATATCTTTTCAAATATAATCTAAAAAATATATGTAGTTTCAGTGCAGTAGAACAGGGCAGTATGAGTTTAATTCATTCCATGACTAAGTTTGTTTTGCGATTTACTCATTTTAAAACAAAATTTCTCCATTGAAATTAATTGAAATTTAATTAATTAATTGCAGCCCCCCAAAAACATCCATAAATCCTTTTTTTTTTTTTAAGAGTTTTTAGAACAGAAAAGGTGCAGCTAGAAAGAAAATAACAATTATTAAAACATAATAAAAGAGAATTCGTTAACTTATTTACCTTAAAGGTACAGTGTGTCACTCTCCTACCCTAGGTGGCAGCAAATACCTGAATCAATACAAAAGCAGCACGATTTCTCTGCTCCGGTCTAGTGCTTACCTAATGGCTGGCACTTTGGGACAAAGAGCCTTGGCTGTATCTTTTACGATTTTCGAGTACTTTGTTTCCACAACCTGCCAAAATGGTGAGCACCTCAACTTCTCTGTCATCACTTCCATCGAGTGACAAGGTAAGTGTAGAAAAATCAAAATATTCATGAATTGAACTTGAAAAATTTATGGAGATATGGAGAAGCCCGCCCTGTTCTGCAGGTGACTACTTTGATTTTTGTCCTCTGTAGGCTCATGTAGGGAAAAAAAATGGTGTTGATAATGGCAGCACACAGCAAGCAGTACCCGCGCAATGTATATTTAAACATGTTTTTCTAGGTTAAATGTAATTGAACAAATTGTTTTTTGTTTTTTTTTTTTGACTGATTGAGCACTATTTTATTCAATTATAAACAATACTCAGATTGATTATAGGAAAGAACACTATAAAAATCTTACACACTGTACCTTTAACCCATAAAGACCCAGTGCTACTATTTTAAAGTTTCCAAATGAATTTTTATCTCTATTTTTTAATGTTTCTTAAGTGATTTATCACCATTTACTCTAATATTATCCTCTTTATTTTGCATTTTTAAGTGAAAATTACCAACTTTCTTATATTTAATTTACTGATCATGTAGATGTTCATTAAAGTGCACATTAAAGTTGAGGGTTATTTTATCAAAAACAGAGAAAACTGCAGAAATAGTGACTTTTTCTGTAAAATATATCATTAACTGAATATAAACCAACTGGTGAATCAATGTTGTAGAAGATGACGGTGTTTCCATGGTAACTACGGAGCCTCTGAAAGTCCAAATGGGTCATATCTGATGACCATGAAAAGATAAATAACTGTATTTTACACCAATTATTTACATGTATTACATGGATTAGTAGATCAGCAGGTATTTATTAGTTTAGATCAGTAGACGGTTTTGGTTGCCGATGTATGTTTGGGTCTTTATGGGTTAAAGATGTGACAGTGTGTACATGAGAAAGTGAGGAGGAGGATTATTGTTTGGAAGGAGAATCTCTTTCCATTAAATGCCAGGTAGAACCATTTGTGTCATGTGAGATGTTGCTTCTACCCAGAATAACACGTGAACGACTAGCGGCGGCTAATATGAAGCCCGCTCGTACAGCGCATTTCCACTCAAGACTAAAATACTCAGGAGCTGCAGCTCGTACAGTAAATGACTCGTACCATGGTGCGCTGGTCCTGCCAGGTTCTACTGTACATTGAAACTTCAGGGTGGGTGCTTCTCTGTCAGTATCCCTGCATTAAACACATCAGTGGACTGCAGGTGCACCCTCCTCTCAGCTGGAATCGCTGTACCTGCTGCTCGGTGACAGCTTTGGACTGTTCCCTGCCACGTTCTAGTCTCATATCACCTCTAAGGTGACAGGTGAGTCATCAGGCCTCAGATAAGACTCTTTCAGACTCTGCTCGCCTGCTCTAATTTATCTAAGGCATTTCTTGTGCTGCATATATTTAGTTCTTCAAGCAGCCAAGCATTAAATTGCTTTCCTTTGGGAACAGCTCGTGTGCTGGGGTCGCCAAAGCTGTGGCTGGTTTCCAATGAGATGGTTTGGCAGCAAAGCCAACACTGTAATTAGGGTCACCCAGCACTGGAGTTATTGGAGGACCAAAGGGTCACTGAGAATTTGTGGCATGTTTGAAAGTCACAGCTAAGCAGGAGGATGGTAACACGATGTCTTATATGACTCACAAGGCGCTAAGCGGTGCAGCTGTCCAGATCACAGAAGCGTGTGAAGAAGCTACATTTACTAAATAACAAATACAGTAATATCATGTGAGATTCTTCTGTAGCAGGGTATTAAATCTCTTTTCAGACTATTTCTCCTTTCGTCTGTTAGTTTCATTCTATCACCAATTCAAGAAGTTTGATTTCTTTGTGAGATTGATCGTGAACAGTCAAACACAGGGTGCACTGCATCATAGAGAAATTAAAGTACCGAGACAAAAGGAAAAATGAAGCGATGGTGAAAGCCTCATGTATCTCTGGTGTCAGCTTTGGAGCTGACTTCAGCAGCCTTCGCTTTTTCAGTTCTCAGTAAAACCTGCTGCCTGGACTGTGTGCCTCCCCAAATGCAGCCGGTGGTGTTTTCCTGAGCAGAGTACACAGCGTGTGTCCATCTGCAAAGACCTCTCCAGTGTGTCCAGTGGTGGAGAGAGCAGGTGGCTCTGGAGAGCCCTTTTCAGCTCTCAGTTTTCTCTTTGGCATCGCAGAAAGTGCAAGAAAGAAATATTTGCACTGCAGCTCAGCAGAATGTACTGATATCTCTATTTGACATGTTGCTTCTCTGAAAACAGATCTGTTTTTAGATATATCTGATCTCAAAGTTACAAAGATTTCTCACTTTTAATCTACACTGCAAAAACAGCCTGCAAGAGAGAGGCCAAATATGCTTTAATACAAATAGTCAAGCAAAATATGGGATTAATACAGTGAGACACATTTAAAAGTCTAACATATGATGGACTAAATGGGGGGAAATATGTCCAAATCCAAGCAACCATTGTTGCTCAAGCCACTAAAAGGTTATTTATTGCAGTGATCATGACTAAAAAGAAATTGAGGGGTTGTCAAAGTGGTCTCACATGTAAGATAAGTAAAACAATATCGTTCCTCCACTGAGATATTATTTGAACCACTGTTTCAGCTTGGTCTTACTGGTTAACTCTAGATCATTAATACAACAATTGTATAGTTTCTTATAACAGATAATACACATTTCATTGGTTTTCCTTTTTTGCAGTGAATACGGTACATTTGTGAATAGGTTCTACTGGTTCTGTGGCTAAAACATAATCTCCAGCAGAAATGTGCATTGTGAGTCACTTCATTATAGGAGTTCCTGCAGTCGCTGCTCTAGAGCTCATGGTGAGATGCATTTCGTTCGAAACTCAGCACAGTTTACTGTCATAGAGTGAAAAGGCTTTCAGTGCAGTAAGGGCTTCCTATCCGCTTTATGCTGAGACATCACAATTTCCCTATGTATTATATTAGGCAATTTGACTCTCTTTTAGCTGGTATTTAACTAGGTAAGGCTGACTGGGGAATTATTTTTCTTTCAGCCTTTAGGGGAGAAAGGATGACGACAGGAGTCACTGCTGCACCAGTGCTGTAATACTGGTCACTAAAGAGACTCGTGTGTGTGTGTGTGTGTTGGGATGGTTATCTCTAAAATGTACCCAGTTATCAGTTACAGAGTACATGCTCTTAAATGTAATCTGCAACATTTGCTGTTAAATTCATCAGTATTCTAAATACTGTGGATTACTTCATTACTGCATGGAAGGTGTGTGAACGTGGCTTTCAGACAATACTGTTACTCAACTTCAAGGACTTAGATGACACACAAGCATTACAGAAAAGCAGTGCTTTACCTCTTTTAGCCACTCTGGCCTGAAATCAAGACATATGTTATACAAATAATCTGCTCATGCTTTCATTTGCAGGTAAGAAGTTCAGAAAAATCCGTATTGTTATAAAAACATAACTAGTGCGTTGACCCGTAGGGAACCACAGGATCCTCTGATCCAGTTCATTCCTTTACTTTCTTGGTAAATTCCACTGGAATTTTCAGTTGAGTAACCTCTCAGCTGGCATGTCTGTTTTTGCACAGGAAATTTGACACCATGGCAACGTGGTCCTATTGTTTATCTGTTGCTAGGTAACCCACTTCAATTCTATGATTCTAAGCAAGGCTATTCTAAGGCTATCGTATTCCAAAATTATTAATATCTCCAAAAATATTGGTCCCGTCAACTTGCTGTTTTCGCTTAGTCTGTTCCTTGACCAAAAATACATAAATATGCCCTGGGGCACCACTAGCAATTGTGGGCCCCATGAATGGTAAACGTTGTGGGCACTTCACTAAATTCAGTATCTTGTTGATTTGTTGGAGTGCGGGGAGGGGGTACGTATGTGGGGGTGCGGTCCATAACTAATGTCACTAATGCTGGTGTGAAAGTGAAACTTAATGTGCTTTCAACATCCGACTTCCGGTTTCTATGCCTCTATTATACAGCAGACATTACACACAATTTTCACATCTTCTAACCTGTATCCACTGGGCCCCCTCCGCTGCTCTATGGGCCCCCCCACAAATGCTGGGCCTCATGAATTTGTCATGTTGACTCCCCCTTACGGTGCCCTAGAGTATGCCAGTCAGCAGCAATCAGCTCTTTCCAGATTTTGTGTGATGTCTGAGACACACACACACACACACACACACACACACACACACACACACACACACACACACACACACACACACACACAC
>JAPQRP010000025.1:31292022-31317457 GCA_037367295.1 Apogon hyalosoma
AGATAAACAGTACCACAGTGCTTCAGTTGGAACATTTGACAGATAAACAGTACCACAGTGCTTCAGTTTCAGCTTCACAGTTTGTCATGTCTTTTATAGATTGTAATTGTCTCTGTCAACTCAACATATATTTATTATTAGTAAGTTTTTATTTTTTATTTTTATCAATTACTAGAAATATCAGGCGACCCCATTTGAATTCCAGGTGAAACACTGGGATACATTCTTGCAAATAATACAAATGTAGATAAGAGCATTTCCTCTGCTACTAAATAACTGAATTAGATGATATATCATGAATTGTGTTGGAACAGCACAAATCTTCGTGATGCTGATCAGTACAGATGTTTGTTTGACATTGCTTTGTCACTGTGTCTTTGAATATACAAAAAATGGTTTGCTCTTGAACTAAGAAAGATGATTGCTTAAAATGAGGAGAAAACATTGGTTGCATATGTGGCAAAGCTTTGGTTGCTTGTGTTGTACATTATTGAGCTCATTTGTAGATCATTTGTACTCAAAATAAGCTGCACATTCTGACCTAGAGAAGGGCAGATAAATGTTCTAAAAACAAAACTGACATTGTTGCACTGCCAACATTTTTTTTTCTTTCAGCACATAAACCTAGGGAAAAAAAAAAAGGAAAGATTCATATCCCAAAATAAGTTAATTTCCCTTTATTGAAAATCACTTTTTGCAGTGTAGGCTAGCCCTGGGTGTCTGTTGTCACCTGTTTCATTCCAAGCAAGTCCAAGTGTCTTACACACACTGGAAAAAACCTAAATCTTACCAAGTGTGTTTTTCTCATTTCTAGTCCAAATATCTCATCACACTTAAAACAAGACAGAATCACCTACAGAGGAAATTGTCAGTGAGATATAAGAACTGCTTTTTAGACAATAGATCTGGAAAATCTTATTTCAAGAAATCTTACCAAGATCATTTTCACTTGTTCCGTTGGCAGATTTTTTTGCTTGAATTAAGCAAAAAAAAATCTTGAATTAAGCAAAAAAAAAAAAATCTGCCCGTGCAAACAGCATTGTAGTAAAACTGTTCTCACAATGAGCAATCAGTTCTAGGCTGTTCTATAGATCTGTTCATTTGTCTTTTTTTTTTTTCATTTCTGATATAAAAAAAAAAATAACTAATGTTTTTTTATAAAGTGCTGTAAGACTACTTCACCTGACAACATGGTTGAATGCACATTAATTGTCTCGCCTCAGGAAGTTTTCTGGCATCAATAGCTTGTCAAAAAATGTGCGAGTATTACCGAAATACAGATTTTACGGCAGTTTGTTACAGACAATACCATTTCTTGACTCTACTGTTTCTTGATTTTGTTTGTTTGATGAATTTCTGCAGGATGAGATGTGATATGGATGTTTTATGTCCTTACAAAGCAAAAGACATTGATTTTCAGGTGAGCTTAGACAACAACATGTTTTTATTAGCATTTTGTTAAGTTCATCTTTGTGGGCTTTTTAAAGTAATCACACATCTTTGAACCTCTAACCGACTGGATTTATCTTCACATGGTGCATTAGAGCTGTTCATGTGTTATCAAAAAGCTCAAGGTGAATTCTACGGCCAGGTACGAACAGGATAAAAGTCACACTAAAAACAAAAAGTAATACTTCATTTGAAACATCAGTGAAGTGGAACTTGAGCTGGAATGTTTTTGATTTGAATTTTTTAACCATTGTACCCTCCTCAAGTTTACAGCTCTCTGGACACGTTTGTGGCAAAAATCTATATGCACAAAAAACAGCTATAATATTATCATACTTTCTTTTTTTTCCATAAATCTCTTAAACAACTTCAGACTTGCTCAAAACTACCAAACCTTCTATCATTTGAATGGACAGTCAATATGGCTCCATAATGTAACTCAAAAATTCAAGGATTTCATGCGTCTGCCTTCAATGGGAAAATGGTTGAATCTGGTGGAATACAGTCAAAATCTCAAATATCACTACTTTTCTTCACAATGAAATATTGACATTAGAGAATGCATATACTGTAATGGCAGTGAGATTTAAAAAATATGGTTTTAATTAAAGTCAGTGAGGGATTTTTGGCCACAAAGGTGACCAAAGGGAGTAACTGACATTATGTAAAAAAGACTAATGCAATCAAATGTTTTGTTTGTTTGGTTTTTTTGTAATAAATTATTAATTATGTAAATAATTAAGCTGGTGTTCAAAGGGTTAAAATCCTGATAATGATTGAATGTTTGGTAGTTTTAAGTAGGGCTGAAGTAGTTTAATAGATTTATGAACAAGAAGCCAAAAATAATTTTCATATCTGAGGATTTAGGTCTGAGAGCAGTTTTTTGTGCATGTACATTTTTGCTACAAACATGTCCAGAGGGTGCAAAATTATGGCGGTGTATTAGGGCCACTTAAGAAAATAAAAACACTTGTCACTACGAGAATAAAGTTGTAAAATATCGAGATAAAACCTGTAATTTTCTGTGAATAAAATCGAATACGAAAAGTCAGAATTTTATGAGAAAGTCATAAAATTTTGAGAATAAAGCTATAATATTGTGAGAACAAAGTCATAGTTTTAAAAAAAAAAACCTCATCATTTAACAAAAATAATGTTCATGATAGAGTTTCCGGTTACAAGGAACGCAACAAGCGAAGCAACAGCATTCACTTCTGTTGGACCAGACGACTAATGCTAATGTGTTGATGGTGGGCGGGGCTAATAGGCTCAGTATTTGGCTGTGCGTAAACCCCAAATGAAAGTAGAACCTCACAAAAGTTCCAAGTTCTCCATTATGCGATAAGTGGGTACGACTTTATTCTCATAAAATACAATATTTGTCCTGCCTGTTTTTAAACTATGACATAATATGATGGCTTTATAATCAAATATGATGACTTTAATCTCATAAAAGTACAACATTATGTTCATTATGAGTTTTTTTTTAAAACTATGACTTTTATCTCATAATATTATGGGTTTATTCTCAAAATATTACAACTCTATTCTTGTACAATTTGACTCTTTTTGTATTTGACTTTATTCTCATAAAATTATGACTATCTCCATATTTGACAAATTTATTCTTATAGTGAAAAGTGTTTTTATTTTCTTATTTGGCCCTAATACACTGCAGCATAAAAAACATGTAAGAGTAAAAGACGCATGATTTAAAAAATTTACTTTTTTTTTTTAATCTATAGATCCACAAAGACAGCAAGCTGTCTGATATCGGTTCTGTTCTGGTTGGACTCACCTGATGAGTTTATTAACTTGGGGTGTTTTTTCCTTGGTCTGTAACACTTACAGTTCTGCTTGGACTACTCCACCACCTAGCAGAGTTTGCGTGCTCTGCTACAAGAATGCAAAGCACACCTGCAGACTTCCAGAGTATACCTGGTCTCATCAAGGTCAGATCACATTCCCACCATTAATGAACCTTTCCAGAGTTCATTTGGGACTGAACTGAGAAAAAAAAAACCTCCTCTAAAAGGTTCCAGTGCTGTTGTTTTGGTCGGCATTGAATGCGATTACTGTGTTTGCCCAAATGAATCGCACCAAGAGGGAAAACACACTTCGGCTCAAATGGACTTAAGGCTGCAAGTGTGGGAAAAAAAAAAAAAACAACAAAAAAACAAAAAAAAAACAAACTAAAACCTGTACACCTCATTTCACCCCAGCACAAAACTTTTACTTTAGCAGTTCAGTACAACACACCAAAGCCTCACCTTACTGTTGTTCCAGTGATATCAGCTGGAGCGTCATGCCTAAGGTGATATGAGCCTCTTAATCATTTTATTAAGAGTCTTTAAATGCATTTTGCAATTTGATATTTGCATATTTGAAGAGCTGTTACATTAATGCAGCATGATAAAATTACAGCAATAGGCGACCAATACCAGAAGCTCCTCTCCCATCAGAGAGCAGAGTACTCTCTCAAGTGTTTATCCCCACACCCAGAAGAGTTCTAAAGAGAGAGATGCTGTGTTAAGCAATCACAACATGACCTTGCCAATCCCACTACTAATTCTTAGCGAGAATGAAAAAAAAAAATTCTCCTGAATGAAGATGTACCGCATCTCTCTGCTAATGTGTTTTCTTTGTGTTTGTGTGTGTCTGTCTGCGTGGCTGTGTGTGTGTGTGTGTTCTCGTGTTTACCCGAACTCAATGTCAAACCTATTTCCAAACCACTGATTCAGCTAGTTGTGGAGATATACAGTGGTGCTGGCAGTGCTAACCTTTAGAGATTACGGTGACATTAAAAGCTGCATATGGCGAGTGGGGAGACCCAACCAGGGGGCGCCTCATCTGATGCAAATGTCCTCTCTCACCTCTATCAGCAAAAGTAATTATGGGGAACCACTGTGACATCTCAGGCGGTGCAAGAGAGGGGTAGAGTACCTCGTATAGGTCATGGAAATGCTCCCATCACTCTGGGTAAGGACGAGACAATTATCTTTTCGTGCATTGAGGCAGCGTTGGAGGAGTGGAGGAGGAGCTCTCCACCCACCAACCCCGTCTCCTCCAACTGGAGGATCTGTTGTTCCAGCAGCCGTAAGGGACTCGGCTGGGAAATTGACACTGCTGTTAGCATGCTCGGGGCTAAAGAGACGCATCACTATACCGTACTTGCACTTCACTCCTAGGAATTGGTGCAAATATGTTTACTCTAAAACAGGGGTGTCAGGCAAGACAAAACCGGCAAAAAAAAAAAAAAAAAAAAGACAAATCTAGCAAATAAACAAAAATAATGACAAACAGCAACAATGACATCATGTTACAATGAAAAAGATAATAAATGTAAAGAACAACTAAGCAATATGGATTGATTAGGGCGATAGGGAAAAGGGAAGGGGGAGAATGAATGAAAGGGAGAGATGGGGGAGTGAGAGAGCAAATAATTATTATAATGATAATAATAATGACAACAATACAACAATCTATAATAATAATGCTAATGGTCTTGTTTAGTATTACTGTGGCACTGGCAGCCACAATAATAGTGATTTAGGTTAAATAATTTATATACATTGATATAAATTAATATAAATATCCAATTTGAATTTATATTAATTTAAATTAATATGGCTACAGGGGGTCAAATACTAGTAAAATACGATAATAATAACCTATAAATAATGAAAACTCCAATTGTTTTTTTTTGTTTCAGTGTAAAATTGCATGAAAATATTTACATTTACAAACTACCATTTTGCAAAAAATGTGAAAAACCTGAACAAATATAAACATGAAATCTCTTTAAGAGAAGTGCATTTTTATAATATTCTGCCTGTTATTAAATGTTTTGTGCTTTTGTAGATTCACAATGATCTATAAGTTCTAATGCATGTGTAGATGAGAAGCTTAATATTGTTAAAATTGCTCTTATTTTTCTTAAGAAATTTCAGGTTTTTTATATTATGCACATTTTTTTTAAAGGATAGTTTGTAGGTTTAAACATTTTCATAATTGGCCCTGAACTAAATTGAGTTTGACAGTCCTGACCTAGAATTTGTGGTATTTTTCACTAATTGCAGTGCAGAGAAAAATGACACAGAGATAGACACGTGTAATATTTTTATAGATTATGAAGTGCCTGGGATGAGCAAATACAAAATAGAACTTGAATAGTGTTTTTTTTTTTTTTTTTTGGGTTTGATTTGCTTTAATATGTGTTATAGGGCTAATCCAGGCTGATTTTTATTGGTAGTGTATTACCTATGGTGGATGTCAGTAGATATGCTCCCAGTTTTAGGAGGTAGAGGAATATGCATCAGAAGCTGACAATTATTCAGGAATCCTGTGCACCGTTGTTCATCCACACGACTGGGGCACGACAGGAAAACAAGTCAGTGCGATGAGGCAGCAGGAATCATAGCAACAATAGCCTATTTTTTCTTCTTCTTTGGAAAATGTAAGGTGACAGAGGTACCTGCAACGCACTGTGGAAAGGTGCTTCTTTGATCAGTTTTCCGATCATTCCTTTTAACATTTTGTAATTCCAGTTCTGAGAGGAAATAACAAGACCAACAGTTTAAGTCACTGATTGCTGTTTAGATTTTCTCTGTTCTAATATGTGGCTCAAAAACAGCTTAAAAAAAGAGTTTATTTTACAGTGGTGTGAAACTGTTTCTTACAAAAGTGCCTTTCAGTGAGCAGCATTATTAAACATCAGATGAACACGTCATTTTTAAAGTTTATATGTTGGAAGCAGCACATGGGACAAAGGAAGAACCTGAGGTACTTATGTTCCGACAGCAGGTATTAATGTATAATTCGGATTCTTTGGTGAAATCTGATTTTTTGTGTGCTTGTTCATAGTACACATTAAATACAACTTCTATCAGTTTTGAGTATGAACTGAATGTGACCCTGAAGTGACCCGCATGTGCAAACGAGGTCCTGATGGAATATGTGACCACGCAGACACACACTGTGTTTGCGGAAGTAGGTATGTTTTTCCCGCCGCTTGTCCTCTTGAGACACAGAATTGTGACATTTGTCGCATTTCAATGACGTAAAGGTCAGATAAATGTGACCTGGCCGTTCAGACTGAAGTCACATTGGAAAATGTCAGATACGTTTCAGATTTAGGACCACATATGAAAGTGGCCTGGGCTGGATTTGAAAAAATCGGATTTGTGCTGTTCAAACAGTCTTTAACAGATCGGATACAGGTCACACATGGGAAAAAAAACCTGATTTGGGCCATTTGCCTGCAGTCTGAACGGAGCCTTTGTTTAGGGTTAAACTGTGATGGTCAAATGACTGGGTCAGAGCCTCTCCAAAACCACAGGTCTAATTGGGTTTTCCTGGTCTGAAGTGGTGATTATCTATCAAAAGTAGACAAAGGAAAGACAACCAGATCCTAAATCCATTAAGCATCGCAACTCAACTTTATTTATAACAGACTTTAAAAACAACACAGTAAGCCAAAGTGTCGTACACAGACGTAACAACAAATAAAACGTATAAAAGAATTAATAAAAATAGTAAAAGTAATTATTCATTAAAGCAATAAAAGACAAAGAGAAAATATTTTAAGAGATGATTTAAAAACAGAAATTGAGCCATCCTGCCTGATGTACAAAGGTAGTTCATTCCGGAGTTTTTTTAATCAGCAGTGGAAAAAGTCTTAGCAACGACTAACAGTGACTGATCTGAGAGAGCGTGAAGGAGTGTACGACTGGAGCAGGTCACACAGACGCTGCAGGGCAAGGCCATGAAGGCATTTACAAACAAAAGGATTTTTAAAATCACTTCAGAAACAAACTGGGAGCCAGTAAATTGATGCTAAAATTGGGCTGATATGGTCCTGTTTTTTGGCTCGAGTTCAAAGCCGAGCAGCAGCGTTTTGAACCAGTGACGTCTGACTAAGCCCAACATAAACCACTGCAGTCTAAATAAACAAGCTGTGATAAAAGCATGGATTCAAATCTCAAAATGATGCAGAGGGAGAAATGATTTAACTTTTGCCAGTTGTCTTAGTTAAAAAAAGCTGAACTTTACCACTGACTTACCCACACAGACCCAAACATCCACTGGTGTCCAAAGTCATCCACTGATCCAAACTGTTTAATACCTGTTGATCCACTAATCCTATCAATACATGTCAATAATTGGTGTAAAATGCAGTTTGTCGTCTCTTCGTGGTCATCAGATATGACCCATTTGGATGGTCAGAGGCTCTGAAGTTACCATGGAAACACCGTCATCTTCTACAACATTGATTCCCCAGTAAAACCTATGGAGTTGGATCAGTGACAGTGGACGGACATACTGGGTTTATGTTCAGTTAATGAGCGATTTTAATGAAGTCACTTTTTTCTTCAGTTTTCTCTGTTTCTATTATAATAACCCTCAACTTTAATCTGAACTTTTATGAACATCTACATGATCAGTAAATTAGATATAGGAAAATACATGATTTTCATTGAAACATAGCAAAACACAGGATAATATTACAATAAATGGTGATAAATCGCTCCAGAAGGGGTATATTTAGAGGCAAAAATCATATAGAAACTGATACAAAAGTAGCAATGGGTCTTTATTAGTCTGTGCATCAAGTTTAAGATAATTTAAACTTACACCCAGGTTTGTTGTATGTGTCCAAAATTGATGCAAAGGATCCAGATCAACATGGATGTAGTGTACCTTTTTTCATGTTTCAGTGATACATAAATTAAACTATTGTCAGCATAAAGGTGGAATGCAATGCCATGTTTACAGAGAATTGATCCTATAGGAAGAGAAGAGAAGAGAAGAGAAGAGAAGAGAAGAGAAGAGAAGAGAAGAGAAGAGAAGAGAAGAGAAGAGAAGAGAGAGCCAAGTATGGAGCCTTGAGGCACTCCGCATGTGATAGGTGCAGCACCAGACTCAGTAGGTCCAATATTGACACAAAAACTTGAACCTACCATTTTGAGCACTTGCAAAATACTGTACAGCTCCCATTTGTTACCAATATGTGATAAGTGATTAAAAAAAAAAAAAAAAAAAAAAAAAAAAACACTTGAAGAGGATGGGAATCCATCTTCAAAATGGGATGAGACAGGAATTTCTATTTTATTCTGTCATGGGATTGGGACTGGAGTGAAAATCCACTCTCATGACACCCTTAAGAACTGATGCAGCTGCTGTGGAAGGAGAGGGCAGTAAAACGTTTATTAGCCTCCTAAAAAGCAAAAAAAAAAAAAAAAATCAATATCACTTCAAGTGTACCTTATATTTAGAAGATTTTCACCGCTTTACACTTCTGTCATTTAGCCTTCAGTAGGTTCTGTCAACCAGAACAGTAATACAGCAATTGAACTGAGAGAACACAGGAGTAAATGTAACATGTAACGAAATCATAAGAGAAAAACAGAAGTAAAGGTGAGCATTGATGAAGTAAACATGGTAAGGTAAATGTAAGATCTATCTATCTATCTATCTATCTATCTATCTATCTATCTATCTATCTATCTATCTATCTTTTTTTTTTAGCAGAATTTAGAGTCAGAAACTATTGTTGCTGCTGTTTTTGACCAGGACTTCCTGGAAGAACAGATTTTGTATGTCATGGAAACATAAAGGTTAAATAAAAAGACAAATTCAGTTAAAGGTTACTCTGGCTTCTCTGACTCTACTCAGACACTGATTGTACATCAGGCAAAAGAGGTCAGCTGTCAATGAACTAACTCTTCAAGGCAGTTGAACATGAGCAACTTGTATTTTCTACAAAGTAAAATGTCTGTTTTAGTCAAATGCGTCTCTAACCAAATACTTATAGTTTGTTTTTTTTTTTCTACTCTCATACTGTATACTATGTAGTACTACTGTGGTTCTACTGTGTACACTATGGAAAAACTTCAACTGGGAGAAATGCATTCATGTGTTCAAACAGTCATCACACCTGCTGCACAGCCTCTGAAAAAACAGAAAAATAGCCCAGGTCGCTGACTGACCATTGGAGAAAATCTACTCAGTTTAAGATCTGTGACTGAGATTAAATCTCACCCGGTCTCCAGAAGCAAAGATAATCCTCATGAACGGCTTTTCTTCTTGTTTTCCTTCTCCCCTCATTGTCACATTGGTGTTGCTGATGTTTTTTGGTTACCTAGCAGAGGCATTGTGCGTTCCCACAGCTGACCCTGCTGTTCGGAGTCAGCGGGCTGCGGTGACCTAGAGCGACTTATGCTAACCTCTAACCCCCCTGGCAGTTACCGCTGGCTTAGCTTCGCTGAACAAGTCAGCTGGGCTTCGTGCCCGAAAGAGACGACCTGCACAAGTGTCATTTGGCCCTGTAGTGAGATCCGGTGCACCTCAGGGTGAGCCCCACCGCATTATCCCCCACACTCCTGAGACAAGAGGCCACAGACAGAGCTCAGGCTACCCCTGATCCTTTAACCACAGGCAAACAGCCCATTGAACTGGCTCTCATTACATTTGTGTGTCTCTTCAAATTTGTGGATAGAAAGTAAATGTCACACTTTATCTACCCAGACAGTTCTCATTTAATATATGATGTCTCAGCTTTCAGAAAAAAGGTTGTGTTCATAATTCAAGGAAACAACAGTATAGAATTATTTGAAGAGTCAAAAAAAAAAAAGAAAAAGAAAATGTGAAACGGACATGTCTGGAAATGACAAACAACTTGTCCTTTATTCCAGAACCAGCTGAAACAACAAGCACAAAAACTATAAAAGTCAAAGGATATATAAAACATATCTATATAGAAATAACAACAATAAAAGTATAATATCTATAGATATAAACAACAAAATCTGTGATTCTCTTCAAATTTGTGGATAGAAAGTAAATGTCATACACTTTATCTACCCAGACATTTCTCATTTAATATAGGATTGTTGAGGTTGGCCGACGGACGCTGTTAAATAGTTAAATTCAACACAATCTGTGGCTGTAAATGCCAGAAACCAATATGACTGTTACACTTAAAACCAAAGATACATTCTGTTTCTTATATTTGTGTATTTTTTACTTTCTTGGGATGGGGGGGGTTCTTTGCCTACTATAGAGGTGTAGCCATCAATTATGTTTGTAATCAATTTATCGATTGTTTTCTTCAGTTCAGTTTGCTTAAACTAATTATTTGAATAGGTAAAATAACACAGGACGTGTGAAAATGACAAACAACCTGTCCTTTATTCCAGAACCAGCTGAAACAACAACCACAAAACACATAAAAGTACAAGTATATATACAAAATATATGTAGATATGAACAACAACAAAGTCCAGTGTCATCTATAACCAATCTGTCAGCTCAGTCTGAAACACATCTGGATCCAACTGACTAACTTAGACCAACTGAACATGAACTAACATCCAACTGAAACAAACACACACTCAGATTTAGAATGTTTGTGCTAAAGCTTCAAAGTTTAAAGGAGGAAGTGATGGATCCAATGGAGAAAAGTCAACAGGTAGACAACACTGATCATCTTCTTTTCATCTTTACTCTTTCTCTAACCATTTTTCTTGACCTTAAACAAAATGCTTTTGTGCTAAACTGGGGGAAGGGAACTGCACAGCAACAGTTCAGTGGGTTTTAGTGTCTATAAATGTTATCAAGTGTGACGTTTGCTCTTATGTAGGAGTGTGAACATGTTATGAATATGTTATCATTTGTATGAAACTAAACCCTGGACATTTTATGAACACTGTTCTCCTGTGCAATCCATGGCTGTTTATGCCTAGTTAGCAGCTACATGTCACCCACCTTAAAAAAAAAAAAAAAAAAAATAGATTAATCTTTTTTTCTTGAATCAGTATGGCATCTCTGTAGATTTAGCTTCTTCATTTTTTGCATAATAATGCTTATTACAAGTTACATTTTGGGCAAATTGTGCCAGCATAGCAGGTGCACTCTCCTGTCATGTCATATGATGATTTGATTAAAAAAAAAAAAAAAAATCCACCACTGGAATGAGGTTAAAATAATAAACAAACACACATACATACATACATACATGCATACATACACATACACAGGGTGTGATTTGTCCAAAAAGAAAAAAAACAGAGGGGGGATGTTTTTTGTTTTTTTTTTTAATATCATGAAAAAAAAAGAAATCAGCACACAGTGTTATTTACAACTTGTGGTGGTCCATACTGGTATAGATACATTACAAATGTCTTGGTAATGGTTCACAGATAGTCTTTTAAAATATGACAGACTGAATATATTTTCAGATTTTTTCGATATCATTTTTAGTGTCAAAGTCGGTTATATTTTTATGTCTGAGGCATGGTGATGGTGTAAAAAGTACAATCGATAAAATCGGTTATAAAGTTTTTTTCTACAAGTGGTATTTTTTAAAAGTATAACAGGTCCATAAAATATATATATTTAGCTAAAAAATGAGCCCAAGGGGTAAATGATGTGTGCAAATGTACTTTTTCATGTTGATGTTCCCTTTCGCTTGATCGGACCTACATACATACATACATACATAACATAAGCTGATCAAATGATGAATTTATCTTGTACTATGTACAGATTTAAAGGTTATCTTATTGCCGTAGTAGCCCCCAAAATCTTCAATAATGTATGCATTCAGCTATCCAGCACTTAGCACAATACAAGTAATACTACATGTGACATGAGATATTCCTTAAATTGCACTCTCTTTACCATATGTAAAGCTGTTAATTAAACCAACCACAACAGCCACAGCAGTAGATGCATCTGCATCAGCCAGCATTGGGAAAACATGATAATTAGCAGGAAAATGAAGGTCTTTACCCACCTACTTTGTGAAAAGAGACCAAATGAAAGCAACAGATGTGTGAAATTTCACAAGGAAAATATACTTAGCACCATTAAAAACACACAATAGAATTCAGAATAATCTGTATATTTGTAGATATATTAAATTAATTGGTTTGGGGTTCCCTTCATATTACAGAGGGAAGCACTGGTCATCACAGAATGAACTGTGAACAAATTGTGATGAACTGAACAGGTTTATTCAGTCACTGAATACAGGTCCTCAGAAATTGAAAGTGTCATCATTCACTATGGGCTGTTCCACCTCTGGTTCCAAACAAACTGTGCAGCGACGACACATGGAACTGAGTCTGATGATCCTGTCCTGAGGATCCCATCACTCAGACACTGATTGGACTGTGATGACAACGTAGACGGAGCGACTTCACCACGGCTCAGACCTGCGTGTAACAGGCCAATGGCACGTTCTCTTTGTTGGATCGTAAGTCGTGGCATTTTGAGCAGCAAAAACATTTGGGCGTTTTCTTTGCTGCCTTTATATCGGCTATTGAACACACCTAAAGTTACCAGTCAGACTGACTCTGGACAAGAGATTTGATTCAATGTCCGACATTAAGGGATTAGTCCAAACGCTGAAAAAAAATACAATGCTGCTCAAAAAATACAGCTGTTAACTGTGTTACTCATCTCGTGAGCAACATGTACAAAATAGGCACCTGAGCAAATCATTTTCTGGAAATTACACCACATGTTTGGACCATGCATTTTTAGTGGAGCTAAGTGTAATAAGTAATGACTTTGAATGGAAGCACTATTAACCTATAACACAGACAGAGGGTCAGGTTTATAACCTCCATGACAACAGGGTAAATGTATGTTTTGAAACATTAGTAAAGCTCTGTCTTGTTTGGTGAATAACACCATTCAAGTGCAGACTGTGTAACATTATTAAGATGATTCTAAGAATGCTGTGTAAGATGTTTGTATATGTGTATATACTGCAAACACATTGTTTGTGTTAATAGGATTTGGGTCATTGTGGCTGTATTAAATATCGACACTGAAGGAAAAGGGAAGTGGAATGAACACAGACATTCTATTAATAAGATTAATATGGACTTTACTGGAATGGATATTAGTTTTTCTCAAAGTATGGTGTTCTCATTTTTTTAAGGTTTGAAAATAAACCAAAAATTTTCTCATGTGGATGTCGTCAGCTGTAAACAGAAAACTTTCCATATTAATTTTGGTTGTGTAGGTGGGGTGGGGGCGATCCGCCAGTCTCTGCAATTAGTTCTTGCACTAAGGGGGGAAAAGAAACACATTCATTATGTGAAAATATGGCCACAAACGAACAGGCCTCTTGAATTGTAATGAAGAAGGCCCCTTGATAACCATGAATTCACCAATTAAGGTCCTCATATAACATTTAAATTATGTGCATTTTAACGACTAGTTTTGCCAGAGAAACACTTGCATTTTCCTTTGGTTTCAACAAGCTTCGGTGCTTGCAAATGTAGGAGTAATTAAGATAATTAAAGCTTTTGATGTTCCACATATAATCCAATGCTCTGCACTATAGAGGAAATGCAAAAAAAAGTTGTAATGAATTCCAAGGCTTTGTATTCCTCTGTTCCCTCCCATTAAAACAGTTCTCATTGTCTGAGATTCCATTTTCCTTTTGTAAAATAATTCTTACATTAGTTGGAGGGAAATTGGCTGCTTCATTTTGCAGAATTAAAGACTCTGTCTCCTTCACGTGTCCCAGTCACTGAGTTAAAACCACCTCAGAGCAAACTCAACAGCTGTGAAGAATAGTTTTACTGAGCAAACATGCATCCCTGTAGCACTGGGCTCTTTGACATAAGGTTACATCATAAATATATTTATTACTGAAAACTTACTCTACTATTTGCCCACTGACAGAAGGAACAAGCTGAAAGCTCAGCCTTGAAAGACATGCATAATGTCAATGTGCTGCGAGCAGTAGCTGCAAACCACAGGATTCAGTATATATGCTTTTAGTTCAGAATTTTTGTCCCTGAAACGTCCTTATTTCCATTTTTACAAAAGACTCTGAAACATGACAGCTATTTTAAAGCAAGGGGTAATATCTTCAAGATCAACTGAACACATGTGGGTGCATTATGTATGATGTATATGTGAGAAAGAAAAAGACAGCCAGTAGAAGGAGGCGGGAGAGCTCCCTGGATGAGCTTTTATCATCCTTAAATATACCAAAATGAGTCTTGGGGAAAAAGACGCCTTGTGGCTTTTGAAGAATTAATAAGGCTGTCTCATTTGGATGTGTCTAGCGTCTCGGACAGCCTGTGGAAGCCCCAGTTCCACACTTTCCTGACAGAGCCTTTGATGATCGCTGATAACGTACAGCAACTCCCAGGGAGGAAGGCATCCAACAATGAGGGTAGAGCCAGCGGAGACCGGCTTCACTGATCCTGACTGAGCTTTATTATCTGGCCTCTCCCCAGCAAAGCACCGCATTAGGTATTCCTCAGACAAAGCATTAGGGACAGAGTGTGTGTTCGCTGTTCTGTTCTTCTTGTCAAGGAAATCTCATTCTTTGGCAAAGGTCATGGGCTTCCTCACCTGCTGGGTGCAGACAGTCTCATGTTCGCACTGGTCAGGATGACAGTTTGAGTGGTGGAAGTGGTGTGTCTTAAGTGGTATGTGTGAGATGTTACTGGAGACATTTTCATCAAACATACGGCACTTTAGTTCTGGCAGTTTCCTTGACCTCTTAATTCTGACCCCTTTCCCAAAACTCTGAGGTCACGTCTAGAAGATTTAGTGGGATTTGGGAGATTCTATTTGCAGAAATGAAATGTAATACTTTAGAATGAGTCATTTATATGTACACAGAGAGCAGGTCCCCTGGCACTGTTGTGTTCCTACAGTAGCCAGACTCCCTGTTGTCCTTTTTTTCAGTTTTATGACATGTGGCACTGAACATTAAAGGGTATTACTGAGTTATTATCCCATTACTCAAAAAGCCCAGAGCAGACAAAAGCAAACACTAGCTCTAATAAGGTCTTTTTTACGTTTCCAAGAACCATAGAAGATGGTTAATTCGGGTAGAATCTGCAACTTTTCCAGTAAATATCACATACAGAATGGGTATACGCTGCAGTTTTAGTTTGTCATATGAGATATCACTAACGAAATGTAATCATATGACTTATTTAAAAAAAAAAGGAAAAAACGTCTTTTACTTTGAGCTATAACCATATGTTCTGTAAAATATACTACACAAGAGCAGACTATGTGGGAGGTTTCTGCTCATTTTCAGACTTATTTCTTTTTTTTTTTTTTTGCATCAGATGACATTTACTACTAAATAATCTAAAGGAGGTGTGTCAAACTCAATTTATTTCAGGGGCCTTATTCAACTCAATATGACCTGAAGTAGTCCGGACCAATAAAATAATAACTATGGGAAAAAGTAAAATTACATTATGATAATATTTACATCTACAAAGTTTCATTAAAAATGTGAATAACATGAACAACCTGAAATATATGAAGAAATATAAGTGCAATGTTAACAATATTATGCCTCTGTTTATCATTTACACGTGTAAATTACAACTTACAGATCACAGTGGATCTACAAATACACAAAACATTTAGTAACAGGCAGAATATTGGTACAATTACAGTTACTTCTCTTAACCTTGTAAAGCCTGAACCATCAAATCACTGACAGAAAATTCCAGTTCTTTAAATTGGAACCTTTATCGGTTCTTCTGAACAACCAAAAAATAATAAAATAAAATAAATAAATATCAATTTCTATGTATGAGTTTCAATGTTGTATCATATTTGATTCATCAGGTCTCAATGCTCAAATATTATTATTTTTGAGCAAACAAAAACATAACACAAACATGTCTAACAAATTGGTAATTCCTTTTCTAAATGGTCTCAGTTCTTCCTCCTTCCTCATTAATGACAGTCTTGTAGTGTCACTAAAGGCCTCTGGTGAATGAATTCCTCTCCCTGGTGGATTATCTGTGTATTGCATGTATCTAATTGTATACATCAGGTTTTTCAAGAAAAAAAATATCACACTTATCACATAGAAGGCTTCAACACTGATGTATCAAATATGATACATTTGGCGTTACAGGGTTAAGACATTTCAGGTTATTCAAATTTGTCCAGATTATTCAAATTTTTGGTGAAGGGATAAGCATTTTCACATCATTTTAGTTTTTCATACTAAAACAAAGAGAAAAAAAAATTGGAATTGTCATTATTTATAGTTTATCATGATAGTATCTTACTGGTCTGACCCATTTTAGATCAAACTGGTCTGTATGTGGAACCTGAACTAAAATTAATTTGACATCCTTGATGGTTCATATCTTCAGTGTCATTTTTGCATTTCACAAATTCATCCCACAGGCCGGATTGGATCCTTTGGCGGGCCGGGTTTGGCCCGCAGGCTGTATGTTTGACAACTGTGATCTAAAGTTTCATGTTTCATGTATCATTTCTGTTACTAGTTTGTGGTTCCATTGTGGTTTTATTCGCCACTGATACTTGAAAAGCCAAGTGAACTGAACCTGATGGTGGGGCAAAATTCTAGCAGTGTCATATTTATTTATTTATTTATTTTTTTCAGCTTGTGACTCTTTCCGCAAGTATATCTTCACACAGTTGGCATCCAAAGTTGGCCTCTTTTCTTGAGCTACAACTGGCTTCACATTCTCCTCCCCCTCCTCCTCTTTGGTCTTTCTGCTATGCACATATATTCCACTGCTGCAATAGAATAATTCATAACTGAGCTTCGCTGTTTACCACTGTAACAGTGTAGATGGATGACACGAGCTGTTCGTGTTCATGTTTTTATAATAGTACCTACATTGTATGATTCATTAGGTGTTATCATCATAGTTTACATGCTTTCAACTTGATGTCATCCCCGAGTTTATTAGATCCATGTGACGCATAGGGTAAGACTGCTGAAAATGTCATTCTGAACGTACCTTTATATGAAAATTAAGCTTTGAATCAGATCTTTAGAAAGATGATTACTTATATTTATGGCTCGAAACTGACTCAGTGGCACTTATTTTCAGAAATAAAGGCCATTTAGGGATGATAGTGAGAGGCGGAACCAGAGAATCACCATGGTTTAAGGGTGTGCCAAGGGTAAATCCAATACTGATATAAATCAGCCACTGGGACAATGTTCAGAGTTCAGAATTCAGACCACAGCACTGAACTGACACAGAACTGAGAAGCAGAACACTGCTGTATGTATGTAGCTCCACCCGCCTTCTCCAGCTTCACTAACACCATAAAACAACATATAGTATTTAGAACAATAATTCCTATTCTATACTATAAACTATCACTAATTTGTTTTTTCTTCTATCAGTTGCCACAGTACTGTGGTAGCAAAGGGCACAAAAGAATGAAATGAAGTATACGACATATATGATCACAGTTCTGTGGAAACAAGAGGAGAATGAGCTCATGGAACAGTATCTGTGATTAGCTCTAGTATAGATGATAGATTGGCTCTGTGGAAATAGACAAACCCATATTTCGTGCCACAGCACTGTGGCAGTAGACATTGCCAAAAAAAAACAAGAATTGAGAGAGTACAGTTCATTTGTAGTTTTAAAAATATATAGGGTGTTTTTATCCTCTTTTTTTGTTTCTAACAAAATGTTATTCCTCTGTCCTACATTGTTCATTACAATTACATGAACATTCACTATTATGCAAATTAGGTGAGGATGTCATTTAGCAACTTCTAGAGACTTTTAGGACAGAAAATAGATACTGAGGAGTTGGAAACACTGGCTATTGCATCAACTTGACCAGAAACCTGAGTCTTGATGAGGACTATTTTGATCCAAATCATACTTTACATCCACTGGCAGAGCTCTCACCTGTCATGTCATGTCTGGTCTGGTCTGTTGTCACATTAGTGCAGCATGCAGAAGCAGAAGTGATTAGTTATATTGTGATAAAAGCCACCATCCAGAAAATGGGATGAAACCCTGGGACTCCAAGGGCCGGTAATGGGCCTCGGCAAACAAAATAATTGAGCAGAGGTGATAGAGAAGCAGGTACGGATCTGTGTGTCTGTGCCAGGCAATTTTCTACCCGGCTACTCATAACCTACAGGAAATGACAGAAACTGCTGGCTGCCTCTTTAAGGACAATTTTGTGATTATGGGGGTGATAGCTACATTCTGCCATTTAATAGCAGGCGCATCCGCCAATGTCAGCGAAAACGCTGCACCACATCCTGTCATCCTAAAAATATGGTTCACCAATTATGGATGTGAGGAGAAAAAAACAAACAAACAGCTAAACAGTAGCTACAAGGTGCAACTTTAAGAACTGGTTGATTTATTTTTGCTGAGGTTTGGCTGAATGACCTAAAACATTACCTTTAGAACATTTGTCATGTAAGTACCGGTATCTGTTTGATATTTCTGCTGTCTGCAGACTACAGTGGTTGGTGATTTGGCCAAAAGATCAAATCATGATGTTTTTTGTGTCTTTGTTTAATAGAGACAGACTCCAGAAGCAGCTGGTGGAGTACATGGATCTCTCCTGTTCTAATGTATCATAGACTTGCACCATAATACGTAAAATTCAATGAAACGTAAGCTCTTATTTTGGTGTTATAATCATTGAGGGGTTGTAATCACTGAGAAAACAAAATGAAGTGTAACTCACTTATAAAACAACAATAAAAATCCAATATTACGCTTCAACAAATGGTTTGAAATGTTCTTACAGCTGCAGGATCTGAAATCAGACAGAAAAAAAAGAAAAAATTCTCCCAAGTACACCTTCCTTCCACAGCTTTCTCTTCAGTCCAAATCAAAATACTGGCCGTAGCACACATACAGGACACTAATGATTTGAAATATTGTTATGATAAAAATCCATCCATTGTCTGCTGCTTACCCGGGGCCGGGTCACGGGGGCATCAGTCTAAGCAGGGCTGCCCAGACCTCCCTCTCCCCAGACTCCTCCTCCAGCTCTTCCGGGGGGATCCCGTGGCGTTCCCAGTCCAGCCCACAGACACTGTCTCTCCAGCGTGTCCTAGGTCTTCCCTGAGGCCTCCTCCCAGTGGGACATGCCCAGAACACCTCCCCAGGGAGGCATCCGGGAGGCATCTGAAACAGATCCCTGATCCACCTCAGCTGGTCCCTCTGGATGTGGAGGAGCAGCGGCTGGACTCCAGCTCCTGGTGCCTGAGCTCCTCCTCTATCCCTAAGGCTGAGCCCAGCCACTCTACAGAGGAAACTCATTTCGGCCGCTTGTATCTGGGATCTTGTCCTTTCGGTCATGACCCAAAGCTCATGACCAGAGGTGAGGGGAGGAATGTAGACTGACCGGTAAATCAAGAGCTTCGCCTTTCGGCTCAGCTCCTTCTGCACCACAACAGACCAGTTATGATAAAAATGTCTATGCTATTGTTGTCAGTAATAATTATTATTATTACCCCCACCCACTAGGGTGGGTGGGTATTTCAATATACCAGGAATCATGTCAATCTTTCCATCTGTCTGTCCAAGATTTTGGTCCATCCCATTTCTCTGACACTATTAACCTGATTCTTATCAAATTTCACGTTCTGTATCACTAGTAGAGGTTCAGTGCACAGTTTGATGGCTGAATTCACATTTTGTGATTTATTTTTTAATACATTTTTCCAAATTTCAACTTAAACAATTTATCCAACCAGTTTCTCAGACATGATTAATTATTATTATTATTATTATTATCATTAATTTTTTTACTTTTAAAGAGATTGAAAGGTAAGATTCAAAATGGATCCCTGGGTAGGTGGGGAGGACAAAGGGTTGTATGGTGGGGCGGGGTATTAGAAAGCTCTGCTTAATTTTTCACTTGCTATCACAATAAATGTCAAATCAATATTTCATTTAAATTTAAAGTTTGATTTTTCTGTTTTTTTTTTTTGTTTTTGTTTTACCTTTATTTAACCAGGAAAACCTCATTGAGATTAAAAATCTCTTTTTCTAGAGTCTCCTGGCCAAGACGTGGTGCAGTACATTGAATTGTTTCATACAGACAAGCTTTCATACATAAAAATGAACACAAGTTTTCAATACATCAAAAAACACAAAATCAAGTCAACTTTGCTAAAAGTGCCCACAAGTTGAAGCTAAAGTGCATCAGACAAAACATCTGCAGCCAGATGTGTCCGTCTCTAAGTCGTATAACATCCTCTTGAAAGTGTCCAGTGAAACCAGATCTGTAAGTTCTGGGTCTTTTTGTAGTTCGTTCCAAGTGAGTTAACTTGAGTTAAACTTGAAGAAAGCAGACATTTACTTGTTTTTTGAAATGATTATTTATGGTCAGAACATGACAGATATTTCACAAATGTAGGGATAGAACATTCATAATAATTATAATGAAGAAACATTTCAATATAAAACCAAACAAAAGTATTTAGTACGTATGAAAGTTAATGACACATTTTACAATATTTATATCTATAAAATTATTTTTAAGGTATTTATTGCAATATAAAATCATATTATGTCATTTGTCACTATTGTTTTATTAGCAATAAAACACCTGAATTCAATGTGTCAATTCAATTCAATTCAGTTTTATTTGTAGAGCCCTATATCACAACAAGATTGTCCCACAGGGCTTTACAGAGTTAGTTAAATATAAACAAACAACAGTCAAATAAACAGGAGATGAGGGAAATGTCCCGGGCATCCCCCGTCCTTGGACCCTCCTTCTCGGCAAAGAAAAACTCCAAAAACCCAAAGGGAAAAGAGTAACCTGAGGGAGAACCACAGTGAAGGAGAGATCCACTCCCATGGACGGACAGACTGTAGAAGAACCAGGACTGATGGACGAACATTTGCAGTTCCAGTCTGTAAGGATGCAGTAGGGTGGGGGCACATGAGGGGGTCCATCTAGTCAGATGAGACAGGTGAGGGTGAGGAGGTCCATCCAGACAGGTGAGGGTGGGGGAGGAGGTCTGGGGTCACAGGTCAGGACACAGATGAGTCACCTCAGATCCCGTCGTAATTGCGCCCCAGGCGGCTACAACTGAAAAAGTAGCCACTCCCCTACTTGTCAGGGATGTGTCCTGATACTTTTGTCCATAATGTGTATGAAAATAAATTCACCTGACGTTGTTTTGTGGGAAAGTGAAGCCTTTCTGATGCCAAAGTGGATCAGCAGAATCATATCAATATCCAAATGATTGGTAATTACAGCTGTCAGTTATGTGTTTAACCCTCCCACCTGTCTGAAAATGTTTGTGATTTGCAATTGCATTTTCTACATCCTGAAAGTAAAGGCAAGGAGTGGATGCAGAAGCCTTGTGTCCTGCACTTAAATGACAACATGCTGAAGGGTATCCATGCCCCCCCCCAACAAAAAAACAAAAAAACAACAGCACCAATGAAACACTGAAGTTTTAATCCGACATTGGTCAACCCTCACCATAAAGGCAGGGAGTGATAGGTGACTTGTAGTCAGCACTGGCATTGGGTTTTCTACCACTATTCATAATTTCATGCCTTGATACGTAAAAAGTAGCTTCAGTGTGACTCATCTCGCTCTTACTTTTGCTGTTTTGCTTATTTTACAGCCTCTCACAAGACTTTTTTTTGGTTAGAACTGTTCTGAGTTCATGAGCAGGCTTTGATCTAGAGCTGAAACAATGAATTGTCTTGAATCGATTACAAAAATGATTCAGTAACAGTTTTTCTGAAATGAAGCTTTGCTTCCTTAATTTTGCTGCTGGTAAAAACTGGGTCGGTTGTGTTTCACACAGACACTTATTGTCATGCACATGACACCAGCATCAACACCCAGTTGTATCTTATCTCCATGTTAAGTTGTTTTCAGTTAGTAAGTTGGATCCAAATGTGTTGAAGACTATATAGATATATTTACTGCTGTTATTGTTGTTATTTCTGTATTGATCTATGTATGTATATATGTACATACGTACTTTTACTTTTATACTTTTTTGTGGTTGTTGTTTCAGCTAGTACTGGAATAAAGAACAAGTTTTTTTGACAGTTTTTTTTTTGTGCAAGTTTTTTTTACAAATTTTTAGGGGAGTTACTCAAATAATCGAACTCGAATCAAAGAAAATAATCAATAGATTAACTTATTAACAAAAATAAGTGATAGCTGCAGCTCTAATTTTATCCACTAAAACTACCATAAGTCATATGCCACCACTGAAATTGTTTAACACACATAGAAAGCCATACAACTCTATTGGACTTTTACTGTCATTCAGATCCACATTATTCTCTAAAAATAGAACATTTCTGCTATGATTCGTCTCCATGTAATGTTGTAACATCACCATCCCATAGTTTTAATAAACTACAAATATTGTGTGGTTGACTTTTGAAGGTCACTGAACGCATCAGCTGCAAATGTATTGACTTGAATGTGACCCTAATGGGCTATTTGTGTGCACATACATGTCACCCCCACCTGAAACATGTTTGTTACATCAAACCCCAAATTTTGACAGGAGGCCCTGGGGAAAACTAGCCTGTGCCCCTGTTTTAATATGTGTCCTCAGGCACTTTCTGTCCTGTAATAACATGCTGACCTGACAACTGATGCAAAGGCCAGAAAAAAAAAAAAAAACACAGAACACACACACACACACACACACTTACACACACACCAACACACACACACACACGCACACAAAAACACACACACACACACACACACACACACTTACACCCACACACACACACACGCACACACAAACACACACCTACACACACACACAGGCATGGAAACACACATTTTTCAAACTAACATTGTTTTATAGATTCCGCTCCTGAAAACTGGGAGGCAGATTTTATTTGTGTCAAGCGTTTCAGAAAACCTTTCACTAGATGTGTTTTGGATGTTTTTGTCTTGCATGTTCACATTGTTATAATATTTGTACTTAAAACTTTGAATCTCAAATACTACTTCCTTTAACTGCTGAGCAAACTACTGACAGCTTCTTAACCCTATAACGCCAAATGTATCACACTTCTACATTTCAGATTCGGTATCAGTGTACTTGTAAATAATGATGTAAAGTGATGCAGAGTTGGCAGTAACTCTATGTACAAATTCTCATGAAGCCAGGGAATGAGGGGAGTGCCAAAGACTTCAAATATACTGGGTTTTTATTTTTCAAAATTATTATTTTCCTTAGGGGTGCAACAGTACAGGTATCCCATGGTTCGGTCCATACCTCGGTTTTTGGGCCACAGTTTCGGTTCAGTTTCGGTATATATTTTGTGCGTAAAGAGAACTTTTTTTTTCTCCCAAAATTATATTTTTATTTTGCTTGTCAGTAAAAACTGCATTGCACAGTGAGATCAAATTCTTTCACTGTACAGCACACATCAGGCCCAAAGGGGGCTTTTTAAATACATAAATTCCTGTTCTGCATAGGGATGTAAAAGAAAATGGCTGCATAAGAAGCCCATGGCTATCTACCGTACACATTTCCTTGTAATAGTGTGTCACAGTACTGTATGTGAGTCCTGGACCTTAAAAGTGAGTTACTGTGTAGACAGTGTGTTTAATGTGTGTGTTGGGTTGTGGGTCTCATGTATGTGGGTACGGGCAGGTGCAGGTTTGGAAAAGTGATGTGTGTTGAGTGTAAAGCCGCTTCTCTGTCCACTGTTTCTCACTGAGGGGCGGGGCTTCCCCACACTGCATGCTCACATGGCAAGAGAGAGACAGAGAGACAGAGACAGACAGACACTTGCAGGGTCAGGCTTTGGCCTGCCTGGACAGGCACACACTCAATGGCCTGTGAAGCACTATATAAATGCAAAATCAATTGCAAAACCAAAAACCTGCGGTCCATAAGGGTGGATTGCCTCGTGCAGGACTCGACCGAGCGGTACAAGGTTTTCCTGAATACTTTTGCAGCCCTAATTTCTCTGAATTAAGCTTCAAAAAATGAAAATGTTTTCTGAAAGGTCTGTGTAGCATTCAACAAAACATCATTTAAACACTTATAAAAACAATATTTAAATGCTCATAAAAATGGAACTGGCACAAAACACAGAAATACACCCTTATTACAGGGTTCAATAACCCATTACACAAAACACAGCCCATGTTAATAACAGTTTCTCTACAACACCAGTCTTTGTCCCAACAAAAATGGCAAATTGCATGAAGAGGAATTGCGACTTCCTGTATATCAATAAACTCTGAATACAATATTATTTCCAAACAGCACCCTCTTGTAATGAAACAGGTACTATAACTGATTCAGTGAAGTAAATGCAACTTGGGATTTAAATAAAATATGCAAGTACAGTTTTTTCCACCTGGTTACACATAGGTAAGGCCTATTTATAGTAATAATGTTGGCATAGTTTATCACTTTTAAAAGGTAAAGATTAAAAAAAAGTGAAAATAAAAAAGGCAAACATGGGTTAATCGGACCAAGAATCCATCCCCCAACTGAGCATGTCTGTGTAAACCCATTCAGCAGAAATCATATTAGATGTTTATTGCACAGCTCAACATATTCACATGCCATCCACTCTCAATAACCACAGAGTTTGTTCGCAAATTAGCTAAAGTAACATGACTAAAGGGCTGGAAGCAGGTGAGTGAGGCTGAGAGAGGAGCAGCCACAAGCGGGATATCGACATGGAGAGCAAAATTACAATTGATTGGCAGAGAAAAGGGGGTTGCTGTCTCGCAGAAGCAGTTGCTCCTGTGAATTCCTAATCCAGCAGCCTTTGAGGAAATCTCTGTGGTCGAAGCGGTCTCTCATTACACTCAGAGACAGGCCTGAAATCTGGAACAGATTGGACATAGACAGGCATCAGGCTGTATTAAGATCCAACCCCTCTGTGATATAGGCAGTTTGTGGACAGTAAACAGGCCTTTCATCAGAGGACGTATGGAAACAGAGCATTTAAACCAGGGCTGTCAAACTCATTTTAGTTCAGGGGCCACATTCAGCCCAATCTGGTCTCAAGTGGGCCAGACCAGTAAAATAATAACATAATAACCTGTAAATAATGACAACTTTGCCTCTTTGTTTTAGTACAATAGAAACATTAAATGAGAGATATGTTTATTTTTTAAATGGAATTCTTCCTTTTCCATCCTTTCCCTGTGGTCTCCATAAACTGTAAATGCTCTGCTTGGCTCTGAATTC
>JAPQRP010000025.1:31347546-31364798 GCA_037367295.1 Apogon hyalosoma
ATGTGTATAAAATTTTAATTGTTTTGCCTATTCAAATAATTGTTTAACCCAGTGGTTCTGAAAGTTTTTACAGTGGAGTACCCCCTGAAATATTTATTTTTAGCCAAGTATTCCCAACTCCTATCAACATTTCAAAACTTTGTACACAAACAACACATATTTAACCTTACCAAAGCTTTATAAGCAAATTTTGTGTTCAAAATATAAACTGAAAAGCTCCCTCTTTCATTGATAAGAAAAATAAATTAAATGGTCATGAATTAATAAATGAACCTTTCATCAACAAAAATAATCGCTTATTTACTCAAATAAACTCATTTTGGATAATTTAAAGTAGAAATGTTCTTAAAATGTTACCAAAGCTTAAACAAGATGACAGACAAGAATGATATAAAAATATTGATATGTCAGTTATATGAATGTATTTATTTTGTTTTATATTTCAGCATTATTTCTCATTATTTATTTTGTATTCAGAACATGATGACTTCTTTAATGCACTTTTTTGTACGTGTATGTACCCCCATTTGAGGAAGACTGGTTTAACTGAATTGAATTGAAGAAAATAATCAATAGATTAATTAGTTTAAAAAAAAAGTCAATAACTGCACCTCTAGTTAAAATGTAGGGGGTATTATTTGTCATAAAAATAGATTCTCCAGTACTGTGCAGACATGTGAAAACTTCTGTACAGTATTTGTACTTCAGTATAACAGTGTATTGGCCATAATAGGATTCATGGGCTACAACATAATAATGACATAAAGTTACGATGAGCGGCGATTAAACCTCCACACCTCTGCATCCCTGCAACTGTGCAAAAGTCAGCAAACCAGAGGGATGGATTTTGTTTGGTGCAGAGACACTTTTTTGTGCCTTTGTGGATCTGTCACAACTACCGGTGTTTTCACCAGGGTGGGGGTGTTAGACGGACCCCAGAACCATCCCAGGTCCATCCAGAACTGACTCACTGCTCTGCTTCACTACAGATACACCACAGTGTCTCTTTTTGACAGACCTGCTTCATGGTTGAGTCAAGCAGATGGGAGGGGGGGGGGATACACCAATGGAACAGGACATAATATTATAATAAATATAATACCCCAGGCAGATTGACAGTTGTCACAAATCACACTATTTACATTAACTACAGTTACATACGGATGTGAAACTACTATGGCAATACATTTATTATTATTATTATTATTATTTGGCAAAACCACAGCCTTAACCCATAAAGACCCAGTGCTACATTTGTGTCAGCTCCCAAATTAATTTTTCTCTCTATTTAACCTTTCTCGAGGGATTTATGAATGTTTATTACAATATTATCCTCTGTATTTAGTATTTTTCACTATGTTCATGTATTTCCCAATATTTATTTATCCATATTTAATTTAAATGTCCATGAAAACTCAGAGTAAATTCAAAGGTAATTATATGAAAACAGAGAAAATTGGAAAAAGTGACTTTTTCAGCAAATATATCATAATTGAGTGTGAAAACAAGTGTGTCCATCCACTGTCGTTGATCCAACTCCATGGGTTTTACTGGGGAATCAATGTTGTAGAAGATGACGGTGTTTCCACGGTAACTACGGAGCCTCTAAACGTCCAAATGGGTCATATCTGATGGCCATGAAAAGATGAAGAACTGTATTTTACACCAAATATTGACATGGATTGGTAGGATTTGTGGATCAACAGGGATTAAACAGTTTAGATCAGTAGATGCATTTGGTCGCCGGTGGATGTTTGGGTCTTTGTGGGTTGAATATTTCTTCCATATTGTTCAGAAATTAGTTTTACTGTATTAACCTTATACTTTTTAAAGGATGGGGTGAATAGTACTCAAGGTCAATGTACTTAATGCACAGGAATCATTCTTGAGCTCTTATTTTATTTATGTTGGTATTTTATTGTTAACAACCCCATACTGTATTTTGTTTATTGGGGAAATATGAAAATTGTTGGTTTGTTATCATCTGTTGTTACTAACTGCTCTCTTGGCCAGGTTACTCTTAAAAAAGAGATTTTAATTCTCAATTTAGCATCAAGAAAAAAAAAATCACATTAGATTAGTATACGTCCTGGTTTGTGCATTCAGATCCAGGTGTGTGTGTGTGTTGGGGGGGGGGGGCGTTTAGAGTGATGTCATTGTTGATGCTTGTGCATTTTTGTTTTATTTTTGTTTTTTTTTTTATTTTTGAGCATGTTTATCATTTCAAAAAAGGTTTTTTTTTTAGGGGGATGAAACTATCACACTGGTGAGCGCTGGGTCACAAATGATTATGAGAATTTTTCATGGATGACTTCCATCCACATAGTTGATGGATTCCAGGACAAAAAAACAATGAATCAGGGCATGAAATGACCAGACTACATTGACAGCAAACATATGCAACTGTAATCTAGTTTCTCCAAGTCCTCAGTGGTGAAAGTATCTGTTTTCTGTCCTAAAAATCAAGACAAAAAGTGAGTATAAAAGCAGCCTAGATAAGTTTAGAACTATTAATGAACTATACTGTCAATTTTAAGTTTTTTAAATATCCCAATTCCAACAGTCCTCCTTTAACTGGGTTTGGGGACCTGCTAAAGTAACCCAAAAGAGACACTCTGGACCTGGACTCTGGTTTTTCTCATCATTTTCTTCATTTTGGTTTAGTTTTTAACCTTATGGTCCACTTAAGAGATGACAACATGTCACAGTAAAACAGGAACATTTACAACCAGAACATTTGTAATTTTCAGCTTACATGAACAATTGAAATGGACCAAAAAGAGACAATAGAGAAAACTGTCAATGTCAATGGGACGTCAGAGTCTCCACTAACAGCAGAAAAAGGGGATGGATTTGACACTAGTGGCTTTTGGATAAAGAGTCTGTAGAGGGTCTGAAAAACCACTAAATACACCAACAAAAGGTCTAAGTGTGAAACACTGACTGTTCCATCTACAGACAGACTGAGGGTTTATATGACTGGGACAGGAAATCATCTGGGCTCATTTACAGGAAAATATGTGTATTTAATCATTCAAAAATAGCTAAAATTGTTACAAGGAGCTTTTTGGAGGAAAAAAAGTTCCTGGGATAGTCTGAAAAGTTGCTAAATCTAGCAACAAATATGTCAAGTTGGCATCAGTGCTGTAGCTAGTATAGTGGGTGATGTGGGTATAGTGTTGAAGATTTCTAATATTTCTATCTTTACCTCCGTAACATTAGTCGCTTTTCCATTAGACATGTGCACAGAACTTCACCAGTATTTACTGAATGTTGAAAAAACACAAGTGCGTAATGTCGGTTTTTCCATGAAATCACAAATGCGATGATTTTTTTTATTTATTATTATTATTTATTAGGTGTCATGAGAAGTCATTCCATAAACATAGCGATGAACATAAATATCTGTTGTTTTGAATCTAGAATGCTTGTTACCCCTCTAGTCAATACTAAACTCAAAAACTGGGTTTCCTCGTGTGTCCATACATACTGTGCCATGTTTGTTTTAAAACTCCTCATCTTCGCTTGTTGTAACATCATCACCATCCGGGGTTTTTTTGTTTGTGATGTTTGTACATGACTCTAGTTGCACAAAAAGGTCTTTCCATTGCAGTTTTGCATGATATACACCTGAAAAAGCACCTCCTGCAAGCGCAAAAACTTTTCATTGCCGTTTTTCTGTTAGGCAAATTTTTCGGAGCAAGTTATATTCGTGCAATTTGAGGGTCAATGAAAAAATAACTATTCATGTGGATTTTGGACTCGGTCTGTTGCGACTGATCACAGATGGCAGATGAGGCCGTACCAGCCACAGAAGCAGCTCCAGACCCCATACAGGTGAACCTACACCTCCATGTGCAGAAGACTGCACACGGCCATGAATATTTGACGAGGGCAGTCCAAAGCTCGGAGAACTTGCAGCTCCACTCACTGGTCACAATGCATCTTTAATCGGGTCTGCTCCTCGTGTCCAACAGCAGGAAAAGGATAACTGTTGGGACCCGGAGTTTGAGAAAGTAGCCAGCCCTCTCCCCCCTTGATGAATAAGTAAACACATTCACCCAGGCAGAGATGCAGTCAACGGGCTTTGAGTCGATAACAAGTAGATTTGTTTTCTTCTGAAAGCGGCGTTGTTTACAAGCTACCGATTACCCCTCAAATGTGATCCATCTCTGGATGGTTTTCACGGTGCTTTGACACAGGGCTCGGAGTCCCACCATGTTCTGTTTCCCCTTCAAACCTGTCCAAGCAGCGGCAGCAGCCTCTGAAAGGTGGTGCAATAAAAAAGAAATTAGGTTTTGCTGGGGCTGAGCTTCTGTTTATGAGGTTCCCGTAAATATTTTCCATCTAAATTTGTGTCAATTTTGGAGCAGCTTCCTCATATGGAGACAAAGTTGATTTTGTCGAGTTATTGTAATATTCATCACATTCACTTGAGGTTTCTCAGTGCTCAAGGTTATTTTCAATAAGAAGCAGTTAAAGTTAATACTTTTTTTTCTATAAACTCCTGAAAACACCTCTGCTCGTGTCAACTCTGTGTTTTAGGCACAGCAGGTTTAAGGGCGTATTTTCTTTACATCAAACAATGATAAGTGTTTTTATTTTTTCGCCAAATCTAATTCGTTCCATTGCTTGCATGTCATCAAACAAATAAACAATAATGTTTACCAAATGGCTTTGTTGTACAACATACCCGCTTATTAAAATGGCATCTCATTAGAGGCATTGAGCAGCCGTTTTACATGAGATTAATTGTGTTTTTTGAAAGCACTTTCTCTTCATTATCATTCTGTCTTGCAAATGGATTCACTGCAAAGGCAATGCATATTCATTTTACAGGAAGCTTGAAAATTGTTCGGAAATGAGCCAAAGGTGGAGCCAGGCTGCTGTGCCGACTTCCACTGAATAATAAACACAAAAGCCTCTGCTCTGGAGGTGAAAACCAATGCCGGTGTGTGTGGAATACATTTGCAAACCTGCTGGAAACAGGGCTCTCACCTTTGTTGTAGAAATTGCAGGTGACGTTCCTCAGTCTTTCACTAATCAGCCGTGGTGTCTTTTTAAATAATTGCTTTTAAATCCTGTAAATAGAGCACGCATTCACACCCAATGGGCAGAGTTTTCTCTATGCTTCTCTGCTTTGTGCTGCCAGGTGAGGATTTGGATGCAGGACATATTCTGGGCTACTTCTTCCACTCTAGTTGCATTAATAATGCACACAGACAAGCTTTTACTTGATTCTGATTTACTATTCCGAAAGGTAAGAGGAAATGTGCTGCATACTCTCCTGATAGTGAGTGTTGTGCTTTCATCAAATGAGTGGGAATGATTCCTCCTCTTTTTTTTCTTTGACATTCTGTTTTGTATGTGTAATGTGTATATTTCAACATCAGAGGAGCACGGTGGGTTGAAAGCCTGCCTGCGGCTGGGAACCAAACAAAAAGTTCTCCTTTTTGCCGAGTTATGGACTGTCTTACCTGGGGCAAGATGAAGTACTTCAAAGGTAAAGGGCATCCTTTGTCAGCATCTCAAACTGACAGCAACAGAGTAATTGCAGACAAGCACTGCTTAAGAAGCTGTCCCTTTGGCTACACCTCCAAAAACAAGAGGCATCTTTTCAGGGAGCGATCCTTTTAACCCCAGATCATAAGCAGGGACCGCTTACAAGGCAATGAAGGGTCTTATAAACATGTCTGTGATGGAGTCTTTCAAGGAGACTAAGACTACATTCAGACTGCAGGTAAATGTGGCCCAAATCTGATTTTTCTTTTTTTTTTTTTTTTTTAATCATATGTGACCTGTATCTGATCTGTTAAAGACAGTTTGAACAACACAAATCCAATTTTTTTTCAAATCCAACTCAGGCCACTTTCATACGTGTTCCTAAATTCGATACATATCTGATATTTTGAAATGCGACTTCAGTCTGAACAGTTAGTTGCATTTATCTGACCTTTACATCATTGAAATGCAACAAATGTCACAATTCCATATTTACTTCTGTAAACACCGTGCGTGCCTGCGTGGTCACATATTACATCAGGACCTCTTTTGCACATGCGGGTCACTTCAGGGTCGCATTCTGTTCATACTCGAAACTGACAGAAGTTGCACTCATGTAATATGAACGAGCACACAAAAAAATTGGATTTCAACAAGAAATCTGAATTGTGCTTTAAGACCTGCTGTCTGAGTCTTATATTCATGTTGTGGCATCTTTAGTTGTGTTTACTTATACATGTTTTGCTACAAACATAAATCATTTCCTTGATTGTGTTGAAGAGGAATATATTTTTTTCATTATTAAAGAAAAAGCATCTGCTACTTTAAATGTCCTTCAACCACAGAGAAAAAACTAAATAAAACAGGTTTTAACACAAGAGAGCAGAGTTTACCTGTTGACTCTGGGAGGTATTTGGCATGTTCAACAAAGTTACAGTTAGTTAGGATTAAGTTTAGTTTAAAAGATCATTTATATACAGAGTTATGTTATTTGATTTGATTCTGTATCATATTGTTGCTGACTCTGAATTAAATCAAGGCATAGGATCTTTCTCTAAATCTGACCGAATGCTTTCAGTGCTTCAACCTGACCCTGAAAAGTTTGGTAACAGCACCATCAAAACCATCTCAAACAGTAAATCAATAGATGGTTATGTTGATGGAAAACAGAGTGAAACATGCTTTCTGTTAACAATTTACATTCAAGGATGAATTTGGAAAAAATGTTAATTATCAATATTTATTTATTTTTGTTACAACCAGTGGCGACAAGTTTTGAGATTTCATGTGTCATCGCTTCTTGTAGTGAAAAAACACAGAATTTCAGCAAAATGTACAAGTAAAGCTTTTCAGACAAAATGTAGAAGACAACAATGTATTTGCCTTAGAGATCTAGCAGAGTAGAAGTAGAAAATAGCAGAAAATGGTAAGAGTCAATTTATGTATATATTTCACAACTGGTTGATACATAGAATATCAGTGGTGGCTCATCAATAGAGGGCGCTAGGACACCGCCCCACCTGTCTCACACGGAGAAGACGACGATAGGACTCACCGAAAATACATTTACAAAAACATTAATATTTAAACTAGCGTGTTGACCCATGGGGAACCACAGGGTTTAGATCCTGTGATCCAGTTCATTCCTTTAATTCTTTTACTTTCTTGCACATGAAATTTGACACCATGGCAACGTGCCCCTATTTTTTATCTGTTGCTAGGCAACCCATTTCAATGATGATTCTATGATTCTGGGCATAGGAACGTGATTGGCCATTGGGAGACCACTGCATTCCTTTCATTTGTACATTCATTTTCTGAACCCGCTTTATCCTCACTAGGGTCACGGGGGTCACTGGAGCCTATCCCAGCTACTTATGGGTGAAGGCGGGGTTCACCCTGGACATGTCGCCAGTCCATCTCAGGGCTGAACATATAGAGACAAACAACCACTGTCACATTCACACCTATGGGCAATTTAGATTAACAATGAACCTATCAGTGCATGTGTTTGGATGGTGGGAGGAGCCGGAGTACCCGGAGAGAACCCACGCAGACACAGGGAGAACATACAAACTCCACACAGAAAGGCCCCACCCCCATCCACTGGTGTGGAAATCAAACCCAGGACCTTCTTGCTGTGAGGCACGAGTGCTATCCACTGCACCACCGCCCATTGCATTTCAGAATTACTAATATCTACCAAAATATTGGTCCTATCAACTTTCCGTTTTCACTAGTCTTTTCCTTGACCAAAAATACATAAGGATGTCAAACTGCAGCTGTTAGCTCTTTACGGATTTTGTTTGATGCATGAGACACACACAGAGTCCAAACAACCTATACGTGAAACAGCCTTGAGCACTGTGTATAATCTGCATTCAAGTGTAGTTTGATAAAGTTTTTGGTTAGTTAGTGAGCAGTCAAGTGACATGTTTCCTATTTGGGGCAAAATTCTATGTCCAAGGCTCTCCATTTACCATAAGAGTCTCTTGTTATAAATGGCACATGCACAGTAGACCCCCTCCAACACAAGAGATAGGAGAGCCTCAGAGTGTAGTAATATGCACCCAAGCCCCACCCACAGGAGTAAACGTAAAATCCCTCAGAAATGGAATCAGCGAATACGCCATAGGTGCAGCAGGACGGCTCCGTAGGTAACGCTGTTGGCTTTGATCTGGGGGAGTGGGGTTCAAATCCCTGCACAAATGCTGACATTGACATCTTTTAGCCCTTATGTCAATTTTCTTCCTTTTTTTTTTTTTTTTTTTTTTTAATGCCATGTGATCTACCTGCCCTGCCTTCACCCCTGGTCTAAATGCACTGTCTATGCTATCAGTGAAAAAGACACTTATAAGGGTCATGTCTGACTTATTAACAATAATACAGTAATATTAACCATAGTCATGTAAAAATGTGCATGTTTGAAGGATAGACGGTGAAATTTAGGTATAAAAAAAATAAATGACTGAAAACACATAAGCCGTTTGCTCAATATCAAGAACGCAAGAATTCTTGGTAAGAACGGTCTCAGAGAGCAAACTTCCTAAGAACGCAAATGTATCTGTAATTGGAATGGGTGTGTACTTGTGAACTTTGCTCCCTGTCTCTGCTGTACTTCTGTCATCTGCTCCCTAACGTATTTCCCTTAAATCACCACAATGTCACTCGATTTGATTTCAATACATTTGTACTGGTATTTACATGCCATTTATACATCTTGTATATTTTTCAAAATTGTATCACATTTTGTTGAAATCCCATATCATGATAATAAAGACGTGTTTTTTGCTATCCGGCCTTTCGCTCGTGTTCCAACATTATATCACATCATCTGGTTACGGTCATCTAGTCAAAAAACATTCCTGAATTAAGTTATCAGAAGCCACTGTAGCATTTGAGAGTAGTACGAAGTACATCTTGGGATATTTTGCTAGCCGAGTCTACACGAGTCACCAACCAGTGCATCCTTAATTTAAGCTAGCAGACAAGAACAACACCCAGGTATTCCATGTGTTCTTGGTTTATGCTAACTTTAAGTTGGAACAGTACTTGGGCCGTGACTGATGGTGTTTCACGAGAACAGAAGAACAGACAAGAACACGTATTGAAAAACGGCTATACTGTGTATGTTAATTTTAATATCTTAAAATAGTGACGCTTGTGCTTTGGCGTACCCTAGTGGTGATATCTGGTTATAGTGCGTCTGAAAACCGACTTGCATACTGCGCCACCAAAAAAGAATTTCACCAGTTGCCACTGTAGAATATGCAGCTTCATGCTTGTAATATAATGCAAATCTAGCTGTCTTTTATTTGTACATCAGCTTAACACTTAGGTAAGGAGTAAGGGTGGACGATATTGGGAATTTTGGTATCAATCTGATACCAAGTAAATACAGGGCTGGTATTACTGATACCGATACTTTGTGCTTGAAATGTCATGATCATTAATAATTTTGTGATTTTGTCTTTAGTTAGTTGATTATGATCATTTTAAAACACAGGACAAATATTTTAGGTAAATAAACATGTTTTTTTGTTTGTTTTTTTAACTAACTACAACTTAAAACAATTTAGCAGTATTAAAATAATAGAATGCCTTTTATTACACACAATTGTTTAAGAAAAAGTCACTAGTGAAAAATAACAAAAAAAGCAACAATGTGGCAAAATATATAAATATAACAATGTCAACAACACAGCAAAAAACACTGTCCGGTCCTCTGACTCTCCGTGGGGGGTGGGGGTACACTATTTGCACAGTCAGACTTGGATAGAAGCTGCAATCACGTGAACTCTGTGAGGAAATTTGAATAATTTGCTGGATGTGTAGAAGAGAAACTGCAATGAAAGTATAGATCTCATCACGCTAGTATCAATCCGATCCGATACTCAGCTTGGTATCGAACTGTCGACATTTAGATCAATTCACCCAGCTCTACTTAGAAGACAGCGGTGCTCATTTGTATGTTGCAGTCATTAAACATGTCTTACCAGAGACCATGTCTCAGTGTTGAATGGTAAACCCCCCCCCATCA
Organism: Apogon hyalosoma; assembly: GCA_037367295.1. Classification (NCBI taxonomy): domain Eukaryota; kingdom Metazoa; phylum Chordata; class Actinopteri; order Kurtiformes; family Apogonidae; genus Apogon; species Apogon hyalosoma. The sequence continues at coordinate 31,357,589 of JAPQRP010000025.1, forward strand.
TTTGCCCTCAGCCTTGGTCTAATTAATTTTCTGGAGGATGGAAAGAAGACAAAAAAAAAGTTTCAGACCTGGAAAATTAGCTACCATCATCAATGTGGAGACATTCTTAGTGTTTAGCTCTGAGCATAAATGTCACTGAGCACTAAAACACCCGTTAATTGAAGTGTAATTGTGTTACAGTTGATTCAGTGCCTCATTTGGTTCTATCAGATTACAGCGACAAAGCACCACTACAGAAAAGCATTTGTTTCATAACAATCAGTCTAAGCACACACCCTGCCACCCAGGGACGACCCGCCGCCACCCACAATCCTCTAGTGTTAAAACCGAGCAGCTACACATGCACAAAGGTTAAGAGTGCAATTGCAAAGAATGTCTTTTACTTCATAAAATGTCTATTAAACACCTGCGAGTCAGCGGTAGACTCACTGGGCAGGTGCTTCAAATTCTGGCCTTTAAAAGTCACTGCATTTTGAAGCAGAAATTTAACATTTTGTCCATTTTTTTCAGTTTTATTAGCAGTGGACAGAGGAGTTGTGTAACAGTGAGCTGTTCAGTTGTAGCATCATTAAAGGGTACTGAGTAGAAATACGGCTCACGTCTGTCATCACAAATGCCACAGTATTTTGCATAAGCAAGGTTATGAAATAATAGGCTGATGATGGCAAACTCAAGGTCTGAGCGATGACCGCAGGAATATGCTGAACACTCTGTAATGTCGCTGTGGCACAAACAGGGTCGTTAAGGGTGAATAAGTACAGACTTAAGTCCCAAAATAGCTAATTAATGTACACTGTGTGCACCAGAGGCTCATGGGAGGCCAAATGTAGGAAGGCGAGACATGCAAAAAAATAGCCTGCACTTCATCATTTTATTGTTGTTGGTGGCGAAAAATATACATGTAAGATTAAAACCAGTCTATGTCATGTTTGTATCTGAATCCTAATGCGCGCTCTGCATGCAGCTTCTGCCTCACACACCACTGAAATTTCAATGATTCTCTCCAAAGTGTCTTTTCATCCATGAAGCGTTTGTTTTTGATTACCAGAGGGCTGCCCAGTCAGGGGTATTGGAGATAAATGTCTTTTAGTGATTGGCCGTCCCACACATCTCTCATCAAATATTCATGCTGGAGACTTTGGAGACTGGAAAGGATGCAAGGATATAGGATTCTCCCCTCAGTCTCACACCAGGATAGGTAGTCAGTGTCTCAGCAGAAATCTGCCTCCACAACTCCAGCGTTCTACCGAGGCCGTCAGGAGACATGACGGGCTGCTCCGCTCAGGTATCATCTTGTACGTCTCTATTTCTGTTGCTATTTCTCCTGGGTGTGGACAGGTGAGGGGGAGGGGGACGGGGTGATTTCTGGGATTGTGATTTCTTGGTTGCAGATTTTTTGTTGTAAATTGGAAACAGTAGCTCAACCAGCTGAGGTCTTGTAAAAGAGTCTGGTTCTGTTTGCTTAATCAGTGTAACAGATACTGTTACTGCCATTTGTGTGGTTTAGGTAAATGATTTAGTTTGGAAGTCAGGGCTGCTTTTTCTCATCTCAGCATGACGTTTATTGTCACAGTTGTTGTTTTTTTTTGTTATGTTCTTTTCAAAACTGAGTGAAAAGAGTGAAGATGGAAATCACTGATGAATCACATAATAACAAAATATCATACAATAACTAAATGAAGCAGGATTACTATTACAACAACACTGGGGCACTGCCAGCAGTTGTGGGCCCCATGAAAACTAAACGATGTGGGCCCTTTATAAAATTCAGTATCTTATCGATTTGTTGGAGCGGGTGTGGGGGTGGGTGGGGGACAACAGTTATATATCTGGGGTGTGGTCCATAACTAACGTAACGTAAAATGAAACTTAACATGCTTTCAACGCCCTATTCTCGGCTTCTGTGCCTCTATTCTACAGCGGACCTTACACAGAATTTTCACAGCTTCTAACCTGTATCCACTGGACCCCCTCCACTGCTCTAAGGGCCTGCCAGAAATGCTGGGCCCCATGAATTTGTCACATTTGTTTTTCTTTTTTGTTTGACTTATTTCCTTCAGTATATTGGAGTGTCCTGTCTGTCTATGTATCTAAACACATTGGGCCCACATAATAATCTGACACATAATACACATAATTGCATCATAATAATGTAATATGCAATTTGTTTAGACTGTTTTGCAAATTAATATTTAAAACCTACAAGATATGAACTTCTTACAGCTGTAACTGTTTGGAAGGCCCTGTCAAACCACAACAGCAGTAGTTCAAAGAATCAAAGATTCAAAAGTTGTTGCCATTTGTGCATACATATACATATAGGAAAGCTTGTGCGGTCGTTCAGGGAGCTAGATAAAAGATACTAGAAAAAACACATAATTCTGCAAAAAAAAGTCCACTTACATCTATAAATATAGATATATAAAAGTGCATAAAAAACCATAAAAGTGCATAAAAACCGACCTTAATTTAGACCTCTGGTTGAGAACCACTGTTGTAAGATAAATATGCGTAGCATAAATATGTAAGATATGATGAGAATCTCATCATTCCTTCTGCAGTATCTCCCCCAAACTCTGCATTTTTATTCCTTTGTGTATGTTTATTTTGTTGTCAGTGCTAATTTTTGTGCACTAACTGCCAGTTCATGTTTGTCATTATTGATCAGTGATGAAGGGCCAAATCTACAAAAGGATTGTTTGGCTTCTGAAACCACAGACTGGGTGCAAATTAGTCAAAAACACTGTTTAATTCACAAAGCACCTGTATTCACTGCAAACTGCGCTGCCAAATACAGAGTGCTAATGTTGTGTCTGTGCATGGATGTAAATTAGGGCATGTTCACACGTTTGGTGTAAAATCTGTCCCTTAGTATAAATATATATACATATAAACCTTGTTGCAATACCTGTGAAATTCACAAAAGACATAATGCAAAATGCTCGGAGTTTTTGCATATTAATTATATAACCTGGAGCCTGTTTTGATGGGCATTTCAGTTGAGTTACAGATGCAAAATCCTGTAGAAAGATGAAATGAAACTTTGGATTGAGTTGTGAGATTTGTATGCATCTGTTCATTATTAAAACCACGCAATCGGAGTTTTTCAAAGTGTTCATAATAGATCCACCAGTGACTAAATGCAGAAAAACACCCAGAACACTATAAACTCCAATGGAAAACAAGGGCTAATAGCAACAGTGTCCAAAGTGATATGGATGTGTTTATACCAGCTTATCATTAGTGCAGAAAAGACAAACCAAATGAATCAAACATAATCCAGTTTGGATAACTCCTGGGACATTACCTTCATAGGCAACTAACTTGAAATTGCAGATACATTTTGTTTTTATTCAGTTTCAACATAATAGTTTAATTTGAAAGTTAATATAATTTTAAGCTACCAAACACGTTTCCCCCTGGCCATAAAAAATGACTGTTCAGGAAATGTATATCACTCTCTCAAAAGGGTGACCTAGTTTTGACAACAGCACAGTTTTTATGGCTCGGTTTAGGCGTTCAGTGCATTAGGTTAGGTTTAGGGAAAGATACCAGAGCTTGGTTTGATGTAGCAAAAGTCTGTGGTAACAACAGAGTTGCATTTGCAGTTTAGTTGGATAAGAACAAATCCCTCTGAGTGTATTGATGACAATTTAGCACTTTTGTTGCTAGATTGAGCAACTCTTCAGATTACCCTAGCAACTGTTTTCCCCCAACAAATTTAGCTACTTTTAAAATTTGTTTGGAAACTTTTAGCAAGTTTTGAAAAGTGATTCACACACTAAAATGCACATATTTTCCCTCTACATCTAATAAACTGTTCTTACTCTCACATACATTCCAATTAAGGGATTTTTTTTGGGATTTAAAACAGCAAAAATATAATACAAAGCAAGAAATGAGAAATGAAAGTAACATACAGAAATGATTCACAGATAGAGAGGGCGGGTATGGCTGCAGAGAAACTAAACATGAATCTACATTTGCTAGAACAAATCCTAAAAAGATTTTATATTATGGAGTGGTTTAGTGGAACAGAATTGAACAAAATATGAAATGGTCTATAACAACTGTATGTTATAATTATAATTATATTTGTTATATGGTATGTTTTAATTCTCTTCTTTCAATGTAATAACCTATTCTTTTTTATGAACGGTTTACATCACTCATATAAATTTGGTCTAGGACAATATAAATCGGCTTCTTCCTACTCCATTTCCAACATAAAGTGCTGTTAATGAACCACAAGGAAATAATTGTACTTTGTGGGCCTTTTCTTTTGTTCACTTATTACCTGTAATATTCTGGAGTGTTCCATTTAAATTTGTAATTTCTGTTTGTCTTTTGTTCACCTTTATATTTTATTCCTACTTATGCTTGACATAAAGTTTATCATCTTATATTTTAAAAGGGAAGTGGACTGTGTGTGTATGTGTATGTGTGTGTGTGTGTGTGTGTGTGTGTGTGTATGTGTGTGTGTGTGTGTCTCTTGGGCATCACACAAAATCTGGAGAGAGCTGACTGCTGCAGTTTGTCATACTTATGGATTTTTTGTCAAGGAAGAGTCTAGCAAAAACGACAAGTTGATAGGACCAATATTTTGGGAGATATTAGTAATGTTGGAATACACTAGCCTTACAATCATGTTGCTATGCCCAGAATCACATAGCCAACACTTAGAACAATGGGGGAACATCACGCTTTAGCGGTGACTGCTGGAAAAATGTGGTACAGCATGCGTGAATACACAACAAATATTGGTACTGGGGGACCAGGATGTAGCCCCTCAGGGTCGGGATGTGGATTTTAGCAGCACCCCCCCTTTTCACATCCTACCCTCAGTATTTGTCATATTGTTGCTGTTTTGTCTCTGTACTTACCATAGAGGCAGTAGGAGTGAGGCATTATGGGATATGCAGTATGAGAAAATATACGTTGGTAAGCGATTGTATGAGCGGCAATAAAACACATGGAACTCTCAGAAGATGGGTTTATTTATTAATGCACAGAATATTACAGTACTGACAACGATGAAGTCCAGGAGGTGGAAAGTCTTTTCCCAGAAGTCAACTCTCCCCAGAATAAAAACTACTACATCTAGAACCAGTGGTTCCCAACGGGTCAACACACTAGTTATCATTAAATGAGTGTCACACAGTCAGAAGAACACACGGTCAGGACCTGGGGCGGTGCTCGCAATTGTGGGCCCCATGAAAGTTACAGGATGTGGGCACTGTATAGAATTCAGTGTCTTATCGATTTGTCGCAGTGGGGGGGTGGGTATGTACATACGTGGGGATGCGGTCCATAAGTAACGTTACTAACGCTGGCGTGAAGTGAAATTGAAACTTAACATGCTTTCAACGTCTGACTCCCAGCTTCTGTGCCTCTATTCTACAGCAGATCCCACACGAAGTTTTTACAACTTCTAACCTGTATCCACTGGACCCCCTCCACTGCTCTATGGGCCCGCCAGAAATGCTGGGCCCCATGAATTTGTCATGTTTACCCCCCCATTATGGCGCCCTAGGTCAGGACATACGACAGATACTTTCCTGACTGATTCCCAGTCAGTGGGACTACAGATGACGGTCCTGTGTGTGAGACCAGCATATCAGTTCTAGTTTCATTATGAGCCACGGCTCTAATCCTTCAATATGGAATGAAGCTGTTGAACAATCTGAGCTCATCGTATCACAGTTAAAGTCTCACAGGTCTGGTTTCATCCTTCGGGAGATGCTGTGGTTCATAATGACATCACAGCATTAGACCGGCGCTGTATCAGTCCAGGTCTAGGATGCTAAACCCTCATGATGCTAATGATTTTTGACTTAAATGAAATTGGAGTGTGCATCCTTACATTTACCTGAGTACTTTCTGTAGCTGAATGCAGACTCTGCAGCCGTGTGAGCGCTCATTCAGGACATTCAGCTCGTTGGCCGTCTATGCTCTGCTTGACCAAAAAGCTCATTTCCTAAGAGCACTTCAATGTATGCGCTGTCATACTGGGTGAAACTGGGCCATCTCATTGTGTCTCTGCTCCTCATTTCAACACGGGGCCTTTTGAAAAGCCTGCCAGTGCCCCGTGCTAAATGTGGAGGGAGGAGATAGTGCATTCTCATGTTATCTGCCACCGGCCTCTTGCCCCTTTAGCCATTTTCTCATTTCACAGATTTGACCAGGAGGTGACCTTGGCTTTTTAAGTGCTTTTAAGGCAGAGCCAAGTCTCCTCTTCCTTTTTTCCTGTCTCACAAATGGAAACACACAGACAGAGAAGGGGAAGGAGAGAGGGTTTCATTCCTGGCCTTTCCCTCCCTGCATTTTCTCTCTTGCCTCTGGTCACTGTCCGTTTTTTTTTCTTTTCACATGTTGACAGTCTGTCGTCTGCTAATTCACGTGGGTCAGCGCTTCTAATGTAGAAAACGGCCTCAGGAGAGACAGCATATGTTTATTATGACATATGACGTCAGGTACAGAGGGCAGTCGGGGAGTTTGAAGTGGAGAGGATGTGCAGTCCATTAGTTGAATGTGATACAACAAAGAACTAATTGAATATCTTTGCCCTGGAGAGGACTCGACAATATTCAAATACTAATCATCTCGCGCCTCAGATGTAGCTAATAATTCATATCAGCGGCAGCTTCTTCACCAGGGAAACCGTAGAAATGGAGACCATATGCATGTGTCTGCATCAAGCGTACATGTGTCGAGTGTGTTTTCTAGTGGAAATAAGCAGGTAGGCTCCTCTGTTGCCATCCCTCCCCAGTGCACCTCTGGCTAAGCACTAATCTGGGTCAAAGTGCTAACTGCTTAGAAGGGCCTGGGAGAGGCTCGCTCACATATGAATCATTTCTCACGCCTCTTGTTCTCATTAAGCGCAGTGCAGCTGGACTGGTGAAGGGCTTCCAAGTATACCTCCGACCTTAAACACAAACATCCACACAACAATTACATCTGCCAAAACAAGCAGCGGAAGGAATCTGCTTTCATTTTGCTTCTATAAAATGAGAACAATCACAGTAGAATATCCAAGGTCAATTAATGTTATATGTAGTAGTGGTACCTCATCTGTTACAGTTACTGAGCAAAATTAAAGGAGTGATATTTTGCTTTGTTTAAACTGAATTAGCTCCTTTTCCATCCTTTCCCTGTGCTCTCCATAAACTGTAAATGCTCTGCTTGGCTCTGAATTCTTCATTCATTCAAC
>JAPQRP010000025.1:31384421-31405323 GCA_037367295.1 Apogon hyalosoma
TTTGTTTTACTGTGTGTTTTAGGGTCAAAACAGGAGGAAGAACAGAAAAAGACAAAGAGAGGAACTGAAGTTTGACATAATTGGACTAAATAAGGCTCTAGAATGGACATCGATACGAGATTTACATCAACTGTGGACTGGAACAAACTGAACAACAAGAATTTGGATTTGGGCCCAGTAGTTTTAGTTTTGGGCTCTTTTCTTCTTAATCAGTCCAGCTGCTTTTTAACACCCGGTTGAACTCCATAAAGTAGTTAAACGATCAAAAATAAGTATAAAAAAAAAAAAAAAAAAAAAAAAAAAAGGAAAATCACCACAATAGTGCAAACAACAAACAGTAAAAACAAAAATAATGTTCCAAGTCAAACAAAGGTCACTCCCAGACTCTGTTTAAAAGTTATTTTTGATACGGGAAGGCAGGTTTGATTTCAGAGGTGTTTGTATGTTTATGGTACAAAAAGCTGTTAAATGTAAAAAAAGATGTATTTCTGTTAAATTGTGGAATGACACAAATATACATTTAAAGATGTGTTATTCATTAATGGTTTTCAAAACATTGGTTTGTAAAGATATTTTTGAGGGATACAAGCAAGAAAGATTTTTGTTGTATTGATTGGCATCCTATAACTGATTTTGATCTGAATGTAGGCGAGGCGTATATAAGCATTTAGCCTCTGCCTGAGCCTGTTCAGTCTCAACAGAATTCAGTTGGTTCATCAATTGTATGTTCTTTTTTATGGAAGATGACTGAGTAAACTTAAACCTTAAAATCAACAAGGAAAATGATGTGGAAAAAAAAGTCTGTTTTTATAGTGAGTCGGTCTCACTCACTGCTCTGTGTTTTACCCCCATTCCAGAGGTGGTGGGGGGTGCACTGAGCATGCTCAGATGTCTATGGAAAAAACAAGGTCTATTGTATCAGCATGTGATTAATGCTGATAGATGATTAGTGTTTATGATTAATGCTGTGATTAATCAAACTTAATCCACAGCTTCCCTATGATTAATCTGATTAAAAAATGTAATCATTTGACAGCACTAATTTTATCTGGAAATGATTCAATATATGTCTCTATTTCAGTTGTTTTTGACCAGTATTATGGTTTAAAACTATGGTGTCCATTTTGACTAGAATTTATGAATGTGAATATTAATATTCATACTGGACTGGAACACTGCGATGAAGCTGTTCGGCCCTGAAATTTTTTATTTTGGAATAAAAGTGAAATACCAAGAGGAAACATACCTTTTCTACATGTTAATGGAAATTTGGAGATTACAGATTGATTTAGCAATTACTTTGTTCACAAAAGTAGTATAACATTTGGAAAATAGCCAAATATATGCACAATGCCTACAATAAAAAAAAAATAATAAAAACTTTTTTTTTTATGAGTAAAATTGTTGGCGATATCTTATTAACTTAGCACTGGAGTTCATAGATCAGCAGCAATAGAAATGAATGTGTTCCGATACCACCTCACGCAATGTTTGGAACTATTGGTGGGAGTAGGTCCATATTTCACAGGCCATTTTTTTTACAATGGGAATCTATGGAAGTGTTGCTACTCTGTTTTCTCTATTCTACCACTGTGCTCTAACCTATGAAGACTCAGAGAAGGGGGTGGGGGGTGGGGGGGTGTTACTGCCTTCAGGGACTGACCAGAGCACGTGTTCTACCCAAAACAATGATGTAAATAGAAATATAAGTTATTTCCATGCATGTTTTTATGTTTTTGGCAGAAATATTGATGCGGTGCTGATTTCTACAGGTTAATGTAATTTCATTTTTCAGTGCACTACCCACTCATTGTTCTTCCCAGTGTCATGGATCACCTCTGATCAATGGAACAACTCAAATAAATCAAGTGCTGTTGTAGCAGAGAAACTTTTTTTTTTTTTTTAGTTATGATTGGTCATTAAAATTGACAGCACTCCAACCTCATCTAACCCATTGTAGCTGATGGCCTAATTTACCTAATTCCTCACTAGTCACAGGCCAAATTCCATTTGTTTAAAAAGCCAGTAGCTGAAAGGATGAAAGACCTCATGGATCTGTTTGTTGCACCTCCAGAGAGGTAAAAACCACCACCCTGATGGAAGCTAATTAAACTCAAACTATAAGTGCAATAAGACAAAAACATTTAAGCCATCCTCCACTCTCTGTGACTTTACACGAGTGGGAAAGTCATTTAAGTTTACACCACTAACTTTTTACAGCTCACATTCACCAAACCCACAGATGAGTTAAAGAAAATTAAAACAAAAAAAAAAAAAAAAAAAGCTAATGTAACACAAAGACTCATCAACATTAAAAGTTCTGAACTTCCCTTAAGTTGTTCTGTGTAGTATTGATGTTCCAAAGTCTCACCAGCAGGGGTCAGTCTCATACCAGAACACACTTAAAACCACCTACGAATCAACCCCATGTATCTACAGACTGTATCAGTCACTGAATAAAGTATAAAGCTCCTTGTTTACACACGTCTATATTATGGAATCATCATGTTTTTAGTTTTTAAACTAAAACTCATAATTACCTATTTTGACAGTCGGTCAAAAATAACACTGTGTTTTATAATCTCCCCATGATACATCAGCTGATAGTTTACATTACAGCTCTGTTAGCTTAGCTATGTTTTTAGACTGAATAAAGCCACAGTAAAACCACTGATCACCTCTGTTTTCTGTATGGTTTGTGTTGTCAATACCTGAACTGAAGATCTATTTGGAATCCAACAAACAAGGTCAGAACTGTCACAGTTTAGTCTGAACCATGGCTCAACAAATGATGACTTTGTAAAGATAATAACATCCCATAATAATAACTTTATAGCTTCATTAGCTTCATAATCAAACTCTCCCGAGTAGAAGAATTGCTGCCATTTCAGCATCAAATTCCATTCTTTCATTCATCTAGAGCTGTCCAGTCAACACAATGGCAAAGTTGTGTCTTAATGGTTCTCGTGCCATTTTGTCACTTTCTCACAGTTTAGTCAAAGGCCTCGTGATGTAGGGCTGCACGATTAATCAATTTTAAATCGAAATCAGATTATTTAATTATGATGTTTAAAAAAAGGGTAATTGTCAAATCAAATTTCATCTCTTGTGTCTCCTGGCCACGCCTCCAGGCTACCATAGGCTCCTCCTCCGGGCTTCCGTAGGCTCCTCCTCCTAACTGTGAGAGTGGTCTCCACAGTCTTTGGTCTCCACACACCAGTACAAATATGGAATTTGCTAAGGAGAGTGAGAAGTTTGTGGCTAAAAATAGCCAGAGCAAGTCGGTTGTGTGGAATTGGTGCGGCTTTGAAGTTTCCGATGAAGACCAAACTATTGCTTGCTGCAAACTCGGCCTAAAATCGGTATCAGTCAAAGACAGCAGCACAACCAACTTATTTCAGCACCTCAATAAGCAGTGCATTGCACACAAAATGACATGCCAACTTCTGTTGTCTTTTGTAGTTTGACCCAAAAACCAAAATGGAGTTTTTGGAAGAAAAAAAAACAGGATTTTATTTGTGGCCAAAGTCATGCAGCCCTGCCATTTATAGTTTACCTTTAGACTGACTCAATACTCCCTCTAGTGGTCACATAAATTCCCCAGCCCAGTGATGTAAATAAATTCAGTTCATATCTTGTGTCTCGTTCGTATCCATCATCATTTACCCTACGCCTGCTGTATTTCAGAGTGTATGTATATTTTATTTCTATATAATGAAGTAAATCTGTTGGCAGCATGTCTGTTCAGTTTGTTCTGTCACAGTGGCACAACAGCTCTAAATATGATAATTATTCATAATTGCCAACTGGATTAAACGTTGTATTTAAATACAGGTTGCACAAACAGGATGCAGTGGATGGACATGTTAAATTCAGTTTTCACACAAAAGGCTATTGACTGGCTGAGTCCCAGGTGAGGGGCCCAGTCCTGGTGCGAGTGATCAATGTCTGTGTGGTCATTGAGCTGAGCTTAGAGGTAGTTTGTATTCTATTAGGCATCTCAGGGGGTTCGCAGCAGTGGAACAAAAGCACATGCTGATGCCTAATTGCTTGCAAACAAAGACCAATGCCAGTGTTACATCTGTAGGCTGTTACTGCTGTTACTGCTGGTGTTAATGGGGTGTTTCACCCTCAGACTGTGTCAGCTGTGCAGTCACTGCTCATCCGCCTCTGACTGAGCCACATGGACAGACCTCTGTGCTCCAGCAGCAAAATGGGTCCATATAATCAGATATCTACGGGAATGGCTTTGATTTATTTACAACAGAGGAATGCTCCACTCTGCTTTCATGCCTCGTCCACAATAATGCAGCTATATTACAAAATGTAAAGTTGTTTTTTTGTTTTTGTTTTTGTTTTAGAGCTGCAAGTATCAATTATTTTTTTGTAAATAATTAATATATCGATTACACTGGTTTACAGTTTTTTAGAAATAATTTGCCTCAGAGATTAAATGTGCTAAATGTTATGTATTTTAATAAGATTAATTGGAAAACAAATGACAAAAGTGCTGGTTTGCTGATGGTTTCAAGGTATATGATAAAGTGTTATTACACATATTGGTTTACATCAGGGCTGGACTGGGACAAAACATCGGCCCAGGCATTTTGAGCTGAGACCGGCCCACCAGGTATAGATGGAAAGACAATGAAGCCTATGAATGAAAACAAACTTCTTTGTGACAATGCTTGTACACTGCCTGGTTGGTATATATGTAGGTGTCAAACTTAAACTACACCATCCTCCCAGTCCCATTATTCTATAATAATTAATTAATAATTAATTCAGGAAAAAAAGCCATCGGAGGGTAATAATTACATTTTTTTCTACATAACTAGGTACAAGGTGTTGCCAGTATTTCACCACATTCTTTATATGGTTGTAAATACATTAGTTATCCGATAATGGATACCCTCACGCTAGCTAACTTTCCTGAAGCTAGCCAACTTCTGAAGGAGTAATCATATTAATTTTACCAAAATCGGACTAGTTGCCCAAAGCAAAAAGAGCCGAAGACATCAAGAAACACAGCGACATGACTATAATTGGATTATGACAGCCTTTTCAGTGTGGATACTTTAAAGGAAGCAGGTAGGCTCAAATGGCTTAATATGCTAGCGGCATGCTAGCTAGTAGGCTAACTTAGATGAGAAATAAATGATTAAAGTGTTATGGCTAGATGGTTACCATCCTCCTTACCATTATCTGGATTGTGTTTAAAAACAAGTTCGACCATTAGTTTGCCTCATGATTGAGCCATAGTGATTCTCTTCTATGCTAATGTTATTTTATGGACTTGTTTCTGTGTGAAGGAACAACAGAGACAGTTGGCTAGAAGCTATGAATTGACAGAAAGCTAGGCTATCGGGGCTACTGTAATATTCGGACAGGCCCACCAACGCTTTGCCTTTGTAGGCCAGTGCCGTTCATCACTTCTTAGCTGAAGTTCAGGTTCCCTCCACTCGTACCGGCGGCAGCTCTCTCCTCCTCCTGCCTCCCCTTCCTCTCATCCACCGCTATGGCCACCAGCAAACATCTGTGTTATTCTGACACATTTGGCAGCATCTGCCTGAAGGACTTGTCTTTTTTTCTCTCATATTTTTTCTGCGCCTCCTTTCCGTTTCTTGCTATTCTCCATTTTGTTTATCTCCTCTCGCCGTATGATTGATTGACAGGTAGCTGAGTCCGAAGGGAGGGGCATCGGCCCTCGGCCTCAGCTGTAATTGGTCCAGCCCAGAATCAATCATGACTAATGGGCTGATCTAACAGTTTTGTGTACCAATAGGTATCACTACTAATACCGTTACTATAATACTACCATTAGATTTAAAAAAAAAAAAAAAAAAGACAAAGAGAGGCCCAACCCAAAATCACCATCGGCCCACCAGGCAAATGCCCGGTATACCCAATGGCCAGTCCAGCCATGGTTTACGTACATTTATCCAACAGATTCATAACTGTTCCACTGCACAGTGAATGTATTGTCATGTGCAGACAGTGTTTTGAAGTAGATCTAGTAGCTCTGACACTAATATTCCTTTGGCATTAAACTCATTCTCTTGTTAATTCTCAAATTTCACATTTTGACCCAAGACTGTATCTGTGAAACTACAACCAACCAGCATGTATGACTTGATTTTTTTTTTTTTTTTTTTAATCAGTGACTCACATGTGGCAAAATTTCACTACTTTTATTCTGGATGCATTTGACTCGTAGACCAGTGTTATTTTCTTTGATTTGATTCAATTAAACGATTTGAAAAGGAAAAAAAAAAGAAAAAGCAGTAAAAATATGAAACAGACATGTCTAAAAATGACAACTCATCCTTTATTCCAGAAGCAGCTGAAACAACAATCACAAAATTAGAAAAGTTAATGGATATAGAAGAAACATATCTATAAAGAAGTAACAACAGTAACAATAGTATAAAATCTATAGTAAAAACAACATACAAGTACAAAAGTGAAAGGATATATAAAAAAATCTATGCAGAAATAATAACAACAATAAAAACACTATAAAAGTATGTATAAAAATCTATCAATATAAACTAGAACAAACCAGTCCAGTGACATCTACAATCTGTCAGGTCAGTCTGAAACACAACTGGATCCAACTGACTAACTTCTACCAACTGAACATGAACTAACATCCAACTGAAACAAACACACACTCAGACTTAGAATGTTTGTGCTAAAGCTTCAACGTTTAAAGGAGGAAGTGATGGATCCAGTGGAGAAAAGTCAGCTTATAGACATTTTCTGCCTTTTTGTCCTCGTGTCTGCTGTAGTTTGTAGGGATGTAACGGTACCCTCGTTTGTACCAAACCGTTTCAGTTCACAATAAACGTCCGTGTAAAACACAACAGTCGAACCAAGAAATTAAGAAAACAAAGGCTTCGATCCAGGAAGATTGTAATCAAATAATTTTTTTAATTGATTCGAGTCAGTTAATCATTTCAGCTCTAATATTTTTCTCTATATTTGAGCCTCTTGTCCACACATAAAGGATGTTTAAGCCTTTATAGGTCACTCTTAGAAATACTCTGACATTCAAATTTTCAACCTTAGGGTGTTATTGGAGGAAAGAACAAGACTTTATTATGTTTGTGAAATTTAGCAATTTTTTTATTGTTTTGTAGAAAATCAAGGTCAATGAAATTACCATATTTGGTTCCTTACCCATTAGTGGCAATAAATAAATATAAAAAATACAAGAAAAACACATGTAATGTAAAAGGAACATGTATTTTAGAACATTAGAATATCATTTTTAGAACGCTACACCAACATGCGTGCTGGTCCAGACCCCTGTCCACATCCACGTGACCCCTTTGAACATCCTTCCTTACATTAGTTCCATTACTTCATGGAACCAAACAAAGCAGGTCCACTCACTGTTCATGCACAGGTGGACCTTACAGACCCTGGAGACCACATTGGACCTGAGATTGCTGACTCGCTGTCCTCACTGGAACTGTTACTGTCACTGTCTTGTAATATGTGTGGAAATGACCAAAAATAGTCACTTGCCCGATAAAGGGTTAAGGAGATTGAAAGATTCTTTGTTAAGCGTAGATTTGTTTGTGTGACGCATGTTCTACCAAACCCCTGCCGATACATCACTATCCCAGGACTTACAAGGAACACGGGTGTTTCTGAACCCCTCTACAGTGGCCTACATGGTTAAACAGCAGACCTCCACCCTGTTTTGGAAGGCAGTGTATGAGATGTCTGTCTCTGCAGGGCTTCATACAATAGAGGATTAATACATTCAATTCACAGAGTTTATGGGCGACTCAGTAAAACCTTTGCATGACCAGTACTTAACAGTGTTAACCAGTGGTAACATCCATACTTCACTGGAACCCTCATATCTTCATTTGAAAGGAAATATCTTCTAGTTTCTGTGTTTGGCTTGTTGTTAAAGCGTACTTAAACCACTAAACCTCTATCTGACTGTGGGGTGAGGGTACCATTTGAACCCTGTTTATTCTGATGTAGATTGTGTTTCAGCCACATGTTAAACACAGGAACAGAAGATGTTCCCTTTGAAATGGAGTCTAATAAATGCACATTAGGTTATTTCTGTTGTAAGTCTAACCACAGCTTTGTCTTCTGGGAAAAAAAAAGGATTTTAAAAGGTTAAATCAGTTGCTGGTGGCTTGGTGGATCTTCAGATGATATCAGTATTTACTAATTCACTACAGAAGGAAATGATTTGGAGAGAAATATTAGTACTTTTAAGAAACAAACGCTGATACATATACGCAGAAATGATAATGGTAAACTTTATTTCAAACATAAAATATAAAGATAAACAAAAGGTAAAAAGAAATAACAAATTTAAACAGGCAACTCCAGAATATTGAAGGCCATAAGTTAACAAACAAAAAATATTGAAGGCCATAAGTTAAACAAAAAAAAAAAAAAAAATCACACAATGTGCAACTATTTCATTATGGCTCTTTTACAACACTTGATGTTTGAAATGGCGTAGGAAGAAGCTGAGCTTATATTGTCCTACCCCTGTTTTACATAACTATGTGTAACTATATAATTGTGCATTTTGAGGAAAAATAGAGAAAGTTACGGAGCCCTTTTGGTGACGTGTGGAAAAAATATTAATGCGCGACCAAGTAATGCTCCATTCTAAAACCCCATGCCTTACGGCAAGTGTTTGAAGTATATCACGGTAGTTCATACAAAGTGAAAATAAAATGAAATCAAATTGAGGTGTTCCATGTTGGTAAGAGCATTGAATCGGTGTGCTATGCTATACAGCAATCTCGTAGGTGAATTGTCTTGTGGTCACACATTAGTAGTCATGTAGTAGTGACATCTGACTAGATGGACCCCCTCATGTGCCCCCACCCTACTGCATCCTTACAGACTGGAACTACATCCACACATGGACGTCCATCAGTCCTGGTGCATCTCCAGTCTGTCCGTCCATGGGAGTGGATCTGTCCTTCACTGTGGTTCTCCCTCAGGTTTCTCTTTTCCTTGTGGGTTTTTGGAGTTTTTCTTTGTCCAGAAGGAGGGTCTAAGGACGGGGGATGAACGGGACATTCATCCATTTCCTTCATCTGCTGTTTATTTAACTGTTGTTTGTTTTCATATCCAACTAACTCTGTAAAGCCCTGTGAGGCAACCTTGTTGTTATATAGGGCTCTACAAATGCAATTGAATTGAACTCATGGCCACAAGCTACTAATACATGGCCATGAGTTACTTATCTTGTGGCCACACATTACTAACTCATGGCCACACTTTTTTTTTTCCTCACGTCACCAAAGGGGCTCCATAGAAAGTACAGCAAAAATCGAAAAACTTTTATCAACATTTTTAAAAGTCAGCTGCATTAAGCAGAAGGTCACAGAATACAGAAGAAAAAGACAGTGCCAAACTTTAATCCCAGTCAAAACACCGTGACATAAATGCAGAGGCAAAATATACCCAACATTTGATAAAAGCAATTTCCCATTAAGAGAAGTGTTCAGCTCTAATGGACTTGACTGTAGTGGATATTTGCACTTGGTTTGTACAGCACATTCAACTTGAGTTTGTGTAACTCAGCCTCGTTGCCGTCTGGGGGACGCCGCTTACTTCTGAAGGCCTTCCAGCATTATCGCGGCTCATCTTTCCTCTTGGTTCCCGCTGCCTCCTTAAATTCATCATATGCCTCTACTAATGCTGTATGGGGTTCGCTGTTTTGACATTTTGTATATGTTGCATTGGGCTGCTTTTGTTTTCTGGTCCAGTTGATAACCTCCACTGCTGACAGCTCTCCCTAACCTGAAGGAGTTATTTTGTGACTGCACCTTCACAGCATGTCGAAAGGCCTTTCTCAATATCAAGTCCAAACTCTGCGAGTACGGTCTTGGTAAGAACAGCCCCAGTGTACGGACTTCGTAAGAACACCAGTCTCTGTAATAGGAACAGTTGGTGCTTATGAACTTGTGATTCCTGGAATCCACCACAATATGTCACTGATTTGATTTCAGCACATTTGTGTTTTGACCAAAAAAAGCCTTTAAAACCAAGCAATTTCTTGTTTTGACTAGTCATTTATATATATTTTTATATGTTTTGTATATTCTCCAACACAACCCATATCATAATAATGAAGATGTATTTTCTTACTATTCTGCCTCTCGACCGTGTTCCAACATTGTGTCGCATCATCTCTTGTCAGTCGTCATGTGTGAATTAAGTTGTCACAGAAGTCGCCATTGCCTTTGAGAGTAATACGAAATGCATCTGGGGATATTTGCAGCTAAGTCTACACAAGTCACCAGCCAGAGCATCCTTGGTTTAAGCTAGCAGACGAGAACATCATCTGGGAATTCCTTTTTTTTTTCTTTTTTTTTGTCCAGCATCATAACAGCAGAATGGTGGTCCGGCGGCCTTGTTGCGCTGAACAAATTTGCTTTGCCAAGGGGAACTTCATAAAGTATATGAGGCTCTTTTTGATATTCCACTGTCTTTATTTTGGATTTTGTTGAATCACATTTTGACCTGACAGGAAGGAACAGGGGGAACATCTGAGAATTCCATCTGATCTTGGTTTGGGCAGACTTTTTAAACATTTCATGAGATTGCAAGAACCGAAGAAGAGACATTGCCCACCTTATTGTCATAAGGCCCATTAGTCAGAAAATTAGTTTAGATTTAGTTGATAAATCTAACACTAACCCTTTTCTGACTAGCAGACCTTCTGACAATAGGGCACCTTCCGAACAGACAAGAGCACGTATTGGGAAATGCCTAAAGCATAGCCCTTTGTCTCAGATTTGACCTTTGACCCAGGCTAGCCTAACCTCCTGTCTCTGGTGTTTTTTGTGGTGCAGATCCCAGCGTGTGACCGAAGAGCATGAGGCTGTTGTGGAAATCCCTGGACAAGATGAGGTGTCTGAGGAAACGCTCCACCATGCCCTTCCTCGGCTTCCTCATCACCTTCCTCCTCTTTCTAAATCTCTACATTGAAGATGGTTATGTGCTGGTTAGTACTGAACACTGTACTCTCACATTACTGTATTTGTGTTTCCTCTTCAGATCTGAATAACAAATTTGACCAAAAAAGGCCTTTAAAACCAAGCGATTTCTTGTTTTGTTAACTGTGTGCATGTTGTCCCTTTTATAATTGCTTGTTTTAAAAAGAAACATCTTTAAATTTTTATAATTTGGACCCAAGTTGAAATCAAGCAGATGATTTATTTCTTATTCATGATGGCATCAAAACTTGGTAATCACAGTACATTATCTGTGTTTGTTATTTAAATTATTAAGCGCTCGTTCGCATTTTCAGCTCCCTGTTACTCTTCTCAAGTCCATTTGTTGGACTCCTCTGTCGCCTGGAGGGGTTTACAATTCCCTTTGTTTTCAGACGTCCAGGGTTCACTCAGACACAACAAAACACATATTGTCACAAGTTCAAGGATGCTCGGGACACGTTGAACAAAAATTTGATACTCCCTACAGCTGAATTATTCAAAGACAAAATGAGTTTCTGGTCCATTTTCTGCATGGGATGTGTTTTTTTCCCTCAGTTATACATAATATGCAGTAATCTGTTTTTTTGTTGTTGTTTTTTTATATTGTTGCAGGAAGAGGATAAAAGGCAGCTCAGGGAAACATCAGTCCACCCTGCGAGCTCAGAGCGATATGTTCACACCTTCAGAGACCTCAGTAATTTCTCTGGAACCATTAATGTCACGTACCGTTATCTTGCTGGAACCCCGCTGAACCGCAAGAGTAAGTTTAGTGGTTCATTAAAGAGCAATTTACATCGACTGTTTTCACGAGCCTGGGAGAGTCGCAGGAAGTCATATATGTGAGCATTAGTGAAGACTGAGACCTAAAAGTTAAAACCTGCAACATTAAGATTTAAAATGCATCTGCACCATGGAGACTCTTTATATTTAAACATGACTCTCAATGTCTGGATGACGAGAAATTCAATACCCGCTGGAATCAATACCAGCTTATCATCTTACCTTATTGATTATCTAGTCATACAGTCACAGAAAAAAATATTAGACCATCCCTTATTTTCTTAAATTTCTTGTTCATTTTAATGCCTGGTACAACTAAAGGTACATTTGTTTGGACAAATATAATAATAATAACAAAAATAGCTCATAAGAGTTGAATTTAAGAGCTGATATCTATCCATTTTCCATGTTTTCTTGATAATTTCAGTTCTTCCATCTATATCTATGTCATTGTACTGACAAAAACAGGGCTTTTATTCATTCCATGTTTTCTGTTCTGTCTGTTTTAGTCACATGATCCACACAGGAGTTAGTCCTTGATTGCATAACCATTGTTTTTGATGACTTGTGATGGTCTAATATTTTTTTCCTCGACTGTATATGTGATGTCATATGTAATATTTTGATTTATTGTTTAATTTCTGTTTATAGATGATACAGCTATAGTAAGAAAATGGAGGTATGTTAAAACTAACTAATATTCTAATACAAGGACTTTAAAATCCTGAAACAAGAAAGAAACAATGAGTTCTTCTTAAAACATTGTTGAGTATGGGTAAGTCCATGTGAAATCAGGCCTCCCTTTGACCATCTCTGATTTGTTGTATACTTATAAAATTCAATTCTATACAGAATGTCAGACTTATACTTTTAGTAGTTTGTTGGATGTTGGTGCCTGGAAATGGCTTGTAATGCTGATTGTGCTGCTAAAATGAGAAAAAGATGCTAAATTCAGTAAGTCATGTATTCATTTTTATTTAACCCTTGTTTAATCAGGTTGGTCCCATTGAGATGGGGGATCTCTTTTTCAAGGGACAACTGAACAAGACAGCAGTGATGCAGTCACATACTTACAGTTAACAATAATAAAAGCACTTGCAAACACACTGAAAACTGACTCTTTAAATTCAGTCAAACTAATCAGTGTTTGTAGAGCTCAGACTGAAGCTTGTTCCAGGCATCAGGAGTTGAAAACCTAAACGATTTCTTTCCTGATTCAGTCCTTATCTTTGGAACCAACAGCTTCAAAGTGTCCATTGAGTAGAGACTATGACCAGTGACTATGGCAAAGACCAGATACAGATGACCTGTTTACTTTACTGTAGAAACACAGTGATGAGTGAGAGAAGCTCAGTTTGTAATGAACGTCAGAGCCCTGTGATAAACACTGTCCAACAGGTGAAGAGAATGGTGTGGGTGCGTTCGTATAAAATATGTCTCCATAGTCCAATACACATGTGATAGAAATCAAGCTCAAGTTTATTTTTCTCATGCACAAATATTCTGTTGAGATGTACCCGCATTTACAAGAACAGTTCTGTTTTTACACATTTCAGTGCTATTTATTCTTGTTAAAATTCATGCTTTGTGTTGATTTTATATTCATAAAAGGAAAAAATGTGTATTATGATGTAAAGATTTTTTTGGAAGACAATGAACAAAGCATTGCAGTAAAATTCAGATATTTAGTCTAAAATTACAGTATTTATGTATTATTACATCATTTGTCTAAAAAAAATTCCCTTTCATTCACAGAGTATCTCACCATTGGACTGTCTTCAGTCAAAAGAAAAAGGGGGAACTATCTTCTAGAAACAATCAAATCCATCTTTGATCAGTCCAGTTATGAGGAGCTCAAAGAAATTGTGGTCGTGGTCCACCTGGCGGACTTTGACCTGGCCTGGTGTGAGAACCTGGTGCAGGAAATCACCCGGAAGTTTGCCCACCACATCATCGCTGGGCGCCTCCTGGTCATCCAGGCTCCAGAGGAGTACTACCCATCTCTGGACGGCTTAAAAAGGAACTACAATGACCCGGAGGACAGGGTCCGCTTCCGCTCGAAGCAAAACGTGGATTACGCTTTCCTCCTGAACTTCTGCACAAACCTGTCTCACTTCTACATGATGTTAGAAGACGATGTGCGCTGTTCCAGGAACTTTCTCACGGCGCTGAAAAAGGTGATCACGTCCAGAGAGGGATCCTACTGGGTGATGCTGGAGTTTTCCAAGCTGGGATACATCGGTAAACTGTACCACTCCAAAGACCTGCCACGTCTGGCTCACTTCTTGCTCATGTTCTACCAGGAGATGCCCTGCGATTGGCTCCTGATCCACTTCAGAGGTCTGCTGGCCCAGAAGGACGTGATCCGCTTCAAGCCGTCACTGTTCCAACACATGGGCTACTACTCCTCATACAAGGGAGCAGAGAACAAGCTGAAGGACGACGACTTTGAGGAAGACTCTATAGACATTCCTGACAACCCACCTGCCAGCCTTTACACCAACATCAACGTCTTTGAGAACTATGACGCCACCAAGGCTTACAGCACTGTAGACGAATACTTCTGGGGGAAACCTCCTTCCACTGGAGACTTTTTTGTCATAGTCTTTAATAAATCCACCAAAATTAGTAAAATTAAGATTGCCACTGGTTCTGATGACCGTCAAAATGACATTCTTCACCACGGAGCTCTGGAAGTAGGAGAGAAACTAATTGGAACTAAAAAAGGGAAGCAGTGCTCCTCCTACATCACAATAGGAGAGTTTAAAAACGGTAATATCGAGGTTCAAGATGTAGACCACAAAATCGCCTTTGATATCGAGTGTGTACGCATTGTGGTCACAGCCAGTCAGAAAGAGTGGCTCATTATTAGAAGTATAAGTTTATGGACTACACAACCCCCCAACCAATGAGGACTCACACAAAGACACTTAGTACGTCATAGAGGCAAAGGTTTTTATTATTATTGTTATTATTATTTACTAATGTATGTATTTACAGGTTTATTTATTCATTTTGTATGTATTTATTGATACTCATTTTGATTGCCAGATCAATCTATAGTTTTTTATACTTGCAAGTTGAAACCTTAGTGGAGCATCTTCCCAGTCATGAAGGACTGTTCAACTGACCTCAGAGTATTCACAGTACCTTTTCTTTGCTTTGTTTCAGCTTCTGATAGCTATCCTGATGGAAGGCTGGGCGATTATCGTTTAAGGGGATCAAAATAATAACTGACTTGTTATCGTGGTGTCAGAGAGATTATCAGTAAAATGATCATTGCTACATTATAATACAGACGGGTGACAAATTAAGGGAAAAATACTGTGTCTCAGGTGCTTTCATACCTACTTTGCTTAGTTTAGACTTGCAGATGTGGGCATGAAACCCCCCTTGAACCACAGTGCAGAATAAACACCTGGTCTTTGGTCTGGATCATCTAGACCACAGGGGTCAAACATACGGCCAAAACCGGCCCACCAAAGGGTCCAATCCGGCCTGCAGGATGAAGTTGTGAAATGCAAAAATTACACTGAAGATATTAACAATCATTTTAGTTCAGGTTCCACATACAGACCAATCTGATCTGAAGCAGGTCTGACCAGTAAAATACTATTGTAGTAACCTCTAAATAATGACAACCTCAAATAGTTCTCTTTGTTTTAGTGTGAAGAAGTAAAATTAAATGAAAATATTTACCTTTGCAAACTGTCCTTTAACATCAGCTTAAACATGAATAACCTGAACAAATATGAACAGCCTGAAATGTCTTAATAGAACCACATGCAATTTTTACATTTTGTTGATTCTAAAAGTTTTGTTAATTTTTCAGCATGTTTTGTATAATTTATTTTGTTCATATTTGTTTATTTTTTCTTGGGTTGCTTTTTGTTTATTTCTGTTCTTTCTGTTCATGTTTATCAAACTTTTGACATCATTTATAGGTTGTTATGTTACTATTTTACTGGCCCACATGATTGAAATGAAGAATGTGAATAACCTGAACAAATATGAAATATAATGTGTTGCGTACTTTTATTCCCCCTCGGCCAAATATAATGTAAGATAATGCAAGTTACTGCCCTATAATGTAGATTAGATTGTCTTTGTGTAAAACTTATTACATACATATTTATATGTGAAAGTACTCAGATATTCTAACTGCACAAGGTCATTTGACCTTGAAAAAGTACGTCAAGGTCACCTGTTTTCAATATTCTTCTGCTCCATGACAAGATGCATCCACAGGATAAATTTGGTGCAGATACGTCAATGCATTCTTCAGATAATGCGATTATGTCATTGAATGGACGGAGGGACGACAAAATGATTACAATACCCCTCAGCCGAGTGGTAAAAAACCTGAAATTTCTAAAAATGTAATAAATAAATAAATTTAAAAAATGAAGAAATAAATTAGTACAATTTTAACAATATTCTGCCTGTTTGTAAATGTTTTGTGTATTTACTGGGATCTGTAAGTTGTAATGAACATTGGTCACTGATAAACTGAAGTATAATATTGTTAAAATTGCACTTATTTTTCTTAAGTAGTTTCAGGTTGTTCAAGTTAGTCACATTTTTAAGGAAATTTTGTAGATGTAAACACTTTCGTAATGTAATTTTTACTTAAATTTTACTTTCTTCACTGTTTTACACTATTTTACTGGTATGACCTACTTGAGACCATAATAGGGTGTACGTGGCGAGAGTTTGAGTTTGATGCCACTGATCTAGATACTTCTTTAGGATCATTAACATAAAGTGCATCTGGGATGGTTTGGACTTTTGCACCAATCACAGTCATACAAGACTATGATCAGCTAAAAACATGAGGGCAAGAGAAGTTAAAAATGAGACTAAATAACAACATGTGAACATCAGATGCAGCCATCTATGATGATGACAGATTGTAGTGGATTTCACAAACCGCAAACTGTTCAGACATTCAGGTGTGACACACACTCAGGTGTTGATCCACCATGACCCTCCAGAACAGCTTAAACAACCCCCCAAAGACCCGACCGGCTGCCTGCAACCAAAAGCATCTACTGATCATATATGTTTAGTAACTTTTGAACCATTTATCCTATCAATATATCCAAATAATTCAGTCAAAGTGCAGTTTCTCAGCTTTTCATTTTCATCAGACATGATCGATTTATTTGGACTTTCAGAGGGTCTGTAGTGAATGTGGGTCAGGGTGAGGGTAAACGTTAGGGGATTTTAGGGCTAATTAGATCAGTTAATGATATATTTTGTTGAAAAGGTCACATTTGCTTCTGTTTTCTCTGTTCTGTTAAAAAAATAACCTTTCAATTTACACCTCTTATCTATTTGGTGAGAAAATTAAATGTAGGAAAATACCAAATTTTCAATGAAAAATTTAAAATGAAGAGGATAATATAATAAATAGCTGTAAATTACTGTGGAATGGTTGGAATGGTTAGATGTAGAGGAAAAAATCATTTGGAACTCAAACACAAAAATAGTTGTAGGTTTTTAAGGGTTAATTTTCTCTACAGCAGGAATGAACATAATTCTAAAAAAAGAGAAAAAACAAACATATTCCCTGACTTTGAGTTTTGATAATGGGAGTGGAGAAGTTTGTCGACTATATCGGGTCCCAAATCTCCCATGAGTCTTCATTTGGCTTCAGATGTGTTGACTGTAAGGCCAGTAGCAGATGACGTGCATTATTTATATGGAAGTGCTCAGCCGTGGGAGCAAATGAATGCAGACACTATTCCCATCAGGACTTGACTTTAGTTTGTCATCTGTCTGTATTTCCTATTGTCAGCAAATCCTTAAGAAAACAACACGGTCTATGGATATTCCTATGTGCCTCTGTTGCTGTGAAATGTTTTTGTCTTTAAGAAAACACATCATAGACATTTCCGACGATAACATGTCATTCCAGTCTTATCCTCGCTGTTGGCTCAACAGTATGTTCAGCTGCAATTTCAGAAAGGTGACGTGTTCCACAACATACCATTATAAATGAAGCGCTGTGGTGATTCAGAGACTCCTCGGCCCTTGAATCATCAGGAACAGCCTTAACCCTTTATAGGTCACTCATAGAGGTACTCCAAAATTCCAACCTTAGTGTGTTATTGGAGGACATAACAAGACTTTATTACTTCTGTGAAATGTTCCAAATTTTTGTATTGTTATGCACAAAATCAAGGTTAATGAAGTTACCATATTTGGTTCCTTACCCATAAGTGGTCCCCAAAAAATCCAAGAAGTAAGTATAAAAAATAGAAAAACACATGCAGGTGAAAGGAACATGTATTTTAGAACATTAGAACATCACTTTTAGAACATTAGACCAACATGCGTGCTGATCCAGACCCTGTCCACATCCACATGACCCCTTTGAACATCATTCCTTACATTAGTACCATTACCTCATAGTACCTAACAAAGCAGGTCCACTTGCTGTTCATGCAGAGGTGGACCTTAGGGCGTTTTCACACTGTGTACCCAAGTCCGTATCCGAGTAAGTTTGACCCCAAAGTCCACTTAATTTTATCCACGTGAATGCAAACGTACCGTACTCGGGTTCCGTACCCAAGTCCAGTTGAGAAGGTAGTCCTGGGTACGAGTGCTCGGACTCCAGCACGGTACGTTGCAGTGTGAAAGCGATCCGTGCCCGAGACCGGAAGTGACCTAATCACCCGTCCGACAACGGAAGTGGGTTAGTCACCATGAGACCATAGACGGCGCTCCTGTTGTCTCCTGAAAAAGCCTCGGATCCACGCGGCATGGGTTCGCCTTATCGGCCGAACCACTGCGTGAAATATCAGGGTCAACGAAGGTCGCTCGTCTTCACTTTGCGTCAAACAGGATAACAGAAAAGTACTGCCGCCATTGTAGACAAATGAACAGAACAGTCGCTCGGTTAATGATGCAAGGGTTTGTCTTCTTCTGACTTCCGTGTATGTTTGATAGCAACAGAATTCCGTCCACACCGCCACCTACTGTTTCGGCCCTGTAACACCCACTCGTACTCGCTGTGGTACTTGCTTGTGAACGCAGCATCTGTAGGAAAGATGTGAACGTATCCAAGTACAGTATGGCCTCAGGTGCGCAGTGTGAAAGCGCCTTTACAGACCCTGTAGACCACATTGGACCTCAGATCGTTGACTCACTGTCCTCACTGGAACTGTTGCTTTCACTGTCTTGTAATGCATGCGGAAATTACCAAAAATAGTCACTTGCCCGATAAAGGGTTAAAGGTTCAGTAAGTATTGAACTCTTCAATGCAGATTCAAAACCGTTGAATACCCACCACTCCCTTGTCTACAGTGGCATAAAAAACACACAAGTCTCTCACTGAAGACAGTGTATGTCTGTTCTTGGCTTGTTAATTAAGGCGATCACTCAGATATATTTTATGGTAACACAAATTAACACTGGATGTCACCCATCATAAAACACTACTTTAGGAATGAGGTGTAGACCAGTGGTTCTCAAGTGGTCTGGCTTCATTACCCACTATCACCCCTCAATGACAAGCCATGACCCAAACTGAAAACATTTAAACTTCTCAAATGTATTTAATAAAAAAAAAAAAGATGGTACGTTTTGAACCTGAGATGAAGCAATATCACAGAATGAAAACACAGAAGACAAGTTTAATGGTAAACCAAACTGAGCAGCAGGTGGCGATGCTAAAGAGGGAAAGATTGCCTTTAACTCTTTAAAACCTGACGTGTCATCGCTGACACACCTTGTGCATATGCGGTTTGGATGGCTGTACCTCTGTCACTGTTTGTGTAACTAGAAAAAACTGAGATGTTGTGCTTTATAGGCTTTATTGGATCATTACGGTAGTTTCACTCATGCTTGTACTAGAAGCTGGAGAAGAAGCCATTATGGCAGTATTATAACATGCAGTAAATAGTAAATGACTGCTAGATTTTGAAAGTTCTAAATGCTCAAGTAAAAATGGGCAAAGGGACCTACTCACAGCATATTTTCTAACCTTTTTTGTAGTCAAATTAAGAAAAAAAGTCCAGATTGACCATTTTAGGCTGACGGTTTAAAGGATTAGCACTAAATTGGGTACATTTTAACCAAAAACTAAAAAGTGAACGCTTAAAAGTTAAAAGTGCATTCAGTTACTTATTCAATAATTAAACACACTGAGGTTTTTGTCCAATGGAGGCAAAAACATATCTGCTAGAGTCGTTTTCAGACCTGAGTTTCACCATGATATGAATAGAAACTTTTGGGTCTTCTTTTATGCTGTGAAATCTCTTGTGTTAATTATCATTAGAGTGCATTACTGCCCCCTGCTGTTGAGGAGTTTGAATGGATGGGGCTCTGCTCAATAACACATAAAGCACAGGATCAGTTCATTAATGTTATTTTAACACAGACAAAGGCCCACGACCCACTGAAGACAGGTTTGTGACCCACTCTTGAGTTACGACCCACCAGTTGAGAATCATTGGTGTAGTAGATATGAGCAGCTCAGCCTAAAGAAATGAAAACCTTCTTATTTTTGCACCATTATCCCACAGAGAATTTATGGAGAGGGTCTTTAGTTAGAGACTAATCAAAGCATAATTCTGAATCATGTACTCCATTTCTGCAATTATATCAGTCTAAGTCTCACATACTGCATCTGTAACTATTAATTAACAACACTAAAATGTCCCAAAACAAATATGAAAGACAAAACCTTCATATGAGCCACACAGCTGCAGTGGATGATGCCCAAAACAATTAGAAATAGATTTTATTTTCATGTCGATTCCACACACAGTGGTAAATGTGTTATTGTTAATTCACTGCAGAAAACAACAGTTCCATTTACTCCTGCAGCAACTCTGCAGTGCCCAGCTGTTAAAGGAAATTACGATGCATTTAAAAAATTAATTTAAAGTAAAACTCTTAAGTAATAATGAAGCCTGGCCTGAGTAAGCAAATGACAAACGGGTGTTCGTCTTTTAAATGGGATTTGTTGTCAGTTAGAAAAATGCACAATAACTCTAAAATGTAATTAAGAAAATGAAGAAAAGTTTGTGTTTCCCTCACTTTCAGTTACAGGGAAACACAATTAATTCTTTCAAATATATATATATATATATATATATATATATATATAGATATCT
>JAPQRP010000025.1:31422440-31434844 GCA_037367295.1 Apogon hyalosoma
CAGTGCTTTGATTCATTCCATGTTTTCTGTTCTGTCTGTTTGAGTCACATGATCCACACAGGAGTTAGGACTGGATTCCATAACCATTGTTTTTGATGACTTTTGATGGTCTGATAATTTTTTCCACAGCTGTAGATCATTAACTGAACATAGAAAACACATTTACATCCACTGCCATTTGTCAAACTTTTGCAGAAGATGACAGCGTTTTCATATTAGTGATGGGCGATTCACAAACGACTCATTCTAAACAATCGCTTTATTTACATGAATGAGCTGAATCGATTCACAAATGCAACTGAACTGATTCAGCAGCACTTTGCCAATATTTTGTTTATTATCACATATATCACAGAATCACTCACTGAGTAGGAGGTGGAAGTGCTGTGTGATGCACCGTGGAGCAGCCGGTAGTCTCCATGGCAACATCTCTGATTGTATCGCGAGACTAGTTGTGACAGACGGACCAAGCCGAGGTTGTGAACCACTGACTGAAAGATCAGCTGAGTAGGGCTGAGTCGCTGAATTGATTCTGAATCGTTCACAAATCGCTGACTTGCTGAATCGCTTCGTGAATGGCTGCATCTATTGAACCGCTGAACGAGACTAGATAACTGTTACTGTTGACACCCTGATAGAATTCCAATTCACAACAGATGAACGGACCAAAAGAATCGAGTTAGTAAAAACAATCAGACATCCCATCACTATTCCATACTCACTACGGAGCCTCTCCACATCCAAATGGGTTATATCTGATGAGATAAGACAAGACTTTATTTATCCCACCATGGGGAAAAAAAATCACATTTATCAGCAGTAAATACTACACGCAAGTGCAAAGAAAGGCAGGTAGAAAAACAATGTGTCAACGGTAGAATATAAAGAGGAGGAAAAAGAAATCTGGTATTTATATAAATATATACAATGATTTAAATATTATTTACATTGCAGTTGCACATGCACATGGTGTGATGGGGTGGGGCTTTACTGGGAACTGTTATCAATGTTACTGAAAAATTAAGAAACTGTACATTACCTGAATTATTTCAATGCATTGATAAGATTAGTGGTTCAAAAGTTATTAAACATTTTAGATCAGGAGATGGTTTTGGTGACAGCTGTGTGGGTCTTTAAGGATTACCTACCCCCATGGTCTGACCCATAGTTCAGTTCTTCTTCTAAACCTGTAAATTTGTCGAAGGCTGTTTATGTTACTGTAGGACTGTGTGTAAATGGAAATGGTCCCTGTCCCATTCCTCCACACAACACATGTATTAGATACTTTTACTGCTGACATTTTGGCACAACTACCTGTGCTTTGTATGTTTACATTTTCTAGCCTCCTTGCATTTGAGGAGAAACATCTGTGGTTCATTTTCTGTGGAGTTTGCATGTTGTCCTTGTGTCGGCATGGGTTCTCTCTGGGCACTCTGGCTTCCGTGCTCCTTAATAGGTTAATTAGTTAATCTAAATGTCCTGTAGATGTGAATGTGAAAGTTAATGGTTGTTCGTCACGACACATCCACCTTCACACAGTAATAGCTGGGATGGGCTTTGGCGCTCCCCCGACTCTCACAAGGACTATGCAGTTTGAAAAACGGATGCATGGAACACTGCACTATGCAACAACAACAACATACATATCAAGAAAAAAGTTCCAATGTGCCTGTATCTCAGCATCATGTTTTATCTGAATCAATCCCCTGCTGAAATGTGTGAGGTTGTCAGGTTCTGTTCTATAGAAGTGGGTGGTACTTTCACTGGAGAACTCAACTCATTCAGTCAAAGTCCATATATGACTTCTATCAGTGATCTAACTATACAGATATATCTAACCATTTAAATGTTATCAAAGTATAGACCATTATGGGTAAAGGCACACTTTGAATAGTTCAAAAATCTGAATTTTTCTAAACTGTGAAAATGCTTTAACGTGACAAGCGTAAACATGACAAATTCATGAGGCCCAGCATTTCTGGGGGGCCCATAGAGCAGTGGAGGGGGGCCCAGTGGATACAGGTTAGAAGTTGTGAAAATGTTGTGTAAGGTCCACCGTGTAATGGAGACGTAGAAGCCGGGAGTCTGACACTGAAAGCATCTCAAGTTTCACTTTCACTTTACACCAGCGTTAGTTATGTTACTTATGGACTGCACCCCCACATACCCCCCCCCACACACACACAAATTGACAAGATACTGAATTTTATAAAGGGCCCACAACGTTTACCTTTCAAGGGGCCCACAATTGCCAGCAGTGCCCAAGGGTGCATCCAAGTTACAACTACTTTCTGTTTAATCACGAAATCAGAAAAAAATTACTTTGACGTAATATAGCAAGAAACTACATAGAAGATGTTTTAGAACCAAACATTAAACACCTGACTACAAGGAAAAGAACTGCATTTTGCCTTTCACAGTTTAAATGTTATGCCCGGCCTAGGGGAACCTTAGTGTACTTCCAAAGACCAATGCCACACAACCTACCACAGTCCAAGATAATACTGTAAATACATTTACAAAATGAAAGAGTAGCTTCAGGGTGTGCACATCCAAAACAGCAAGGAAAACATTCTATATTTAAAGCACTCACCTAACAAAGAAAAGCTAAACAGTATGAAATCTGACCTTCCCAACCAAAGTAGGAGAAAAGTGTCATCAAATAAAATAGCTTCCCACCCCTGTCTCTAAGTGGACTGCTTAGAGGCAGGGGTGGGATACATATTCATACCCCTGAAATGGAGTTTTGGTTGGTTTTTACCCTGAACCTCTGGATCTCCTTGGTGTTTTGTCGATAACTCAGACAGATTTGGTTGGATTTCTTCTCCTTGAAAACCAACATAGTGGAGCCCTAGTGGAAAAACCCTATGGATTTCAACTTCTCTATCAGTATTATAAGTCATCCACATGGGGGCACTTTTGTTGAAAATCAGTTTTTTGGACATAAATCAAGCAATAATGGGCTGATTGAGATAAAATATGGTTCATTCTGATTGTTTTCCAAATGTCCATTTTTCTGTGTACCATCCAGCGTTTATACGGGATCATTTTCATTCACTAGTAGGAGTGCAACGGTACAGATACCCCATGGTTCGGTCCGTACCTCGGTTCTTGTGCCATGGTTTTCGGTTCGGTTCGATTTCGGTTCGTGTTTTGAGTGTAACTAAGTAATTACTTTACAGGGATCCGTTGCAGTCTAAATCTATCTCAGCTTATCACTGACCCTGACAGACTTTATCTAAAAACCCTCTGAATTCAACACTCATTGATTTAATGCTACAGTGGTGGAAAAAGTATTTGGACGCCCCATGCATTTGTAATCTATTACATTCAGAATCCCTCTTCAGTCATAGAACTCTATCCAGTCTTGTTCCATTTTCCAGACCCACATGCCCCCTTCTGCATGTGCGCTGTTCTGTCAAGGTCCAAACTGTTTGTTTCAGTAGATAATGAAACACATCCAGGACATGACGTATTGAAACTGTCAACAATTTAGTTTGGTTATTTTTTCTTATTAACAATTATCAAAAAAAATACATTTGTTTGTGTCTGTTTGATGCAGCCACGCCTTCTGAAACACAAAAAAAATTTTTTGCAAATAATTCATGATAATGTTTGAGATTGTGTAAAATTTTAAGGGTGTTCAAAAACTTTTTTCCACCACTGTATCTAACAGGTTTTGCTTCTCTGCTTCTGCTGGTACACATCACTGTCCAGTCATCTGCATCAGAAGCACTCAATTGTCGATACTGCTGCCACAGTAGTACTAGCAAATTGGACTATTGGTGTTATTGTGTTGTTATTATTATCATTATTTTAATAATTATTATTTTCCCTCTCACTGCCCCCCCCTTTCCAGCTTTCATTCACACTCCCCTCTTCCCCTTTTTTTTATTGCCCCTAATCAATCTATATTGTTTAGTTGCTCTTTACATTTATTATCTTTTTCATTGTAATATGATGTTGTTATTGTGGTTGTTTGTCATCATTTTGTGGTTGTTGTTTTTTGGTTTGTTTAATTGCCGTCCACTATGTCTTGTTAACTGTATCACTAATTAAAAAAAAAAAGCACTCGATTAATGAAATCACAAACCCCATTATTGATCCTTTTTAAATACACTCTAATGCAGTGATAACACTGACTTGTCTCTGAATTATTTTATCAAGACTTTAACTTAAATTATAAAGGAGGATGAGCCTTTTAAACAGCACAAAGTCCACAGTGCCATAAGTCTAACCCAGTGGTCTACAACCTTTACTACCAAAAAAGACATTTTTGGCCAGAAAGAGAACTAAATATGTCAGGATGCACAAAAATATTCATATTTTTAAAGTGGTGTATAATCAGTTTATTTAGTTATTTTTCAGAAGACTGACTTTCGGATAGCTCTGGATGTAGATGTTTTTCAGTCCCTCCAGAAAAACACAATTATGCGATTGAATAATTCAATGCATAATCAAGCAAATAGTGCACATTATGTGGGGGTCTGTATTTTTTTAAAAAGGGTGAATATTCACTGCAATGATAGCATATTTCCAAGCAAAGTATGCAGGGCTCGCACGATTTCATAATCTCCACATTTTTTCGCATAAAGTTTAAAAAATACTGCATTGTAACTTGACACTGGTAGAGATGTAATATGCGACACACGACGTCATCGGCACGCTTGTTCACAGAAGGTAAAGTAACTGCAAGCCTCAGGAAAAAATCCTGCGAGATGATGAAAAACGCAGCTCGACTGCTGACAAAAATATCTGCAAAAGACAGAGCAAACCAGTACCCGATGCCCTACAGGAAATCGGGGTTCATACTATTTTACACCCTATGCAACTGCACGTTGGAACATGAGAGAAAATCGACGCTGGTGCCACTTGAACACCCCCTTCCATTTTTTTCTGCACCCACTACTGCTTTGAGATATAAGTATATGAGTAAAACTTTATTTAAATAGCAATTTTTAAAACATTGTTACAAAATAGTGTGCACACATAAAGGACATAGCAATAAACTATGAATGGACCAATTAAGCAGGAATTACAGCAAACATACACGAAAACGCAGCTTGACTACGCACAAGGACAAAGCATAAACACCACTGGACATGCACATACAGATGTACACACACCCAGACATACACACACACTGCATACTGTTGGACTATAAAACGCTTGATGGAAAAGGTGAGTTTTTAAAAGCTGTATTCTCTCTCCCGCCGACATGTTGAGGGAGACGGTTTCAGAAAACAGTTTAAACTAGGCTGAAGTACTCAGGTAAAGTACAAGTACCACAACTTTTTACAGGAGCACTTAGTTCCATTCCACCACTGGGTGTAAATGATCGTGCTCACATGGTAAAAAGGATCAAGGCATAACTTTGTAGGTCACCAGTGTAATTACACGGGTTAAGCCGCACTGTTATTGCATAGATGATCCATTGCAGTGGTGCAGACACGCTACAAAATTCTTTTCTTTTGCTGTCATGAAGTTGAACATTAACAGTGAAGCAGCCCAGCAGAACACTGTGCTTCTCTTTAACTACTCCCATGGCATTTACAGGGTCTTCATGAGGAGTGGAGATAAAAGGGCTGGTGCTGCAGGCGCTTTTGGAACCGGCTCCTGCCTCAGAGTGGAGAGTCCCTACGGCGAATGAGGGTTTAATCGCTCCCAATTGCTTCGTCTCACAAAAGGTGTGACCCCCACCCCCACCCCCTCCTGCTACCACCACCTCCTTCCCATCTGTCTCTCATTCTTGCCAATGAACAAATCTTGCCGCAGGGAAATGTGCCTCTCTATCCCTCAGCCCCTTCTTCCCAAAACCGCTACTTTCAGCTTTTCATCCAACAGGGAACAACGAAAGGAGTAATCAAAACAATTACCCAACTCCCATCTTGTTTCTTATGAGACTTGTCTTTTTTCATGTGAATCCTCAGCCTAAATGAAACAGGTTGTGTCTTGGGGGTTTTTTGTGGAACATCACACAGGCAGCTGCTGTCACAACACAAGAAACGCCTCAGCGGCAGGATGGTTGTACCAACAGGTTTATCACTTGGCTCTTACAACAGAAGATCCAGAACCAATTACCAAAAAAAAAAAAACCAAGAAGTAGAGGGGAAGACAATGTGAAGCGAAAGCAGTCACCTTGATATGTTCAAACACTGTTGTCAAACGACGCCCTCTCATCAGCAGCAGTGTAACATACATCAGTCTGGAGAACAAAGTAGTGTTTCCCTTTGGCGAGGTGGAAATTATCCTCTCACATGACTAGAGCTGCAACTATTGATTATTTTTGTAATTGATTCATCTATATTTTCTTTGATTCAATTTAAGTGGTTATTTGAATAGGCAAAAAAAAAAAAGAAATTCCAGAACCAGCTGAAACAATAACCACAAAAAGCTTAAAAATAAAAGGCTATCTAAAATAGAAATACAGAAATAACAACAGTTTAAAAGTAAACTCATAAATATAACGACTGCACACCTGGACGTCATGGAGGTGATGTTAGTTATTTAATTAATGAAGTTTGCATTATATATTTTTGTTTCATAGACTGATCATTGGATCTATGGAATGGATGGATCTGTGGACTGTGTTTGTTCTTCTGACTGAAATAAAACAATAAAACAAACAAACTTTCATCACCAATTTTTCATCAAATCTGTAAAACCCGACTCATAGCTTAAGTATCACAAATCTGTAAGTCTTTCAGTGATTACACACCTGAATCTCTTCCCTCGCGGTAAACAATTTCAAAGTGTACTCCACCATAAACAGTCCATGTGTTTACAAACAGAGCCGGTAGGTCACCTGGGCATTTTCAGAAATTGGTTGTGAAATGCACTGTGGGAAGCGGAGTTCCACGCAGCCGCATTAGGGCCGCAGCAGCAACAAACACGGAAACAGCTTCACTGCCTCTTACTTCTGCAGCTGTGTGGAGCTCCCTTTCTCACAATGCACATTGCGAAAAGTTTTCCAAAAATGCCTGAGTGACCCACTGACTCTGTTTGGAAACAAATGGACTGTTTAAGGTGGAGTATGCTTCAAAATTGTTCACCATGAGGGAAGAGATTCAGGTGAGTAATCATGGAAAGACTTATGGAATTGTGATACTTAGGCTATGTCTCGGGTTTTACAGATTTGATGAAAAATTGGTGATGAAAGTCATACGCAGCTTTAAGAATGAGGAAAATTTAAAGGATACCTGTAGTGAATTTTCAGTGCTACCTATCTCAGAAGATAACGTATAATACTAGGGGTTCCATCAGGTAACTTCTGCCACGCTTCCACTATGTGGAACCGGCTCGGCTCGGTTCGACTCGACTCAAGTCGACTCAGGTACCAGGTGCTATTCCTGGAGACTGTTTCCATTACAGAACACTACCAACTTTAAAGTACCTGGTCACCATAGCGATGCGGTGCGTTACTTCTGTGTTGTCTGCTCAGAGTTGCTAATAAACGCGCTCGTTGCGTGTTGTCTCGTCAAGCTCATGCTGACTTTTTACATCGGCCACCAATTTCTTCAACCAACCGCGGTGTAGTTTTAGGCTGTCATTATGTGGATTAACCTACTGATATATTTACTGACAACTTCCGCATCTGTTTTTTGTAAACTGGCAGGTCACAGACACAACTGTCTGACCAATCAGTGGTCTGCAGTGTTTATACGTCACGTTTTAGTATCTGTTCCCCAGTCCTGAAATCTCGGTGGAGGTGATACCAAAAAACTAGTACAGAGTACCAGATTCCAGGTCCTTTTTTGTAATGGAAATGCAAAAAGGCCGAGCCAAGTCGAGTCGAGCCGGTACCATGTAGTGGAAACGTAGCATTAGGTTGTCAAATACATGTGAATACTAAGTCACTGCTCCGTCAGTCAGGCGTGGTCAGCGACATGTTTCCTCTTTCACAGACTGTTCCGACACCCGTACTGACATAACCTCGTTGTATTGCCCAATTACCTGGGCTGTGATGGACTGGTCATTGACCCCATGCAGCAGACAACAGTCTAAGATGACACATTATTGGCCAGTGCTGGGTCGTGCCTCTAGGACAATGGCGGAGTGCAAAGCTTTCAGCTGCACAAACAACAATTGTCAACACATGCTTTTACCTCAGTCTCACTCACTGACTGCTGCTTGTTTACTCGTACTCATCGCCCAGACTCAACGACAGGTACGTCACTTATGGCCAGCAATGGCTGCTCCCCATTGGTTCTGCCCCCACCTGTAATTCACATAATAAAAAGGTCCGGTGTGGTGCATTCCTGGTATTTTTTTTACTGAATTTGTGCCTCACAAAGCACAATTAATGTCGTAAGTATTACCAGTATACCACAGGTACACTTTAAAAGTCAACCCAAAAAGGAAACCCTTCACTTGATTCCAAAAATCCGAACAGTATATTTGGAGATAGATTTGTGGATTTCACTTCCCAAGAAGGGGATAAAAAATTGTAAAATTCACTCCAGGCATCAGGCAAATTTAGTGGTCAAAGTATAGAGTAGAAAAAAATGGAAATAAATAAGTAAAGTAATAGTACTATGTTGTACTCTTTCATTTTCCATTTATTAGTTTTCATTTAAGCTCTGTCCAAACCATTGATATTCATGTAATTGTCATATTAGTGCATCTCTGAGCTGCCGGCCTGTTCATAACCCTCATCCCTGAGGAAGATGCTAACTCCATAACATATTGCATAATCCTCGATGCTGAACTCTTCTGATCCCTCTTGTATATTTATGGTGTTTTTTGCCATTTCCTCCAGGGATCATTATCTATGCGGCTGCCTCAGTGCCATGCTTACCTTACTGCGCATCACCGATCAGCAACACAACCCAGAAGAAAAGTCAGAGGATGTCTTTGCTGGTCAACAGCGCCTTGACTTTGATGAAACAAAATGAGCTCCATACTAGATATTACACACTGCCTGGCCCTCCAATCCCAGCTGCCCACTGTTCATATCTATCCCCTGCAGGAACTTTCAGACTCCCGGGCATGTCTTCCGAAATTATAAAGGCCTTAATTAAAGATTAATGTCAGGGTTTCTTGCATGCGCTGCTTAGATAACACATTTCCCTGGGCGTATTGCTAAAACCACCCAGGCTGGACACCAGATTTTCAGAACAAAAGCCCTCAGCTCTCTGGCCAACACAATCCTTTGAGCTGAAGGACAAGCAATAACAGCTCTGCTGCTGCCTCTGCAATGCCACCGCTGTGAGTGGAGCGGGGGGAGGCTGAGTCATTTTAATTATCACAGACAGGCAAAGACACACAATCAGCCAGTCGAAGGCCCGCTGCTCGTCCCTTCAGCCCTCACAACAATTACTTCTTGGTGATGATGTCAGGGCATGCCACAGAGCACGGATCTGTCTGTGGAAATGAGCCTTGTTTAATATGCCTGTGCACATAACTAAGGTGCGGATGCATGCCGTGGCATCTACAGGCACTGGCATCCATTTTGCATCCAGTGTTCTGATGTAAACATGTGTTTTGTCAGCAATTTAAAACAGACCTAGATGAAATCCACCTCCAGTCGAGCTGTGCTTGCAGTGCTGTAATAAGGCTTGTTGGTTTCACTGTCAAACAACGCCGGGCAGCTCCTTCCTCCGACATCTCAAGGCTGAAAAAGAAGACATCCGCATCCAGTGACAAACACAACATCAGCTTCCATGTTTACAATCAATATAATTGGCCTTGTGGTGGCAGATCCTTGGAGAGGAGAGGTGTGAAGGAGGACATGCTGATGGTCTGAAAACCCTGCAATTTAGCTCTTTTATACACCTACAGTGTGAGATTTT
This sequence comes from Apogon hyalosoma, assembly GCA_037367295.1. Classification (NCBI taxonomy): domain Eukaryota; kingdom Metazoa; phylum Chordata; class Actinopteri; order Kurtiformes; family Apogonidae; genus Apogon; species Apogon hyalosoma. The sequence continues at coordinate 31,432,232 of JAPQRP010000025.1, forward strand.
CAAAATAACAAACCTCAAAGAGTAGATGAAAACAAGCATACCCTTCAATAACCGGTGTAGATAACAGATACAGACCATGTATACCTGCTCTGAAGGGGGTGGGGGGTGTAGGTGGGGGGCTTATCTGATCACAGCTTTATTAGCTTACCGTTTCAGAAGCTAAAATGACTGTATCATTGCAAGTGCTGTTACAGCAGGGCCGTATCTCATACCTGATAATCAAAATGAAGGTCAGTTTGACTCATTGATTCTGTCTGTTATTGTGTTTTTTATCAGTTTTCTGATGAGAGGATATGATTTTGTGTCCTTCAGCTGTGATGGACATGTGTGTATGGATGTTCACTGACGATGCCTACGAAGATCATTTCCTAGCGTAATGAACAATAATACATAACACAGTGTCGTTATGCAGTAAGAGGCAGAGTCAGTGTTTACATAATGGGAAATGTTTCAGTATTGACAGTTACTTCAGAAACAAAAGGAAACACTGTAATTAATTCCTTTCTAACAAAGAATCGAGACAATTTATTGAATCTGTTGCTCAGCCCAGCAGTGTGTTATGTTAAGAGCCGAGAAAGTTCATTTTTATGTATTTTGTTTGTTTTGTTTGTTTTTTTTTTAATGCATAGTTGTATTTGTACAAAATATTTATCCCTGTATACATACATTAATAATCATTAGTACGATCCTCTGACATATATTTAACAATAGACAGGGTGATAATGAAAGGATAAGAAAGAAGGTAAAATTGTGAAAAAAAATAAAAAGCTTTATATTCAAACCTCACTCACTTACACACACATATAATGCAGATTATGGGACTTTTTGGGATGTGAAGTTTACATCTAAGCTTTAGGGTTGACCATAATGCACAGTATGTTATGTAGGAATATGACAATTCAGAGAAGGATATCAAATATGTATGTAGCCCCCACCCCCTTTCATTTTTTTATGGATCCACCACTACCTAGCAATAGAGCACCTCTCTGCTGGGAAGAAAAGTGCAATTTTAATTTCTTTTTTTTTTTTTTTAATTTCAACTTATTACTCCTGTACAAACGTAAATACATTTTCTTCTTTATCATATTTTTTACCTTACAGATCTTTGTCTGATTTAAATTTGAATTAAACATATTGTTAAAGTGAAGTGTTTTCTGTTCACTTACCAACATATACCTGAACTTATATCCAATACAAAGGCATTGTCAGAGCTAGCTGCTGTTTCATTTCTTCAAATTCCTCCTCCACGGAAAAAGTGGGCCAGTTTGGGCAGGAAACTCCCGGGCTGAAACAGGGGCCCACTCAGGCCCTTTCTCCGTTAGTACAGTTCCATTTGGCTGACTTAGTTCATTATGTATTTACTAGCATTGCACATGAATCTCAAATCAAACATGGCCAATGTGCATTCATTGCAAATGATGTTTACAACATTATTTTACAGACAACAGACCAACATATCTGTCTGTTTCTTTGCTCCCTTGACATTTACTATAATACTATTAAAAATGAAGGCGCTTCCTATTTGTTTGCTCCCCTTTTCCCTGTTTCCCTGCTCTATGTCAGGTGGATATTATGCAGCCATCTGCCCCAGTGTCACATCAGGTCATCACTAAATCAGCATAGTTGCATTAACCTAAAGATGGCGTTACTGTTCCTTCCTCTGCCACCATTTCTCTGTTTGTCATTGCCTCCCGGTTCCGTTTTGCAGCCAAAATGGCAACAGTTGAGGGTTAGAAGTGTCCAACATTTCACACCGTTATGAGTCCACCATCTGGGTACTCATTACTATGTATTACCCCACCCACGGGAGGCAAGAGGTATTGTTTTTGGTTTGTTTGTTTATTTGTTAACACTTTAGCAGCAAAACTATTGGTTGAATTCATATCCAATTATGTTCATAGATTGCCAGTGACACAGAATAGATCTCATGACATTTCGGGAAAGATAGGTCAGAGTTCAGATTTTTTTTTATGATTTTTAAAAAAAAATCTTCCCATAATACATGCAAGGGGCAGGTTTGTTGTGCCTGGCACCATTTGTTGTAACTTGTGCAGACAAACAAGTATAAGTACAAAGAACTCAAAAATAGACACAATGAGAGGCTTTGGGTTTTTTTGGGTTGCGTATGACTTTTGTCACCAATTTTTCATCAAATCTGTAAAACCTGAGTCATAGTAGAAGTGTCACGAATCCTCAAGTCTTTCAGCTCCACTTCCCACAATGCATGTCCTGATGAATTTCCGAAAACACCCGAGTGACCTACCGGCTCTGTTTATAAACCAATGGACTGTTTATGGTGGAGTACACTTTGAAATTGTTCACCATGAGGGAAGAGATTCAGGTGAGTAATCACTGCAAGACTTATAGATTCGTGATACTTAGGTTATGACTCGGGTTTTACAGATTTGATGAAAAATTGGTGATGAAAGTCCTACACAGCTTTAAACAGAATAGGTGCTACAGATGCCACTCCAACTTTTTTTTTTTTTTTTATCCTTGTGCCCTCCTCAGATTTACTACCCTCTGGACATCTTCATGGCAAAAGTGTTCATGCATGAAAAAACAAGCAAACAAACAAACAAACAAAAAAAAACTGCTGTAAAATTATTATAC
>JAPQRP010000025.1:31497616-31513335 GCA_037367295.1 Apogon hyalosoma
ATATTTGTCCAAACTAATGGACCTTTAGTTGGACCAGGCATTAAAATGAACAACAAACTGAAGAAAACAAGGGGTGGTCTAAAAACTTTTTCGCCACTGTACATCTAAATAATAACACAAGATACAGACGTATATTAGAAAAATATTAGATATAAAGAGGTGTGCAACTGAAATATGTGCACATTAGAGGTAGTCTGAATGAACGGGTAACATTTGAGAAATATAAAAGTAGTGTAAAGATGTGCAAATGTGACAGTGTCAACAAACATGTAGACCAGTGTTACTGAACAATTCCAGGATGGTGATTTGAACTATTACTGTGCAATAGAAGGACACACACTGATGGCAGATTTGGACCGTACCACCGACCGCTAACGGTGCCCGTCTGGCTCAAAGCTGTAAACCCGACAGGTCTCTACATTTGGTCTGATCCTGACTGAGCTGAAGCAACCTCCTCCAGTCACAGCTGAAACTGAAACGCATCTTTACTCCACACTAAAGTACATCAAGTCTTCTATCATTTCGGATGAGCCGACGTTTTAAGTGAGAGCAGCTCAGTGTGATTTAAACAGAGCCTCAGAAATGCAGTCATTATTTATTCGTCAGCCTCGACGTGATGTGAAACCTCATTTTGAGCTCGACAGAGAGGCTTTCAGGAAGTGAGCCGGGCGTTTCTGCTCAGTTCGCGTCAGCAGCATCAGACAGGATGTGGTTCGGAGTGTGTGTTTGTGTGTACCCAGGTCGTGGCTGCAGTTCTCGGCGATTCGGTAGCAGTGCATCTTGCTGAAGTTTCTGGAATCGAGGCGGACGCAGAACGGATGCAGCATCATGCCGCGCAGACGACCCATAGTGCACTCTGGCGGCATGCTGAGGTAGCACGCTGCGTGACTCTGCAGGGACGACAAAGAACCAGGAACTTCAAGGTCAAAACGACAGACGTTTACTTCTCAAATCAGGATTCAATAATGTTTACTGTCGTTACGTGCACATAAACTGAAGGAACTGGTCTCTTTCAATGCATTCAAAGTCTTTGTAAATCAGTGGGAAAAGGACAAATGTGGATGTAGATGTTTTTCCAGTTGATTGAATTGGGTTCAGCTTTGAGATGCTTTCAAGGAATATTGTTGTTTTATTTTTAGTACCTTTGAAAATAATGGTGATGTTTTATATGTATGTTCTTATCAGTTTAAGTTTGTTTTTAACACTAACTTTGATTGTGTTCATGTACATTAGTGTGGAAATATGGCTGTGGTTTCCATTTTGTGTAACTTCTGCTGCTGTCTTGGCCCGGACACTTTTGAAAAAGAGATTTTTAATCTCACTGAGCTTTTTTCCTGCTTAAATAAAGGATATAAATAAATACATACATAAACAACATTTTTCTTAGAGGTAGCTCTCGGCTAGATACAATAAAAAGAGAAAATATGATATAAAACCTGCACGAATATGTACATCAATGGGTTCTTCTGTGAACCTGGTTCTAAAAACAGGACATGGGGCTAAAAATCCAACCCAGATGTAGACGAATGTTATGAAGCAGGTTTGGAAGCACTTTGGGTCTGTTTGAAAAATAAATACTGACTGAGATAAAAGAGAAACTATTTTTCAGATCAAACACATTTTCATATTATTTTACATTGCTTTTAATACAAATACCCGCGTGTAACACAGTCAAAAGGACACCAAAATTACATGCTACTATTTTTTTTAATATCTCTTTATTTTCTCACAGGTACATTTTGGGAATCGAACTAATTATTCAAGGCAGAGTGTTTCACAAAAATGACCGCTGTTGCAAAGTCATTCACGATTAATTTGTGTTTAACTGGGCAGGTTCTGATCTACACGATCAGTGAATTAGATATAGGAAAGTGCACGATTTGCACTGAAAAATGCAAAATGCAGAGGATAACATTATCATAAATAGTGATAAATTACTTTTAACAAGTTTGAAGATAGAGAAAAAATCATTTAGGAACTGCCACAAAAGTAGCACCAAGTCTTTAAGGGTTAAACCTAAATGTTCTGTTTCGAAAAGTTCTGAGTGAATTCAATTAATGCAAAATCATGTTTGGAAATAATCTTATTTCAGTATGAAAAAAGTCTGTAGACCGATTCAAAATACAATCAATCTGATAAATCCAAAATAAATGATCCTGAAATAAAGAAATAATCCTGAAAGGAAATAATTCTACAATGTTGTTCTTAACATATTTGAATTGATATCATTTCCTTATTGATGAATCTCACAAAACAATGACCACACATATCTCAGGTTATTATTACAGTATTATTTATTAATCTATTTTTAAATTTTTTTTACACATAAATTGATCTGATTGGTTCTCACCGTGATCCCACACCACTCGCACCTCATCCCTGACAGGACGTCGGATGAACCGCAGGACCGCCGACAGACCTCGCACCGCGCTGCCGACGCCAGGTTACCCTCCCGCCAGTGGTGGTGGAACGTATCCTGGAGAGACAGAAAGTAGATCCAGCATTCCAGGAAACAGTCGGACCGATAAAACCACATGATTTTATATGTGTTGGTTACAATCACATGACGTGTTTAAAGCTCATCTGTTAAAAACTAGTGTTTCCTTGAAACATGTCAGTGATGAGTTTTTACTCTAGGACGACCAGGTCCCAACAAACTAAAAGCATGGGACACTTTATGGATAATGAAAACCAGACTTACATTCACAAATAGCACAAAAACAAACTAAGCAACAAAAAATGGATTAAATAAAGAGTAAAATCAGTAAAACAATCAAAAAATTATCAACAAATAAGAGAAAATGAACAAAATACAATTACTATAAACAATAAAATGCACAAAATATTTAACAAAACAAACTGAAAGACAATAAAGTAAGAAATACAACTGACAAAAATCAGCAACGTAATCTGCTGATATGGGTCTTTTAGTTCATCAGTCTCACACTTTTTTTTTTCTTTCAAAAAATCCAGTTTACACTCTTCACTTTGAGACAAAATTGTCAACAAAAAATATACATAAAAATATTCACCAAAGTGGATGAACATCAACAACAGAATAAATAAAATGAATAATACAACTTTAAAAATGACTAAAATAAGCTGCAAAATGAGCAAAGTCATCAGTAAACATAAAATAATCAACAAAATGAACAAAAATGATTAAAATAAGTCATAAAATTAACAAATATTTTGCTAAGATTTGCAGCACAGTCCAACTCATAAAGAAAATAATCAATAACATGGATCTAGTATTAACAATATAATCTAAAAATGACTAAAACAGGTCATAAAGGACATAATAGACGTAGAGTGTATTTCCCTTTATGTTCATTTTCCTCTGGAATAACTTGAAAACACTTTTTTGCAGGTTTTCTACAGTGACACAGTTGGATGTAAACCTCATTTTAACCCATAAAGACCCAGCGCTCCTTTTGTGTCAGTTACCAAATCAATTTTTCTTTCTATTTAACCTTTCTAAAGTGATTTATCACCATTTATTATTATATTATCCTCTGTATTTTGCACTTTTTCCAGTAAAAATCAGGTATTTTCCTATATTTAATGGACTAATTGTACTTTAATCACCATTCTGGTATTACATGTGAGGGTTATTATATCAAAAACAGAGAAAACTTAAGAAAAAGTGACTTTTACAGTAAAATATATCATTAACTGAACATAAAAATAAGCATCTCCAACAACTGTCATTTATTGAAGTATATGGTTTTTACTGGTGAATCAATGTTGTAGAAGATGACGGTGTTTCCATGGTAACTACGGAGCCTCTGAACGTACAAATGGGTCACATCTGATGACCGTGAAAAGATGAAGAACTGTTTTTTACATCAGTTATTTTCATGTATTGATAGGATTAATGGATCAACAGGTGTTAAACAGTTTAGATCAATAGATGGTTTTATTTTTTGAGGGTTAACAGAATAAATACAGGGTTCTGGATGTTATAAAATTAATTTCTTTCATTTTTCAAGTATCGTTCTCATTTTCTCCTCACTTTAGAAGTATTTATTCACATGTATGCAATAGTTGATTTTTTTTTAGTTCAGTTTTTCCTTATTTTTCAAGGATTTTGCTCATTTTATTCTCAGTTTACACGTTTTTGATCATTTTATTCTATGAATAATTGACGTAAAACTGTATTTTACACCAGTTATTGACATGTATTGATAGGATTAGTGGATCAACAGGTATTAAACAGTTTACATCACTAGATGGTTTGAGTCGCCGGTCACCGTGGGTTACGTAAACACACTCAGACAATACTGTTGGTCGGATGAATCCACTGTGACTCTGATCAGAGGATTTCACCATAATAACCACAGCACAGACATCCACTGGTGGTTCAATGCCAGGTGTAAACGGACTCAAACTGCGTCTGGAACCAGTCCAGCTGCTGGTTTCCGCTCAGTCGGCCTGTTGTTGGACTGGTTTCCATTTCCGGCTCTGATTGATTTCAACCCGGAGCCGTGGTGATTGATCGAGCTCCGATCGAAACACAGACACGGTAACAGGCGGCAGATCTGTTCATTCAGTCTGATCCACTGGATGTAACAGGAAGACTCTGATTAAAGAGGCTGCGAAGGCGGCTGATCAATGCGGCCAATCACCTCCGGCGTTAATCCTCAGGTCGTAACAGCAGTGAGGATGGAAACGGAGCGGAGCTGAGTGAAGTGCTATCAGACATCTGTGACCGGACTGAACCGATCATGGACAGTTTTACTGAAACTGTTTGATACAGATGGGATCATATGACAGTAAACACACATCTGTCAATCACTTTCATTACCAAACTACTGACAGAACTTGGCTCTGGTAGTGACTGACAGTTAACCCTTTAGGGCGGCTGTGTCTCAGTTGGTAGAGCGGGTCGTCCAATGATCAAAGGGTTGGCGGTTCGAATCCTGGCTCCAGCTGTCCACATGTCGAAGTGTCCTTGGGCAAGACACTGAACCCTACATTGCTATGGTACGAGTGTGCGCGTGAACGGGTGAATGTGAGGCTTTGTAAAGCGCTTTGGGCGCCATGAGGGTGTAGAAAATGTGCTATATAAGTACAGTCCGTTTATCATTTAACCCTTTAAGCCCTGACGTGTCAGTGGTGAGCGTTCTGTATGTGTGATTCATTTGAAATATTCCTACAAATTCAACCGTTTGCTCAATAAGAAACGTTTCAAAACGTGCTGATAGAATAGAGCTGTCCGTAGACATCTGAGCATGCTCAGTGCGAGGGCTGCACGACATTGGAAAAAACGGACAGTGCGAGTTTTTTTGACCCTGCGATCTGAAAAAATACTCAGGAGGATCTAACAGCTGTGTGGCGCCGACGTAAACGGTCAAATACATTAGTTGTGTTTCCTTTCGTTGCGTCGACACAGAACATGTTTCAGTTTCATCCTTCTGCAGCTGAAACACAGTTAATTTCTGCCCAAATCCAAATGTGAACAGTTAAATCCAGGTTCAAAACCGTCCTCTTTTCATGTGCTTATGAGTAAACGCTTTTCAATCTTGTCTTTTAAATGCACTTTTTTGATTGTTATATCTTGCTTTACTCTATTTTAATTTCTATGTTAATTTTAATGTATGATTTTAATATAATTACTGTCTTTCTTTTATTCTGTGAATGCATTTTAAAGTCATGTTTTATCTCTGATGATTTCAGTATCTTTTGTCCCTTTTTTGATTTTAATGTAATTTCACTGTCTTGCTTTTTTCTGCCTTTGTAAAGCACTTTGAGTTAGCCTGTGTATGAATAGTGCTACACAAATAAACTTGCCTCGCCTTCTGATGAATTTATGACATTGGCAGCCCTTTTTGAGCACCAACAACACTGGAAAATTGTATGATTTTGGTCTTTATAGGATATTTTCTTGTGTTTTTTATGACTTATAATATATTAGAAATACATTGTGGACTTGTGTGATATGTAATTTATATTTGCGCAACAAAATAAACTAGTTTGGAAATCATTTTTTTCTACTTGCAAACAACACTGTCTTAGTGAATCACAGGAAATTATCTCCACCCTGTGACGAACAAACCCTTTGTTGCTTTCTCCTTTTCGTTCACCCACTGCTGATAAATACCTCTGACAGTCAAATCATCAATGAGGAAATGACACAGATATTTGATTTCCTTGCACATCGTAAGAAAATTATTGCACATTCACACAGCGGTCATTTTCCTCAGACGTCAAGCTGAAATACAGACATCAAATGGACAGAGCCGTGCTATTATATGCAACAGGGAATGTGGTGATTCATCATCATTTCACCGTTTCCCGTTGATCAGAAACTGAAAACACAGTAGATGGTGAAGATCCAGAGGGGCGCCGGGCCATATTTCAAAGTATAACAACGTATTTGAACCCATTAACGACCATTAGACAAGAGCTGACGTTAGCGTTCAACCACTTCCTGGATAACACTGCACTCTGAGAGCAACACATGATACGAAAAGGAAAAAAAAAGGCCTGCATTCATTCAGATGCATCTAATTGTCTTCCTGTATTTTCTCTTTTAACCAATTGAGATAATCGGTACGAACACTGATATAGGCCTATGTGCTGGAGTGAGTTTTTAAAGTGCTTTACAAATAAAGTAAAGAGAGACAAAGAGCTTAGTTGTTAATCTTCCCCATGTAAGTCGCTTTGGAAAAAAGCGTCTGTCAAATGCATGAATGGAAATGTGAGTATATTGTTGAATGATACTGATACATTAACCCATAAAGACCCAGTGCTACTTTTGCAGCAGCTCCTAAACACCTTTTTTTTTCTCATATTTATATTTTCTTAAGTGATTTATCACCACTTATTGTAATATTATCCTCTTTATTTTGCATTTTTTCAGTGTAAATCATGTATTTTCCTATGTTTAATTCACTGACCATGCAGATGTTCATAAAAGCTCAGAGTAAATTTAAAAGATTTTATATCAAAACAGAGAAAACTGAAAAAAGTGACTTTTTCCTCACCTGGCTTTTCTGCCTCCGTCCATAATAATATATATTATATAGCCTACATGTCATCTAAAATTAATGTTTATTTGCAACATAGTATAGCAAACTATTACATAATCAAAAATAAATTAATTTTAGCAAAAAAAAAGTCTCTGTTTTGAATGTTTGGGGTCACCAGAAATTTGTGATGTTGAAATGGGGTCATGAGATAAAAAAGGCTGGAACCACTGGGCTAGGGGATAATAAAGTACCTTAAACCTTGAACCTTGATTTGAAAAAAATGGATTTATTATGTTCAGACTGTCATAAAAAAAAAAAAATCAGATAGGGGTCACAAACGGGCAAAAAAGTCAGATTTGAGCCACTTTTACCGGCAGTGTGAACGCAGCGTTTGTGAACCTGAAATGAAGTTTGAACAAATCCACCTTTGAGATGGAGGCCTGCGTAGGAAAAGGTCATGATGCGTTTACTGACCTGCTCTGTCGTTCCATCGCGGTGACAGCTGCGACAGTCAGCACAGCTGAACATAGCGCAGTCAGCGTGGACGTGAAGCTCACACACTGAAAACACACACACACACATTAGTGATGTGAAACCTCTGTCACAGCAGCTCATGTTAAGAATGTGGGGTCAAAGGTCACAGGTTCAACCGTGGGTCAGATCACAGACAAGCTGCTGCTCCGAACTCACAGCTGATGTTCAACAATACACAGTTCATTCATATTGAACAAAGCGAAGCGGCATTTTATTCTTATTTACTCATGTCATAAGGAAAACATGCATTAATTGTTTGTATTATTCATTATTTTCATATTATTTATTATTTTTCACATTTCTGTTTTGGTTTTGTTTGTCCACATTTATTACAATAAGCGGACAAATGTTCACAGACGTACATGTGGAATTATGAGGAAACATCACACAAAAACAAATCCACATGAAACCTTTTAAATGCATCCTATTGCATGTGTGGAGGATTAGTTGCGGGCTGACAGGCACGATTTAAGATGGCGTCTCATTGTCATAAATCATTTGCCTGATGAAAGTCTAGCACTGAATCGTTGCGGTAAATGTCACCATGTGCAGTGTGAGTCTTCTTGCAGCTTTTTAAAGCACATGTCTGTCCCCTGCACCAGTCTAATGAAACATACATGTGTGCTCTGAAAAGTAAAGCAAAAAATAATATCAAATAAAACAAACTGGAACTTAGACCCCACCTTTTAATGAGGTCAGATCTGATTAAAATGCACATTTAAATCATGCCCTAATGTGTAGAATGTTTTGCTATGCAACGGCACAAGGAATTCCTGTGAAGACAGGTCGAGAATATATTTCTTGCATGACTTGTTCTCTTTTCAAAACAGGGTGTTAAAAAACAAAAGAAGCTTTTCAGCTACAAACATCAGGGCTGAACTAGTACATGAACTAGAAGTGGCTGAGGTCCATGTGAGGATGGTGCATTCAACGCTTTAAGATTCTCCTCTGCATTTTAACTTTTTAAGGGAAAATTTGGTATTTTCCTATATTCATTTTATTGGCTGTGTAAGTTTGTTTTATCAAAATGGAGAAAACTGAGGAAAAAGTGTCTTTTTCTTTGACCTAGACCTACTTCTACTTCCTACAAATCAATTTTTCTCTGCATTTAAACCCCACTAAGTGATTTACCACTAGTTATGATTCTAACCTCTGCATTTTTCAGTGAAAATCAGGTATTTTCCTATATTTGATTTACTGACTGGGTAAATTTGTTTAATCAAAATGGAGAAAACTGAAGAAAGTGTCTTTTTCAACAAAATATACAGTGTCTCCGCGGTAACTACGGAGCCTCTGAACGTCCAAATGGGTCATATCTGATGACCACGAAAAGACGACAAACTGCATTTTACACTGATTATTTACATGGACTGATAGGATTAGTGCAGGGGTCGGCAAGCTTTACAATCTAAAGAGCCATTTTGGACTCGAAAAAGAAGAAAGAAATCTGTCTGGAGCCATGAAAAAAATGTCTAAACTCATCTATGTTTTACCACGAGGAGGCTGTTTGGCAGTGGCCCATTTGTGATTAGTTTGTTATTTAACTTTGCTTTTCCATTAAAATAACGGAAAGTTTGGTGCATTTATGAGATGATACGACTATAATACAGAAAGCATTGAAGATTTTTACTGTTTTTAATGTAACATTGTATAAATGGAGAAGAGTCTCCTCTTTCATGTTAATACTTTGAAACAGACAAAACTATGAACACATGAAAAACAAGTATGTCTTCTTGAATTTGGCAAAATAAAAAAAAAAACTATACCATTGATATACACCTCAGATGATTTGATTAAAAAACTGTCATGATCTCAACCAAAGTGCATGCACATTTTTGTAGATGGACAGTGTTAGAATAGATTTAGGCCTACAACAATGTCCAAAAAATACTGATTCATTCAGTTAATTTCAACATGTTCCTTGTGTTTTTAGACAAAGCCACAGGGAGAGAGGAGAGAGGCTAAAGAGGAGCCACAGGATGCAGACCCCCAGATTCGAGGATCAGCAGGTACTAAACATTTTAGATCCGTGGGTGGTTTTGCTTAAAAGGTCTGAGGGTTAAAATGAGGTGCTGCTGATTAAACTGGTTTAACTGGTGCTACTGGTCTGACCTTCACATCTCAGCGCTGTGTTTCCTTCTGTTGGCTTCCGGCAAACACAGCAGAATCGTTTCTTCTGACCCGCCGGGCCGAAGCAGTGGGCCACTGGAACCTGCAGGGGGCGCCAGAGTCGACAACAGAAGGTCAAGCAGGACTCGAAGCAAACAAACCCTCAGAAACCAAAAATAAGGACTTTTACAGCATCAGTTGTACACGTTGTTGACTTTGTGTCTTCCCTTTGTTCTTTCTCCTTTCTGCTCTTTTCTCCAGGTGTTTCTAGCTCTGCTCCTGGAGGATTTCTTTGGTTTCTTCTCTATATTATGGTTGCTGCTTTATAAATAAAACTGAGTGGAACTGGGAGTGAAAACAATTATTGTTTTTAAAGTTTGCACATAAAGCTTAAAGTCTGAGCTTTGATGCATCGTTATATTACGACGGCGTATTAGGGCCACATCAGAAAAGAAAAAACGCTTGTTCTTAATAACACAAAAGAGACTTCACTGTGTTTCTTGTGTTTTTAGTCATTTTATGTGTTTTTATCCATTGTATTGTGCTTTTGGGTGCGTTGGGGCGTTTTTAATGCCTGAGTGTGGTTTTTAAATTACAGCCGTGACAAAAAGAGAAATTTCTGTTTTTACTTGGAACAGACAATAAAGTTATCTATCTATCTATTATCTTGTCACTACAAGATTAAAGTTGTAATATTTCAACAATAAAGTCATATAATGCAATAAGAAAAAAGTCGTAGTTATCAAAAAGCTCATTATTTAACAAAAATAATGTCGTACTTTTATGAGATTAAAGTCGTAATATTTTGAAATTAAATTCGACAGAGGTTCCAGTTACAAGCAGTGACTTTCACTTGTGTTGACCCGGACGAACTCCAAAGGAAAGCATAAAATCACAAAATGTTCCAAGTTCTCCATTACGCGACCAGTGGGTACGACCGTATACTGGTAAATTATGATATTTTTTCCACCCTTTTGTATTCTCGTAATATTACGGCTTTATTCTCGAAATATTATGACTTTAATCTCATAAAAGTATGACATTATTTTACGTTAAATAATGTTTTTTAAAACTACAACTTTATTCTCATTATATTGTGACTTTATTCTCAAAATATTTAAACTTTAATCTCATTGTGACAAGTGTTTTTATTTTCTTAGTTGGCCCTAATACGCCGTCGTATTGTATTATAATGTATTTATCTTCCATTATGCACTATTTCTCCTCTTGAGTTGATACTATAAAGTTATTTTAAACCTTATGCTCCAATCATTATGACACTTTAACCTGTTTTTTGAGTTCATTCTATCTATTTTATATGAAGTGCTCAGTACTTGGAATTTGCCTTGAGCCACATTTTTAAATGAAAGGTGGTAAATGAATAAGTTATTACTCATCCTGCTGAGTGTTGAAATGAAATGCCACGATATAAAAGCTGATGTGGCAGAAGTCCATCTATTCTTAACTCCAACAGAAGTACAGAAGTGTTAAAAAAAAAAAGAAAAAAAAAAGACTATTTTCTCATTTTTACTGGCTGTTTTTCTATTACATTTGGGTCTTATTCCATCTTTTATGCCATTTTTTTATGTTTGTTGTGTAAAATCTCTTTGAATGGATGCATCAAGGACTTCGTTCATTCATTTGTTTATTTTGCCAAACTGCTGAATCCTCTGGAGGGTTGCTGGGGACTGGATCCAATCCCAGTTACCATTGGACTCCCCTCAAAACCATTAAAAGTAAATTCAAAAGCCTGTTCTGAATGTGTAAGGAGTAAACTGTACAGAACTGTTAAAATGCAGGGAATAAAAGGAAGAAGTTGTCAAAAATAAATACAGATACTTGAAAACTACTGCAAGAACAAGCAAACAGGATGATCTTGGCTCATATTAACTAATTATATTCATATGACAAAGGCAGATTTTGCAGAAATGTTAGTGTTTACTGATTTAACTTAACTCATAAAGACCCAGTGCTACTTTTGTGGCAGTTCCCAATTTAATTTTTCTCTCTATTTAACCTTTCCTAAATGACTTATCACCATTTATCATAATATTATCCTCTCTGTTTTGCATTTTTTCTGTGAAAATCCATTATTTTCTGATATTCAATTTACTGATCACGTACTTTAATCATCATACTGAAGTTACATTTGAGGGTTATTATACCAAAAAAAGAGAAAGGTGAAGAAAAATGGACTTTTTCAGTAAAATCTCTCATTAACTGAACATAAACCCAGTGTCTCCATCCACAGTCATTGATCCAACTCCGTGGGTTTTACTGGTGAATCAATGTTGTAGAAGATGATGGTGTTTCCACGGTAACTACAGAGCCTCTGAACGTCCAAATGGGTCATATCTGATGACCATGAACAGATGAAGAACTGTATTTACACCAATTATTGACATGGATTGATAGGATTAATGGATCAACGGGTACTAAACAGTTTAGATCAGTAGATGGTTCTGGTCTATGGTGGATGTTTGGGTCTTTATGGGTTAAAAATACAGTGAACTCATTTGACAGCAGAGCCTCCTTTTAACAACACATAATTAGAGCTGAAACAATTAATCGATTAATAAATTTGAGTCCATTTTCTTGAATCAAAGCTTTGTTTCCTTAATTTCGCTGCCTCTATACCAGGGGTGTCAAACTATTTTTTTTTTTCCAGGTTCCACATTCAGCCCAATACGATCTGAAGTGGGCCAGACCAGTAAAATAATAACAGTGAAACAAGTAAAATTACATTATGAAAATATTTACAGCTACAGTTTCCTTAAAAATGTGAATGACAACCTGAAATGTCTTAAAGGTGCCCTGCCACGCAAAACTGTTTTTACTTGTATTTTGTAAATATGTTCGGTCCATAGGTGTTTGTCTTCTGTAGTGAATGTGAAAATGAACCTCTACCTCCTCTGTCTGCGATTGACACTGAAAAGAAACAAGCAGAGAAATCAGGTCATTTAGAAAAGCTCATTACTATTCATGAGCGCCCCCAGGTGAGACCACGCCCATAGACTTCATCTAGCTCAGTGACAGTTTTCAATACAGCAAGGATGGCTGAACGTCAATGTTCTTGTGTGCTATGCTTGAACAGAACTTCACCGATGCACACGTTGCCCAAGAACCCAGAGCTGAGGATCAAATGGCTTCAGGTTATTTTTGGAACAGTGTCACAACACTATCATTTGAAATGAACTCGGTTCCTCACATGTTGAAGAGTGACTTTGTCAACTTTGGCGAGCTTAGCAGAGGCTTCGTAATAAGGTTACTGCTGAAGCCTGGAGCAGTACCATTGTGGCAGTCTACTGAAAAGCCAGGCTCTCATTGGCTAGCTGTTACCCAATCAGAGCCAAGCAGATTAGCATGTTGAATGTTCATGTGAACTGGTGCAAATGGAGCTGAGTCTTCCAGCAGGCTTTTATTACCAAGGTAGAATGGATGGAAACTTGGTAACAAAGGCATTTTTTTTCCACAAAACATGTTACAGAGTCCATGGTAAAGCTTCAGACATGACCACAAAAGTAATGAGATACATGTGGCAGGGTACCTTTAGGAAAAATAAATGCAATTTTGACAATATTTTGCCTCAGTTTATCATTTTCATGTACATTACAACTTACAGGTCACAGTGGATCTACAAATACACCAATAGTAACAGGCAGAATATGGGTAAAATTACACTTTGTTCTCTTAACACATTTCAGGTTGTTCATATTTGTTAAAACAAAGAGAAGTTGTAGTTGCCATGTATGATATGAAAGTATTTTACTGGTCTGACCCATGAGCTCACAATGGTCTGCATGTGACCCCTGAACTAAAATGAGTTTTATGTCCTTGATTATTAATATCTTCATTGTAAATTTTGCTTTTCATAAATTCATGCCACAGGCCAGATTGGACCCTTTGGCGGGCCAATTTTGGCCCACAGGCCATATGTTTGACACCTATGCTCTGAACATTGGTTCCACTGTTGTGTTTTGCACGTACGCTTATTGTGACGCACATGATGCCAGGATCAGCCCACAGCTGGATGTTAGTTCATGTTCAGTTGGTCTAAGTTAGTCAGCTGGATCCAGATGTGTTTCAGACTGAGCTGACAGACTGATTATAGATGACATTAGACTGGTTTGTTGTTGTTTATATCTATAGATATTTTTATATATACTTTTATACTGTTGTTATTGTTATTTCTATATAATAACTCCTATCCTAACTCCTATTCTATTCTATTCTATTCTATTCTATATTTCTATGCATTATTGTTTACAATACGAACACTTAAGAAACAATAATGCACTATACTTTGCTGCTACCTGCCTCCTAATGTGCATTATATTTATTTATTCACTAAATACCATCATTAAGCTCTTATGCTGTGTTTACATCTGCCTTAATATTGTTAAATGTTGTTAGGTGTGTGTTTTTATTGTCTAGCTACTTTTATTTTGTCTTAGATACTGTCATTGTCTTAGCTGCCTTTACTTGTTTTTAGCTTAGTTTTAGCTGCTTTTAATTGTTTTAGCTACCTCTATTTTGGGTTTAGTATATGTTCTCTTTTATGTCAAGCTTGATTGCGCTGATCTGAAGAGCACTTTGAATTTTGTTATGTTGATGCCTTATGTGCTAATATAAAGACAATAAAGCTTCTATTCTATTCTATTCTAAATATTTTATGTATCCTTTTACTTTTATACTTGTGGTGGTTTGTCATTTTCTTTTTCACAGTTTTCCTTTTTTTTGCCTTTTCAAATAATTTATTAATCAAATCGAATCAAAGAAAATAAATGATTATAAAAATAATCGGTAGCTGCAGCTCTAGTGCAGATCTCCAAGTTAAAGAACTGTCAGACGAATACTGTTCATTCATGTCAAGAACAGTTATCACCGTGTTCAAACTAAATTCACTTTATTCATGGGTAAAAGACACTTTGTCTCATTTCGAGGACAATATAATGCAGATGATATATTGTTTCAATACTGAAATCATCCAAACCTTGTATGTATCCATTACAGTCCACACCTTCCACTTCATCTTGTGAGGATTGCCCCCCCCATACAGTAAAGAGTTCATTGTTTCCCGTCGAGCCCGTGTGATTTGCCGCACAGAGCTCAAGATTATATTTCAGCCTGAGGCTTTGGAGTGGCCATATGTCTTGAGAGAGCGAGAATTGGCTCCACAGGGGGACGACCAAACAAGTGAGCACCGACCGGTTCTCCTTCTAATCCTATTGAATGGTAGTAAGAGGTGAGAAACTCTATCGCACATAAAAAGACAGAGGCCTCATTTTACACTCTTGCACTCAGATCCCAGCTTCCCACAGCCTGGCTACAGCAGGAATTAATGGATTTGTAGCTTTGTGCAACGTTGTTTGGCCAAAACACACAGAGATTTGCATGAGAGCTTTCAGTCGGTGAGATGGAGAGCACGACTTTGTTCCCAATTTCTTGGCTGAACTGAGCAAAGGGATTAGTTCCCCACCTACTTTTATAATAGTGTGTGATACATGTTTTCTAGGCTTCACTCACAGCATCCACAAAGGCCACGATTCTTCTGATTACAAAGACATTTCAACATATGGAAAACAAAACATATTCTAAATGTTTTCTAAAGATGTGCTGAAGCATTTTATTATATGTGACTGATTTGCTGCTCACAGACACCAAAATCAACATTTAATTATATGAATATTCTCTCTAAAAATCCATCTAATATAGATCAGATATTATATAATAATATAAGACAATAATGATAATAATCTAATATCTTGAGTTTTTTAGTTTTATTACATTAGAGCTGTACCTAGTGATTATTTTTGTAATTCATTAATCTTTAGATTATTTTCTTTGATTCAATTTGAATATTTGAATAGGCAAAAAAATGTGAAAATTCTAAAACAGACATGTCTGACAATGACAACTTGTCCTTTATTGCAGAACCAGCTGAAACAACAACCACAAAAAGTATGAAAGTAAATATATATATATGTGTGTGCGTGTGTGTGTATATCTATATAGAAATAACAACAAGGATGGATGGATGGATGGATGGATGGATGGATGGATGGATGGATGGATGGATGGATGGATGGATGGATGGATGGA
>JAPQRP010000025.1:31620077-31632346 GCA_037367295.1 Apogon hyalosoma
TGTAAAGTGTCATGAGATAACTTCTGTTATGATTTGGCGCTATATAAATAAAATTTGATTTGATTTGATTTGATTTATAGGGGCTTCTTTCAGTCTCTCCTCTGGCTTCCATCTGCAGACTAACGGCCAAACGGAGCGGCTTAATCAGGAGTTGGAGACCGGACTTCGTGTCCTGGCCTCCCATAACCCATCCTCATGGAGCCGTCAGCTCGTGTGGGTGGAGTTGGCTCACAACTCCTTACCCTGTTCATCCTCTGGTTTGTCTCCCTTCCACGTGGTCTATGGATATGAGCTACCGGTGTTCCCCTTGTTGGAGATGGAAGTCAGTGTGCCTTCGGCTCTGGCTTTGATCCGAAGGTGCAAGAGGACCTGGATCCGAGCTCAACATGCTCTATGTTCCTTTGACTGGTATAAGAAGAGGGCTGATAGTCGCCAGACCCTTGCCCCACTTTACCGGTGTGGCCAGCGGGTGTGGTTGTCAACTCATCACCTACCTCTCTGGGTGGAGAGTCGCAAGTTGGAACCCAGGTTCGTGGGCCCTTTCCCTATCTCCAAGATAATTAACCCTGTGTCTGTCAGTTTAAAGCTCCCCAGAACTATGAAAGTACATCCGACATTCCACATCAGTCAGGTTAAACCTGCAAAGGACAGCACCCTGGTTGGGTTCAGTTCTCTGAGTTCGGATGTCACAGTGGCAGGGTTAAGGTTAGGACTCAGATGGGGGGTGGTGTTGGACCAGTACCTTGAGTCCAGAGTAGGTGTAGAGGTAGGGTTAGGGTTTGGACCCAGACTCAGATGGGGGGCAGTGTTGGACCAGTACCTTGAGTTCAAAGTAGTTGTAGGGGTAGTGGTACACTGTAAGACTTTGCTGTAAAATTGGACAGAAAAATGAAAATGCAATGCACCAAGGGAGCCAAACAATAAAATACAGCACTTTCATACTTTTCTGTAATTTACCACAGTTGTACTGTAAACAGCGCTGCATCATGGGAAGCACAAAAAAGAGAGGGAACCATGAGACATTTTTTCTTTGTGAAAAGAAACTTTTACTTTTAGCCTGCGACCTGAAGACTACAAAGTCTACCACACATGCATAACCTGCAAGTTATATGTCTGGAACTGGTGTCACTTTTAAATCACTTCATTATTTGATGTAAGTCACATTTTTCCTGCCTGACAATGTTGTGTGGACGTTAAATTAAGTGCCTTCTGTTTATGCTAGCTAGAATTTGTAAAGGCTAACAGCCTTTTTAGTGGATAGTATATTCTTTGCTAATTGAGAATATTGACACAATAGCCTATATGTGTGACTAGAGCCGCAACAACTGTAAGTTTTATTTCTTGCCAGCCAAACACAACTCATTGCCTGAAGCTGCAGAGGAAAAGTGCTCCTGGCCAGGCATCCCTAAAAGTGTAGCCAAATGCTAAACCGCAATTCTCTGCCTTTTGTCCGTCTCCACAATTCATTCAGGTTTGTCTGTGCTTGCACTTTTCACCGTCACACCAAGAACTCGGGCTTGTGAGCCGTTTGGTTGAAATTCCTCCTGCAATACAGCTCGACTCATCCCTCAGAAGTAAGTGCTGCGGGCGTAGCATTTCTCCACGCCCCTTCATCAATTTAGCTATTGGTGGATTAGCTGATTCCCAAAGTGGAGTGGATATACAACCACTGTCTGTGTAGGTCAGCGCCAAACTTGATATCATAAAGACGGTTGATGGTAAGTTACATGAGCTCTGTTTCTGTGGCAAAGATGTACTAGGCAGAGTTTAGATTCATAGCCTACATTTTTCAAAATGTTTCACTGTGAGGTGTGTAGCTACAACAGTGAGACAAAATTTACATTTGTGAGGCATATGAAGAGCCATAAAAATATCAGAAATCTGAATTTCACATGCCCATTGCCTGATTGCAACCATATGCTCTCAAAAATAACATTCAGACTACATATGTACAGAGATCACCCAGCTAGAAGCCAATGAGTAGATGAAAATGTATTTTCAAATCAAAGCACTAATGGTGTATTTTTTTGTTCTGAGGATTCCGGCTCTTTTAGGTGTGACAGCATACCAAATGTAATCTCTCATTTAAAGCTGCATATTAGACGTGATAAGACAGTTACTTGTCCATTCAAAAACTGACAAAAGGTTCATGGTGGTGTCTACACTTTCTGCCCTTGTCTCAAGGACTCGCAAAAAATGCACGTTGAGAGACATTTCAAGATCTTTGACAACAGACAGTAAGGCAGATCCACAGGCAGAGTGCTTGGGGTGATCAAGCAGACAACATGTGAGCAAATGCAAGATGGTGCTCTGGATGATGCTGATGGTGAGGAAGAAAACTGTTTTTGAGGAGAATGCTGATGAATCGCTCCTTCTTAAGAGTTTAGCTTTATTTTACCTCAAGCTGCCATCCTCACTCGATGGTCTTATTGAACTAACCACTCGTCTTGACCATCGCATGCTGATGTGGAGGCAAGAGACACTTCGGGTGGAGAGCAATAGTCGTACTCCTGTTCGGAGGCAGGGTTTCTCTGTTGTTCCTGAGAACCCAGTGGAGAACACCATTGAAGGACCCAAACCGAGGCAAGTGGGACAGACTACTTTAACCCTGGAAGAGCAGGAACGACACCAGAGGGGAAACCTGTGCCTGTACTGTGGTCAGGCCAGACATTTTGTATCCAGTTGTCGAGTTGAAAATGGGGAGCTCAGCAGTCAAGGGGATATCCTGCTGAGCCATTCCCAAACTACTGCCCTTTTCTCCAGACCAGTGTTTCACGTCCAGCTTCAGTTGGTTGGGGGTCCGCTGACTCTCGCAGCCTTCATTGACTCTGGGGCAGAATCTAACCTTATGGACGATGCGCTCGCCAAGCAGCTGGATTTGGAGCTAGTTTCCCTTCCTCGACCACTACCAGCCAATGTTTTAGATGGACATCTGTTGGGGACCGTTACCCATCAGACTAAAGCACTACATATGAGTATCACAGGAAATCACCATGAAACCATCCAGTTTCATGTCCTGAAATCCCCAGAGCTGCCACGGGGGTTTTCTTTGTTGACAAGAAGGACAAGACCCTTAGACCTTGTATTGACTACCGGGGTCTTAACAACATCACCGTCAAGAACCGCTACCCTCCCCCTCATTTCCTCTACGTTCGAGCTGTTGCAAGGAGCGACCATTTTTACCAAGCTGGACCTCCGCAACGCATACCATTTGGTACGAATCAGAGAGGGGGATGAATGGAAGACAGATTTAGCACCGCTACGAGATACTCTTAATGCCATTCGGCTTGACCAACGCCCCCACAGTGTTCCAGGCTCTGATCAATGATGTTCTTCAGGACATGTTGAATAAGTCTGTGTTCGTGTACCTTGATGATGTACTGATTTTCTCTTGTTCTGAGCAGGAACACATCCATCATGTCCAGTCTATGTTGCAGCACCTCCTAGAGAACTCCCTGTTTGTCAAGGCAGAAAAGTGCAAATTCCACTCCACATCCATCTCCTTCTTGGGCAACATAGTGGGGCAGAACTGAATGGAGATGGATTCAGAAAAGGTAGCTGCTGTATGCTCCTGGCCTGTGCCCAAAAATCACAAGCAGCTGCAAAGGTTCCTGGGGTTCGTTAATTTTTACCAGAGGTTCATCCGAGGATACAGCACAGTGGCAGCACCCCTCACTGCTCTCACCTCATCTAAGGTACCATTTCTATGGTCCACAGCAGCTAATGAGGTGTTCAAGCACCTCAAGGACCACTTCACCTCTGCACCTATTCTTTGGGTCCCAGATTCTGAAAAACAATTTGTGGTAAAGGTGGAAACATCTGATGTGGGGGTAGGGGCTGTACTATCTCAGTGTTCTGCTGACGACCATAAAATGCATGCATGTGCCTTCTTTTCTAGATGCTTGTCACCAGCCAAAAGGAACTATGACATTGGTAACCGTGAGCTGCTGGCAGTGAAGTTGGCGCTGGAGGAGTGGCGGCACTGGATGGAGGGGACTAAGATCCCGTTTCTGGTTTGGACTGATCACAAGAACCTGGAGTACATCCGTACTGCCAAAAGACTGAACTCTCGCCTGTTTTTCACCCAGTTCAATTTTTCTCTGTCTTACCGAACAGGTTCCCATAATGTCAAGCCTGACGCTTTGTCTCACCAGTTCCAGTCCAGAGAGGACAGTAGAGACCAGCCAGACCCTATCCTCCTAGCTACCCACCACATAGCATTCCTCACCTGGGAGATTGAGGAATGCATTAAAGCCGCCCTGGAGAACCAGCCTGGTCCTAGCACCTGTCCTCAGAATCATCCATTTGTGCCTCAGGAACTAAGGTTAGAAGTGGATGGATTCATGGCTCTCATTTAACCTGTCATCCAGGCATTCATCGAACTACGGAGATGTTACAACGTTGGTTTTGGTGGCCGTCTATGGGAGAGGACACAGCTGGGTTCGTGAACACCTGTCCTGTGTGCAACCAGCACAAGACACCACGCCATTCATCAGCTGGTCACCTTCAGCCTCTGCCAGTGCCCCATCGACCATGGTCCCACATAGCTCTGGACTTCGTCATGGGGTTGCCTTCTTCAGAAGGGAATACGGCCATCTTAATGGTGGTGGACAGGCTCAGTAAGATGGCATATTTTATTCCACTACCTAAACTACCTTCAGCCAAGGAGATGACTGAAGTAGTTCTGCAAAACGTGTTTCGGTTGCATGGCCTTCCAGTTGATGTGGTTTCTGACAGAGGACCTCAATTTACATCTGTGTTTTGGCAGGAATTCTGCCACCTGATTGGGGCGTCATCCAGTCTGTCTTCTGGTTTTCACCCACAGTTCAATGGACAGTCTGAGAGGATGAACCAAGAAATGGAGACCACCCTTAGGTGTATGGTCTCCAAGCATCCTGTAACCTGGGCAAAGCAATTGTTATGGGTGGAGTACACCCATAACACGCTGTCCTGTTCCGCCACCAACCTCTCCCCATTCCAGTGCGCTTATGGGTACCAGCCCCCACTGTTTCCTGCAGTGGAGGGGGAGTCAGCTTTTCTGTCAGTCGAGGCAATCATCCGCTGATGCCGACGGACCTGGTCCCAGGCAAGGTCCACGCTTCTGAGAGCCTCCGATACATGCGCGTCGATGGCCAATCATCATTGCACGAAGGCTCCTCAGTATAAGGCAGGACAAAAGGTATGGCTATCCACCCGAGATTTGCCGTTGAAGATGGATTCTAAGAAATTGGCCCCAAAATGCATTGGTCTCTTCCCTATAGAGAAGGTAATAAACCCAGTGGCCGTCAGATTAAAGCTTCCCCACTCGATGTGTATCCACCCTACCTTTCAAGGTTCTAAACTTAAGCCTGTCCGTGAAAGTGACCTGATGCCACCCTCTCAGCCTCCACCACCTCCACAGATTATTGATGGACCCCGGCTTACACAGTTTGCCATTTGCTCTGCTCTTGGCGCCATGGGAGGGGACTGCAGTATCTTGTGGACTGGGAGGGGTGTGGTCCAGAAGAGAAGTCATGGATTCCTGCCCAACAGATACTGGATGATCAACTCATTCAGGAATTCCATCAAGGATCCGCATCAGCTGTCTAATGCCTGCCATTGCCCTATGGACAATGGTATGGTTTCTCCTCTCCTTGGGACTCAAGAGGCCCCGGAGGGAGAGGGGAGTTCTTCTGATGAAGAGGAACCAGTTTCCAATGATGGGGGGTGTTCTGAGGAATTTTAGCACTCCTACAGACCCCCTCCGCCCTCCCAGCCCTAGTTGTTTTTGTTTTTGGGACATCAGGGCCCGTCCCTTGAGGAGGGGTTCTGTCACATCTTTGTCTGTGCTGGGTTTCTCTCTCTCTCTCTGACCCTTTGACCCAGTCATATGCCTCTAATCAGTCTATCACCCTCACCTGTGAGCACAGCTGCAGCTCATCAGGTGAGGTGTATATATTCACTGCTCTGATCTCTGTTCCCTGTCAGATTGTTCCACTGCTTTGTGCGAGACTTTCCAGTGTTACTCCTGCCTGTTATTCTGATCCTGACCGAACCTGACCTGATCCACTCTGCCTTCTGCCTGAACCTTCGCCTGTCTGACCACATCTGCCCATCTGTTCCCTGGTAAAGTACCTGCCTTCGTCTGACTACGTCTCCTCGTCTGCTCCTCAATTACCTACCTGCCTTCCACCCCCGGCCACGTCTTCTGCCTTTGCCTTGGATGTCCCCGGCTCTCCTGGCTTCAACCCTCGCCTGTCCCCGACTCCCCCATCGCATGCTCCTTGTCGGCTACTGGTTAACATTGGCTGTTAACCTGTACATGGTGCGGTTCCGTGTTTCCCCTCACTCCAGTGAGCTGTTGCACGTTAGTGCATCAAGGACTACAGTAGAGATAGGACTCTTTGAACTGAATTATCCTGTGAGCCCTGAACTTAATAAAGACTGCTTTAAATTCAGTTCAGTTGTTCGTGGTCTGCATCTGGGTTGGTACTGCACCCATTTCATTAAGAGAAGTTAGTGACTCTAGCCATATCACAGGATAATATCAGTGATATTATGGATATCTTAAAATCAGAGGATCTCTTCCTGACATGCCATACTAGTATATTAAAAGCTGATAAGAAAAGAAAATCAGTTTTTAAAAGTCAGTTCAAATACACTGAACCAGTTCCAGTATGTCTTGGACAGAATGAGTCAGGGAAAGAATGCTTTGTCCAGTATGTGCCCATTTTAGAAATGCTCAGGAATCTCTTTCAGTGAGTCAATCAGGCAACAAGTGAGTGCTCACAAACAGCAGGTATTTTCCCCAACTCAAACAAAAGACACACTGGAGGATGTATGGGATGGTAGTAATGTTGCAAAAAATGGATTGTTTCAGTCAGATCCAAAGTCCTTGGGCATGATCCTATATCTTGATTCATTTGAAGTTGTTAATCCCCTGGGATCAGGCAGGAGAAAGCACAAGGTTCTTGCTGTATACTTCTCACTGGCAGATGTAGCACCTCTCTACAGGTCAAGTGTGGATCAAATACAACTGGTTTTATTATGTTGAGAACATGATTACAAATACTGTGGTCAGGACAAAGTATTTCACTCATAAGAGATCTGAAAGAGCTTGAAGAAAATGGAATTGTCATGTCTAATGGTCAAGTGTACAGGGGAGCACTATGTGCCATAGTAGGAGACAACTTGGGCTCACACAATATTGGTGGTTTCAGTGAGAACTTTAGCAAGAACATTCACTTTTGCAGGTTCTGTGATACTGATTGTGAAACATTCACTTCTTCTTCCTCAGCAAAAGGCTCAGTCAGAACGCCTGAAACCTAGAATGGCCATGTGCAGCGGTTGAGTGAAACGATCTCACAGTCATCTGCCAGGATCAAATTTGATTCCAAATTCAATGATCTTTCCTTCTTTCATGTATGCCAGCCTGGACTACCTCCTTGTTTAGGCCATGCTCTGTTTGAGGGTGTAGTTTCTTATGATCTAGCCCTGTATATCAGCCATCTTGGAGGGAATCTAGTGGTTTTAACTCCATATTTTCTAAAAAAAAATAAACGGCAATATTAATAAACATTAGAACAATAATGCTAAGACAAAAAAAATCTGAGGGAACAAAAACAAAACAAAAAGAGAGCCTGTGAAAGCAAAAGCTATTGGAAACAAATGTAGAAGAGAAAGCTCGGCTGCCTGGAGCATCCTAAACTTTAGACTGTCTCTTCAATAAGGCACAATGTATTCATAACTGGTCAACATGTGCATTTTCATCATATTAGAATCAAACTGGATCAGATATCAATTATTTTTGTTTTTTACCTTTCTAGAGTTAGTTTTCTAATCTGCAATATTTTTTTCAGGCCCACTGACACAAATCGTTGGATGCTGAGCATAGAAAATGAGGTGCTGTGTGAGGGAACATCTTTAGTGGATGGGCTGGCTGTGCTGTTCTCCTACTATAACTTCAACATCCAATATCAGCAAGATGCAGCTTGCACACTTGAATTCATCCAGAGGTAAGAACTATTTCACACACAGAGGTGTTTTGGCATCATGGGCAAGTGGAGCAATGCCCCACCTTTGCCACTAGGAGGCACTGTTACACAGAAGGAGGTCAGAGGCTATGGAATGTCATAATCAAACCGCAGTAAACTGAGCATTGTCTCCATCAAATATTTTCAAAATATTATCAATTTTTCATAATATACTGAAAAAATAAATACTATAGAGCATTTTTGTTGCTCATACTGTGTTAATTGCCTCTGCCTTTGCTGCCTGTTTGCTGTTTCCTCTCGTTTGGGCAATACCGGGCAATACCCACTGTGGGCAAAACACTGAAATGGATTGTATCGGCTGTGTGCGTGTGCGTGCTCAACGTGCACTTCAGTTTCGTTCCTGGGGCAGTTTTGTAGGCACTGGATTGGTGTGAAGTGATCATGTGACAATGTGCCCTGGCTCACATTCCACATTTTACTGTTCAGAACCTGAACTGTTGCGGCACTCTCCAAAAACTAGTATCAAATAAACAGCATCTTTACAGGACTCTTGCAGGATTAAAAAGAGAGAAAAGTTTGCCGTTATACAAGTATGAATAAGAACGTTTTTGTTAATGAAATATCCTGCAGATTGCATTCTGTGGAACGGGATGAAAGGAAGTCCGGGCTTACCTTACGGCTTATCATGGGTGCGTCGTGAGCATCGACATAGAAAAGATCATGAGTCTATGTAAGTGCTTGCGAACCGTGGACTTGCTTGTGTGAGTGTGCCAGACTTGTCACATCATGTGGTCTACCTCCAGGAATTGTTCTCTCATCCACGGTTCATGACTGTAGAGTAGGCAGGTGTCCTCACTTTTTGACTGGCCTACCATGTAAGCCTAATGGCTGTGCACAATTTACTCACTCAATTTAATCGTGCTCATGTTGATTTTAATGGATTTTGAGGAAAGTATTGTAGCGACTGTGGAGGACTCGTGTTCTTTTGGTGAGGTGACAATGAGCCATTATTGTGTATAGTTCCCTACCCACAATGCACTGGTCTATGTCTTACAGGTTTTCCAATCAACTTATCGGTTCTTTGATCAGGTTAAGCATTTCATTGATCTCCATTTTGTGCTTTTGTTAATTTTGGGTTTACTGTTGTTGTACATGTTTTTGCTTAGAGACATTTGTTTGGATTTTTATGTTTGTAGTGTTTTGTTCTTTTGTTTCATGTCTCATTTTGGAATGCCCACCATTGTTGTGGGGTGTATCCTGTTGAATGTTATCTTGTGGTGTAAATGGAGTTTGTAATGCTATGGAAAAGAACATGTAACAGAAGTGAACTGAGATGTGACTGAATATGTCAGTGCATTGTAGGAAATAGAATTGATGAATATTTATATTGTTTGATATGTAACTTAGTGTGCATTATTTCTCCGTCTGTTTAGGTGGTGTTGAAGGCTGATTATAGTTGACTGTAGCTCATATGATGCTTTAAGTATTCAACATCAGGAATGCTTTGATTATTTTATTTGTCCCACTGAAATTTCAGTCAGTATTGCTAATATTAACATACAGTACTCAAATCTTAACACTAACAAAAACAAAAACTACTGACGCAAGTACAGTAGTAACTAATATTTCTAACAGTCCTTGGTAAAACAAACAAACAAACAAACAAACAAAAAAAACCTGTCTATCTAAAATCTAAATAACAGCCTTTGAAAATGCAGTGTTACCCCTAGAATTAGCTTCAGGCCCAGTAAAACCCAACAAAGAAACACAAAAAGACAAGGTGCACAATGTGCAGAATGACAGGCATACTTGTGTGTTGGATGCTTATTTTATTTATTTATTTTTATTTACAATTTCTTGGGGGATATGTCCTTTTTGCCATTTTTGCATTTAGTGACTTTGTCAAATTGTTATGAAGTTTTCTGTCATTTTTGCAATTATTTTTGAAATTCTAATTAAAATGTATTTACTTATTTATTTATTTTCTTCAATGTTTCAAAGTCATTCAGTGTGACATATGACTTTGATTATCCCATATGAATGTGCTGACTTTCCTGTAGTTAAATGTTTTGCACTACTCCTTTGCACAACAGTCAACATGTCACTGGAAAGACTGATTTTGTTGTTGTTTTTCTTTGTTTTTGTAGATGCTGCATTGACATTAATCCACAGAGGGGAACAAAAACTTGCACTGACAAAACAACAAGCAAGAGGAGTAGTAGGATGGTGCAAAAAAAGGCAACATCAGTGAATCCACAAGCCTGCACGCTCATTAAGAAACGGAGTCAGTACATTTCCATGCACATCTAAGTCGAGCTATTGGCAATAACCGAGCTACAGATTTAACTGGAGTTTCCGAGAAATCTGAGTGTACATGCGCGGCAAGAAAATCAAATCATTGAGTGAGGTACATTTGACTCCAAGACACTAGGTGGCGTTACATGCCCTTTTGCGTTGGCATTCTTCTGGTTGGCGTCATGGATAAAGAAGAATTAGTAAAGAAACGCAGCAGATTTGAAGTAGATGTAGAAGGAGGAGGACAACAACACCGAGCAAGGATATGGACGACAACGATGCAGCAGCTCCGTACATTTGGTACATACTGTCCACCCTGAGCGTGTTACACGGAAGCTGCACATGAAGTCTTGTGGCGATGATATTAGCCAGTGTGTTGTTGTCATGCCGTGACTCTCGTCACTTCAGGAGGGGGAGTGCCCAGGCCAGTCAGTAGTCCGGCTAACCGTGGTTTGCATGTACATGTGGGAAAAACTCGACTTAGAACAACATTATCTGGTGCGAATAGTCCGATCACAAAAAGTCCAGTTCGGTTCAACTAAAGTCCAACTAAGGTGTATATATGGCTTTGAAAACTTTGATTTTAACCGGACTGAGGCAGTGAGTTGAATTTCTCTAAGTGCATGTAAACGTACTGGTTGACTTCAAGTGGAACTTTGTGTGATTTCACACACACACACACACAGACACACACACACAAACACACACACACACGTACACAGAGTTCTTTTATATGCCCAAATCTGTGGTACAGTTGTTAAAGTCACTGTTCACATTGATATAACCTGTGACTATTTCATTAAAAAAAGTTGGAAAAGGAACTAATACCTTAATCTTGTGTCTTTATCATTAATGATGATGATGATGGTGGTGATTATTATTAATAACAATGTTAATAAAAACAATGTTATACTTATCATCAATGATTATAAAGGTGATAAAAAAATACTAATGCATAAAAATACAGTTAACATACTGTATATTCATTCATTCATTTTCTGAACCCGCTTTATCCTCACTAGGGTCACAGGGGTTGCTGGAGCCTATCCCAGCTACATACGGGCGAAGGCAGGGTTCACCCTGGACATGTCGCCAGTTCATCTCAGGGCTGAACATATAGAGACAAACAAACACACTCACATTCACACCTATGGGCAATTTAGATTAACCAATTAACCTATGAGTGCATGTGTTTGGATGGTGGGAGGAAGCCGGAGAACCCGGAGAGAACCCACGCAGACACGGGGAGAACATGCATAACATACTGTATATAAAACAGGTATTTACTGTAATAATAATTTCCAGTATTTACTGTGCATTTGCAACATAACTAATATTCTGTATTTAATTTAGCAGTAAAAAACTGTATTCAGAAATATATACAGTAATTAACTGTATAATAATTTACAGTATAATACTGTACTTACAAGTACAGCAAGATACTGTAGAAAATTATAGTATTTTACAAGATTACTGCTGCCAGTAAAATACTGTAACTTTGATGATAAAAAGTTTAACAATGTAGGGTTAGGGTATGGGGGGGCGGTGTTGGACCAGTACCTTGAGTCCAGAGTAGGTGTAGGGGTAGTGATAGGCCAGGTAACAGACGTCGTCATTGTGTTTGAAGGTGATGGTAAAGGTTAGGGTGTAAAATGTCGTTGTCTTTCTACCTTGAACTGGACAAAAGTGGTTTCTACAAAAGACAATAAAGCAAAGAAAAAACAAAGACATCATTCAGATGGTTTTTCATCTAGTGTTTTTTTTTTCTGGGGTTAGGGTTCAGGTTTTCACTGCTGGAGTTTTCCACTTTATCCAAACATATTTAAGTTCTGTAGTGACTGTTCTATTAAGGACTGAAGTAAAAAACACTTTAAAAATGTTTGTATCTCTACATACAGCTGTGTTCATAAGTTTACATACTCCAGCAGAATCTGTGATTGTTTGTCCATTTTTCACAGAATATGAATGATAATCCATAAACTGTTCTGTCACTGATGGTTA
>JAPQRP010000025.1:31702138-31719500 GCA_037367295.1 Apogon hyalosoma
TATCTATCTATCTATCTATCTATCTATCTATCTATCTATCTATCTATCTATCTATCTATCTATCTATCTATCATTGCTTATTTTGTTTTTTTCTTTTGCGTATATGCGACAATCTTTACAAGGCATGTCAAGATTTTCGTTACCAAACACAAGCCGTTCACGGCCCTTCAGCCATTTTACATTAAATTTTCTTTCCTTCATTTCTCTGTCGATATCCATATCCTCCTCATCCCCTGCCTCCTTCCTCTTTTTGCCCCCAGAAGTTTGTCCCACATTGGTTGGGACTCCCAGCCACTGCCGCATTTAATTTAATCTTAATTTTTTACTTTACTTTGCTGGCTAACTCCCCTCTCTTTCAGTCTATGCTCCCTGGCTCTGCTCGTTCTTCAAGTTTTTTCTGTTGGATCCTCCATTTATTTCCATGGTTTCTTGCACAGGTTTCACTGCAGACTGCGCACAGCCAATGGGCGTATGAAACGTCATCATGTAACATTACGGGACAGTGTTCATGGAAAATGTAGGAAGTGCTGCCAGGGGGACAAATGACTGAGAACAGAGCCTTTTATGTATCATGGATGTAAATGCCTCATGTATCACTGGCCAAACTGGCTAGTTAGTTTTTATTAAAACTGGTCAAAATGAATTTTAACCTGCCTTTGGCGGGTTGGCAGGTGTCAATTTAGAACCCTGTTCATTATTATGTATTATTTGACTGGAGCGATACATATTGAAAAAGAGATTTTATCCTCAAAGGCCCTTCCTGGTCAAATAAGGGTTAAATAAAATAAAATAGATAAATAATTGTTTGATGAAACACATATATGTTGTCTCAGATCAGAGAATAATCAAAACACTGTGGAAGTTAAGGAAGCAAAAAAGGTCACACAAAAACCAAGTGAACAAGAGCCTAATGACAGTTCAGATCAATGCTGAATATGGTTCTGTGGTCACATATTTGTCTTTGAACCACAGTTTTACCCCTTAATTAAAAACTGGATTGGATAGTCAAGTGATTATGTAAACAAGATAATCTGATCCAATAATGGCAGTTATCTCATTATGAGAAACTGGATTAACTGATTAGATTTCTCTCCAATAACCCAATGTCTTCAGGCATGTATACAGGCTAATCTGATTTCTTTCTTTCTTTTATGTCTGTGCATGTGTAAACACAATTAAAAATAGTAGAGAACAGAAGTTACGTAGTTAAATGTGAGCAGAAGACAACAGGAAGTTAAGTCTACCATCACTACATACATATGTACTCTGAAAGAAATCTGATAATGCACTGGAGCATCTAAACCAGGGTTTTTTGATTATCATATTCCTTAAGTGCATGTAAATGCATTAAATCTGATTATTACAATTATCTGATTACGCTCAGATATCGGACTTTTATGGTCATGTAAACAGGCTCAGTGACTCACCAATAAAACCCCCTATACTTTGATTGTAGACACTAGTTTTTATGTCTGTTAATGATATATTTTGCTGAAAATATCACTACTTTGTTTTCTTTGTTTTGATATAATAACCATTGAATTTACACTGAGCTTTTATATCTACATGACCAGTCAATTAAATATAAGAAAATACCAGATTTTCACTGATTTCACTGCAAAGTACAGAGGATAATATTGTGAAAATTGGTGATAAATCACTTCAGAAAGGTTCGATGTAGACAGAAATTCATTTGGAGGTCACCACAAAAATAGTTCTAGGTCTTTAAAGGTTAAACACTATATGAATTTTACACAAAATTTGTGGAAGTACTGGTGTGATACACTGCTAATAACTACTTAGCAACTTACGCACAACTAAAATTTGTGACATTCTGGACACATTTTTGATTTCAAACAGGTATTTTTCTTCCTGTTTTAAACTCAGTGTTGAATAGTGTTACACAAGTGTTTTTTACCTGGACACGGACCTAACAGAACTGCAGTAGACAGGCTGGATACAGAGGCCACAGGTTACAGACCTGCCATGTTGCTGAATCCATTAATATTTATGAAAAAAGAGCAGGTGTTAAATATTTGTGGTGCTTTAATTGAACAAATGTCACCACTGTGGCAAGCCGAAGTCCCTCACCTCTACCTGAAATTTTTGTTCACAGGTCCAGAGGGGTAGGACGCCCAACAGGTTAAATATCTCAGTGTGGTTACTGATGACTAACTAAAAGTATAAATATAAAAAAACAATTAAGCATAGCAAGCGGCTTTTGGGTGTAACTTCCAGTCTAAAGGTAACAAGGGAACCGATATATGTATCAACAGCTTTTAACATGAAAACAAAAAGAGTAAACAATGGGGAAAAGTTTTGCGAAGAGTACAACTTCCCAAGGACCTGCGGTTGTGTTCCCATCATTTCAGCCTGGACGCTTTGGAGGACTGTCACAGTCATCAGCTGGATAAAGAGCTCATTGGTGCTTTGAGCTATAAATGACGGATAAAGACAAACTCAGTGCCAACCATTTTTTCTCAGCAGGAGCTGAAACAACCGCGACTGGCAAATGGAAACCGTGAGAGGAAACACCAAAGATGGGAGACTTTGAACTAATGTGCACAAGTATTGGAGGTGGACGTGGACACTGACAAATACACACAGGACACAAATGAGGAAACAGACAGTTCACCTGGAAGTTGGAATGACTATGAAATCTGTGAGTGTACAGTGTTGTTTTTTTTCTCATTATTCATCGGTAGAACATGCAAAAAATAGAACAAGAACATACAAAACATCAGACATTCCCAGCCATAATAACCATAAACTAATAATAAGAGGGCATAAAAACTGCAAGAATAAATAAAATTAAACATATTCAGACAAATAAATAAATAAAAGCAAATTAAAAATGAAGATCCAACAAAAAGTAAAGGTCAAGTTAGACAAGGAAAGAAAAATAATTTTACAATCTGAAGTGGCAGACCAGTTTACTCAAGGTAGAGTGGACATTGTTATAATGCCATGTTATGTAATGTAGTGCCATAATATGTGTTTAGAAATGTTAACAGGACAGTAATAGGCTACTGATATGGTCAGTTTTTCGTGAATAAGTACCTTGGACAGCAGCTGACAAAGCTGAGCTCTTTGCAACAAATGCTCTCTATCTCTGTCGGTCTCGGTGAGCAGTTCCTGTACAAACACCATCCATTTTGTCCCACTCTCGCCACCTCACGTCTTCCTTCGTCTTCATTTTCTTCTAAATGTTGGTCGTTGTTTTCTTCACTGTCATTTTGTGTCTGTGTTCGCTCACATTCAAACTGGAAAGGCTGAACAGACGAGTTCATTCCGCTGCCGGGCTGTGAGCCTGTTTTCAACTGGCTTAGAACAACCATTTGACGTTACTACCCAGAATGTATTGCAATGGAAACAACAATGATGGCGTACGAATGAACAGATTTTAATTAAAAATATATAAATACAAAAACATTAGGAATGTGTTTTTGACAAAATGTTAATAATAATGACAAAGTAAATGTTTTAGGGCAAACGTGTCTTAGTAGTTGGGGTTCCTTTTAAAGGCACCATGGTGTTAGTTTTCCTCACTGTTTGGTAAATCATATAATATCTTTTCCATTTTCAACACTCTGTGAAAACTAAAGCCTGGTTCATGGAGGGGCTCACTGCCTCCTCTGCCGGCTCAAACATTTTCTAAGAGTATTCTGTTGGATTATGAACATGATAAAAGTAATATGATGCACCTTTCTGAGCAGAGTGGACCTCTCTTTGCTATGTAGGAGAGCCATCTCTATTGGCTGTGCCTGAGGTGACAGTATGGTCTGTTACACCCATTTCTGCTGCCTTTGCCCTCACTGCAGTCCGTGTAAAACGGGCCCTCAATCCCTCGGAAGAAGCCAGTGGATCTTAACATTATCTCCAGATGTTCCTCTCAGGCCCGCATGGACCCACTTGGCTTTACAGTTTGCGTAATTTTGCCGCACCACGCCATGTTTGTTCGGGGGAATTGAAATCTTGCGTTGACTCGATTGTGTCGTGCTGTTCCATGTCACAGAAGTATGCCAAACTGCAGCAGTCAGCCCTTCCCTGGCAACTGCTTAGCAACGGGAATTAAATCAGTACCTCCTGACTTTCAAAGATTTTAAAGAAAAAAGATATTTAATGTTGAGATGGGACTAGTCGTTAACTCTGCATGCCAATTGGCTAGTTAAAAACATCTCAATTTCTCAGAACTGTGCAGATACACACACAGACACTCTGAGACCCTCCAGTATCATAATATAGATTATAATATAGATAGTAATAGGTAAATAGACAAACAGTACAATATAGATCCCCTTTAAAATTTTTCATTTTGATTTGTGACATGACTACAGATGAAAATGAGCTTGAACGTATTTCTGGTTTTATATATAATATGCACATCCTTTTAAAGTGGTCTTATTTTGCTAAACCCACTTTTATTTGTTTTTGGCACATTTATTTGTGTATTTGGACCCTAACAGTTCAAAAAGTTTGAATTTGAACTCTCCAGGTGCTGCAAAGCTATCTTTATATTCATTTTGGCAAAAAAATTGAATGGATTTGAACAACCTGTTTTAATTCCTTCTTAATGTGCTACATATATAATCAGTTACATCATGACATTTGTACATATAAGGTCCAGACTTCCAATGAACATTTCTCTGAGTACGACATAATTATTTGTCAGCAGCAGCGGTTGCAGTCCATACTGAAAATATGTCCAAACTTTGAGGCCATTACCTAAAATGTTCAGTTGTTGGTTGAAGTAACGAACACAAGTGGCTGAACGTGACAGAGCAGCACAGTCAACAACTTGGGGGGGGGGTCATTTGCATTTAAAGGGCCGGCACTCAAAACCACCTGTCTGGTGTCATTACTCAGAAATAGGGTTGAAGATGGACCTGTGGAGTTGAATTAATGAAGAATTCAGACCCAAGCAGAGCATTTACAGTTTATGTAGACCACAGGGAAATGTTTGAAAGTGCATATTTCCATTTAAAAAAGCAAAATATCAGTCCTTTGAAAAGACAATAATTAGATAAATAAATCTGCACGGCCACAGGTATGACTGATTTTCATGCAAGATAATGTCATGCATTTTCTTTTATATGTCACGCCTCTGTTGTGTAAAGACTGTAACTTTGGCAACAGTAACATATGTAACATATAGAAGCGTTAACATTCAGTGAACCTTTCTCTGGTGTTGTGCACATTTTGTTCCCAGAATTCTCATCCCCACGCTCTGACCTCACAATGAATGACTGTAATAGCTTTAACTACGTAATCATGACTTCATGTAGTAGACGTAAGATTTCAGAATAAGCCGACAGACTGCGGCTTGTCTTGAGTTTCTGTTGAGACTGATGTGTTTAAAGTTCAGTATCAATATTTATCATCTCTTTGCTCATGAATACTTCAGTGTGCATCTCATTTGCTATGCATATTCCTCTCTGTCAGTGGGAGAGCTAATTATTGACCAGTAGCATATGAGCACAGACTGTCAGGTCTTATAGGCATGGATGTTTTGTTAATGATAACTGACAGGTGGGTAGATTTTCTTTTGCAAAGTTTTAGAATTTCAAGCTTGTAAATTTAACAGTTAAAATCTATCTTGGCTTCTGTTTACCACACTGGAACTGAAAGAGGAAATCAGATAGTTACAAACAGATGAGGTGAGATGAAAACTAATAAACCCCACAGACTTCTGAACAGTCTGGAGGCTAAAAGGCTCAAACATAAAGCAGGCAGACCAACAGTGTACAGTATATATGTGGGAGAGAAGCTTTCATTTTCCTCCTTTCACAGCTCCAGATTAGTGTGAGATGGTGCTGGAGGTGTGATGTGTTATTCTTAGCCTCCCTTGTCAGCATTCCTGCCGTGCTTTTTTGTGGTGAGCTTTGTGAAAAGGCGATACCACCTGCCCGCCTGTCACTTCACCCTTAAATGTGATTTCTAGTGAGAGGTCATGAAATCGAGGAGGCGGTAAGGTGCTGCCACCTCAGTGTGAGTGTAGCGCTGTGGTCAGCTGTAACATAAATCTGACACTGTTTTGGTCTGTCATGCACTAAGATGATTTCCCGCAATTCCCATCTTTGTGTATTTTCTTATTTGTGGACTGAGAAGATTCTACACTGTTTTATTTGCCTCTGCTGCTCATAGTGGGTTACATTAAACTGTCAAGAAACATTCAGATCTCAAGTTAAACTATGCAACTATTATCAACCAGATGTACTAAAAGTATAAACAGTAAGTGTTGCTTGTAATAAAACAGTTCCTGTCAGTGTTTACCTTTAAATTTGATCTTCCTGACTAATTTCGCTGTCACATTAGTGGTAGGGTTAGCTCATTTGTGTTTTATTGCTTCATTGTGTATCATGTATGTGTTTATATTATTTGGACTTTGTGTGGACTCTGTATGGCTGCTACCTTGGCCAGGTCTCCCTTGCAAAAGAGATTTCTGATCTCAGTGGCACTTCCTGGTTAAATAAAGGTAAAATAAAAGTAAAATAAAATTTGACTTTAAAAAACAGTTTAATCTACAGCGATGAATCATATTTTTAAGATCATCATAGTGTCACTGTCCTGTGAGAACCATGTATCTCTGAAAGGTCAACTTTCAAAAAAAAAAAAAAGAAAGAAATATTTTGTCACCTTAGTGATGATGTATGTTTCAACAAATCCACAAGGATTTTTAGAGTTGATTAGCTTAAGAAGGTGGATTTACAGTACACCTTATCCTTCAGTTTAACACCATGTACTTTCATGACAGGGCCCTATACAACTGCTGCCGCTGCTCCTGTTACTACTACTACTACTACTACTACCAATAATAACAACAACAACTATTATTATTATTATTATTTTGTATTATTATTATTATTATTATTATTATTGTTATTACCTCGCCCCCTAAAGGGGAGGCAAGGGGTATTGTTTTTAGTTCCGTTTGTTTGTTTGTTAACACTTTAGCAGCAAAAGTATTGGTTAGATTCACATCGATTACTGCAACTCTCTCCTTTCTGGTCTTCCTAAGAAGACCATTGCACCTCTGCAGCTGCTCCAAAACTCAGCAGACCGGCTGCTGACGAGGACCAGAAAGACAGAACATATCACACCAGTGCTCAGGTCTGTGCATTGGCTCCCTGGCTTCAGGATCAATTTTAAAGTGCTTTTTAATGGTTTTTAAAACTCTTAATGGTCTTAGCCCTATTTTTTTTTTTTTTTATCTGATTTGCTTTTAACATATGAGCCCTCTTGGACCCTCAGGTGGTAATCTTTTAACTGTTCCTAGAGTCCACACTAAAACCCATGGTGAGGCCTCATTCAGCTTTCATGGCCCTGAACTGTGGAACAGCCTACCTGAGGTTCGCTGTGAGTTTTCATATTTTTAAGAGTAAACTAAAAACCTACCTTTTTAATTTAGCTTTTAATTAAACTCTTACTTTTTAACATTAATTTACCTTGTTACTTTTATTTTTTTATTTCTATTTGCAACTGCGGGACAGTGGGGGGTTTGATGTAAAGCACTTTGTGCTACATGTAACATGTATGAAAAGTGCAATATAAATAAAGTTTGATTGATTGATTGATTGATTGATTGATTGATTAATGAATTGAATTCATACCAAATTGGGTTTATAGTTTGCCAGTGACCCAGAATAGATGTCATTACATTTTGGGAAAAGTAGGTCAGTTACAATTTTTTATGAATTATTAAAATATTTTTTTCCCCCCATTTACTTACAATGGGCAAAATTTCACATGTCTATAAAAACACCAATTTTGTTTAAATTTCCTTCAAACTGAGCACATATAAAGAGGCAATTGATATACTGACATCCACACACATACAGACATTGTGGCATCAGCTGGATCAGTGCCAAAATAAACTACAAATTACAAAAAGAAAAAAAAAAACATTTAAAAGAAAAAGCTACAATACATGCGAGGGGCGGGCTTTGTTGTGCCTGGTATACCTGTTATAAATTAAATGATTTCGATATGGTGCAGGCCAGAGTTCAGGGTC
This sequence comes from Apogon hyalosoma, assembly GCA_037367295.1. Taxonomy (NCBI): domain Eukaryota; kingdom Metazoa; phylum Chordata; class Actinopteri; order Kurtiformes; family Apogonidae; genus Apogon; species Apogon hyalosoma. The sequence continues at coordinate 31,710,150 of JAPQRP010000025.1, forward strand.
ACTGTGAGCTCGTATCTATCCTTTGCAAATCCAATATGTCAGAAACACCTTTACTCCATATGTTCACTAATAATCTGAGTGGATTTTGGTAGCTAGAGGTCAAGGTTATTACCATAAATGTGTAAAGAGTCACTGATAGAACAACGTGAATAGACTTTGATGTGAACACAATTGACATGGTTCTGACAGGATTCTAGTTGTCAATGTGCTGAAGAAAACTTGATTTGATGGTCTGTCTTCAGAAAATACTGAAAAAAAATCTCTCCAATAGTCATTTTCATGAAAAACAACCACTACTTTATTACAAATGTTAATCCAGAGATAAATGATGTTAATTCATTCAAGTGTGCAAGTCAAAAACCGGTGAATCCTCCCAAGGCTTTTCCAGGAAAGTTTCCTGAATGTGCCAGTAGCACACGACGGCCAAAGACAAACACCTCATCCCTTCATGACACAACAGACCAAAAGAAAAACCACTTCTAAAGCCTTGTGCAGCCAGCTTGGCTTCCTGGTCCTGGTAAACAGGACCAGAGTCCGCCATGGGTCTACATCCACACCTGACTGCAGTGTTTACCTGGCGGTCAACTTGCAGACTCAGTCACTTGGAGCTGCTTGGGTTCATTGCACAGGGAAAACTGTGGTTAAAGCTGAGTCATGCAGTTTCAGTTAACGGAAAACTTAAATACATCTGTCACCATGGTCTTTAATATCCTGGTGCATTGGCGCCTGCACCCGTATGTCCATACAGCCTGTGCGTACTGACTGAAGTTTGAGCGAGAGCGAGGTAGGTAGGTAAGGTACGTCATGGTACTTATGGAGATCTCCCCCATCTTACAAACTGTTCAGCCCCCTCCCATCTTACGAATTATTCACACACACACAGACGCCCCAGTCTGTGTGTACCTCACTATTTCACTCTGCAGGCGTGCCTTTCCAGGTGTAGAAATTATGCACATTTTGCACTTGATGTTATAAAAGGTCATATTATTTTTCCACAATTTGTATTAGGTCAGAATTCAAAAGTTGTTGATTTTTGCATGCTTTTTTAAAATTCTGATCCAGCCACTGAAATCAGCACATTGTAAACAATGGAAAATTTCCACACTAGCACCCTTATCCAAAATATGTAAAAAAAAAAAAAAAAAAAAAGTGCATTGATACATTTTAGTATTTAACATTTGACCACGCACAAAAAATACTAAATATTCCAATTTTTTATGTAGTATCTTTTTCTTTTTAATTGTGTTTTTTTTGTATAAAAAAATATTGTTTGTTTACATTAAACTTGGCATTTGGAGGGCTAGAAATATAGTTATTGTTACAGTTATTGAGCATTTGGTATTTTTATTTATGGCTCAAGTTGATGAAAATACAAAAAAAAAAAAAAACAGTCTGAAAAACATTGTAACATTAGCTGTATAGATGATGTGCTTTCGGTGGTTAGGAAGGACCTCTGGGCTCTCAGGGTTAAATATCAATAGTTATCCTAACATCTGACAGTTACATAAAAATGTCTTTAAGGTGCAGAAAGGGGTGTGAACTGTCTTAAAAGGTCCTGATTCTTCATTGTAAAAAGATTCTGTAGATGTGGAGTCATCAGTTCAGTCAGTCTCTTGTCAACTTTTTTGCAAGGTTTGACCGTTTCTTACATAGTTTGCCATTAAAATGTTTATTTAATATGTATATTATTAAATATTCCCTTTTCTGTGTTTCTTCAAAGGTTCAGATGTTTTTCTCTTAACAACAAATGATGAATTTCTAATGGAACAAACAGAACCTTCTAAGGGAAAACTCAAACTATGTTCCTCAACTCAATAAAATTAACAGCAGAAAAAGTACAATTGATCTTGAGTGAATCCAGGGACAGTTTTGAACAAACAAAGCTTATACCTCAATATGAAGCTGTGGGCTTTACTGTATTTGCCTTGAATTTAACTGGTGGCCAAGGATTTTCATTATGTTCAACATCAACCTCATCTGAATGTGACTGAGCTTCAGATTCAGTCATGCTTACATTTTTCTGTGGAATTTCACCTTGAAATGCCATTACATTATATCGAAAGAAAATGCAACAAAAACCACATGGTTTAAGAGTAAATTTAGTTAGTAAAAAAAAATGGAAATTTATATATAAATATATATAAATTATCATATGAGCACTTGTAACTAGGGGTGAAACGATTTCCTTGAGTAATGCAAGTACCTGGATTACAAAAAAATGATCAAGGAATGTTTTATTAACAAGAAAATATGTCTAAGGGACATTCAAAATACAGTGACAAGTGAACTGGGTTAAAATGTAAAAACAGATGATGCTCACGTTGTTCAGTAAAAGAATGTTATTGAAAATAAATGCAGAAGACTTAGCAGAAGCAAGCCACGTTTGCCTGTCTCATTCTTCTTTTCCTGTATTTCAGGATACTTATAGCTGTTAGTGGGTGCTGCAGCCCGATACCTGTTACACTTATGTTACTGAAGCAAAGGATGATGACGGAGGACGTGGAAGTGTTCGGTTGAAGCAGCAGGAAGATGGAAGAGGCGAGTGAATACAACAATGACGAAAGACAATAAAAACAAAAAAAAGACAGAAAATGTCAAAAGTGTGGAAGCATTTCAGAGTGAACAGCAGGTGAACACCGGTACATGGATCCGTTGTAACACAGCCCTTCCAAACCACTACAGCACATCTGCGATGTTGCTTCATCTCCTCCAAAGACACCCATAATGGAGCGGAGGACCCCAGATAAAATTACTTTAGCGCAAATCAGTGAGATTAATGTTAATGTACCTTACTAACATAACGTTAGCCCTGCGGAGGACTAGGTTTCTGTTAATTATGGCTACTGTCGAATGTGTGGCTAGTTTATTACAATCGTGACAAGCACAGATTTAGGCAGCGAGCTGTACACCTGTGATTTGTACCGTTAATGTCCCAAAAGCACGGACAAAATGGTGCACGGCTTGCTGAAAAGTTTCTCTTACCTTGTTACAGCTGATTACTTGATTAATCAAAGGACTGCTCGATAGAGTACTCGATTACTATAAATATTCATTAGCTGCAGCCCAACTTGCAACTTTGCATACATACAGCCACGTAAAAAATTCTTAGACCATCAAAAGTCATTCAAAACAATGGTTATGCAATCAAGTACTAGCTCCTGTGTGTATCATGTGTGATGTACACTGGAGGAACCACTCGCAAGAGTCAAAAATGCTAAAAATAGTAAACTTTTATTTTACAGTCAGTAAGAAAAACACATAGATAGCAGCGCCAGAGGGATGACCGAGGCTTGTAGTCAGTGGACAGGCAGGAATCAAAACCAGAGGGTCAGAGTTCTTTCAGTACCTGAGGGTGAAGCAAAAGGCATAATCCAAAAAATCCATAGCAATGGTTATACACAGGGCAGTAAAAGACAAGAATCGTGGTCAAACAGGCAAGGGTCAAGAATCCAGAAAATCAAAAACAAGGCAAGGCAATCTCAGTGGTCATACGGAAGGATGCCAAAGAAGTAATACATCACAATTGGCATACACAGCTCTCTGCACAAAAGGAAATGATCACATTCTGACAAAGACTGAAGTGAAGATGCTTAAATACACATGAGGGAAGTCACATGCTAAATTGCGATCAGGTGAAACACATGATCAGATAATCACAAGGGAGGGAACAAGAGGAGGACCTAAACACAGGTTGGCTAAATGCCACACGCATACTTGGGTAACCACGTGGACAATGTAAACACACAACACCTCTGAGCAGGGAGTTTCTAATGTGCACAGATCAAGAATAACAGAATACCAATCAAAGAGAATGTGAAGAGATCCTTCACGAAAACACAGCAGGTACAGGGACAGCACAGCACGGAAAAGGTTAAGAACAGAGTGACTGCAAAGACCACATCAGTTCGTTAGTAAATTGTGATCGTATAAAGCTAAACAAGGTGTGTGTTAGTTAGTTAGTATCTATATACATGTTAGCATAATTAGTAGACTAACTAAACAACAAACAGATTAGTCTAGTTAGTCACACAAGTTTAGCAAGATCTGAAGCAAGAATACGAGGGGTTGAAATAAAGAATGAAACCAGGAAGCATTACGTCACCCGAGAATAGTGCTACACGCAGTACACTGGAAACAGACCACATGACGAGACTGGGGAGACAATGGTGCAGGGAACAAGGCAAAAGGCAAAACAGAAAACCAGAGATGTATTTAAAAAAAAAAACCAAATAATAATATTAATTAAAAAAAAAAAAAAAAAGACAAATACAGACCAGATCCTGACATCATGTGACTAAAACTGACAGAAAAGAAAACATGGAATGCCTAAAAGCACTGTTTTTGTCAGTACAATGACATAGATATTGACGGAAGAACTTAAGTCATTTTGGCTATTATCAAGAAAACATTGAAAATGGATAGATATCAGGTCTGAAATTCAACTACTATGAGCTATTTTTGTTGTTATCATTATATTTGTCCAAACAAATGTACTTTTAGTGGTACCAGGCATTAAAATGAACAAGAAATTGAAGAAAACAAAGAGTGGTCTAATAATTTTTTCCATGACTGTAATCATGCATCTCATGCATCTGAAATTTTTTTGTATTTTGTATTATTTGACCAAAAAGGAGACGGAAGAAGTAAAATGTATGTACTCCCACCCCCTTTCCATAAGCCTGTATTCTACAGTCCAAAATTAATTCAGCTTCCCGTCAATAAGTACATACTCAATCATCTATTAATTAATATAACATGCTTGAATATAAGCATAAATATAAATATGTATATCTACACGTATACTAGTGTCACCATAGTGATAATACTAACAAAAAGTATAATCATCACTTACTCAAATAAGCAAGTAATGATTTGAAATGCATCCAAAAAAACAAATGTAAGAAGTCAGGAAAACTTGTATTCTTTAAAGATACTTTAAAAATGCAACACAGCAAAGGAACAGGATGGGTCAGGAGGAGTCATTCTTCTGGGACTGGAAGAAGAAGTGCAATACTTAAAACAGTCACACTGAACTATGATGGAAAGTATATAATACCTTACTTAATTTTTTAACATGATTTAAAGAAGGGAGTTCCAGTGTAAAGTGACTTCTAGGGGGTAGTTATAATAGTGATAGTGACTGATCTGAATGATGGGCTGTATCTTCTTATGAGTGACGAGTCATGAGTAAAGCTTGTTAGAACAATGGAGAAGGAGGAGAGGATGAGTGGAAAAAGAAAAGCCTGAAACAAAGTGAGACGGGAGGAGACACCCATCAGAAAGCATCTTACTGCACAAACTATACAGGCAGAGGAAGAACTGTAGCACTGTAGCGGGATGACAGTTTTGTGGAGGTGGGGGGCTCTGATTCATCCACTCCCATAGGCTATTTATTATGCTTGGATGGAAGAAGAAAATCCATGAGGGAAGTTTCGATCTCACTGCAGGATGACGTAAAAGGGATGTCTATGATGGGGAGGGGCGATGATGGAGGGAGAGTCACAAGCACAAGTAGGCCAGTGAGGCAGAAGGGACACCAGACCACAGAGAGAAACACTCCAGGAATTAGTCACAGCCCAACATAACCTGGTGTGTCTACACTGGTAAATGGTCAGTTGGATTTGTTTTTATTGATTAACCCTGTTTGTGTCTATTTTATAGTCATCTTATTTTCATGCAGAAACAGAACACATGAACATAGTGCTTCATCTACTGTATTTACTGGATTCATTCCCTGTGGGTTATTCTCCCCCGCACTCATGTGTTCCTGCGTAACGGCCTATTTCTAAATGGGTCTTTACACTGTACTTCTTGCTCATGTAGGGCAGTGACTGAACTCAGCTGAACCCGTGGACGCTGTGTACATGTAATAAAACTGTGTGTAGCCAACAAACGCTTTGCACTTTGTGGCATCTTTGCAACAGATGTCAGTGTGGAGCTGTGTACGACATGATCAGCAGTTGAGTTTCAAGCTGATTTTAGTTCAAAGTTCAAAGTACTTCATGGTGTGTGACAATGTTGAAAATTAGCAGTATATAAAATCACCTACATGTACCCTCTTTTGTCTCAGTTAATGTTTAATTAATGTTTAATTTAATGAATGTTGAGTTTTGATTCTGAACAAAGAACAACAAGGATATCGCTAAAAAAACCCTGCACTAACTGTAGACAATTATGTGTTGACTATCATTTCTTTTGAGTGTAAAACATTTTACCCCAAGTACCACTTTAATGGGAAACAAAAAAAGCACAGATTTAACCCCCTCAGTTATTTAATCACCTTAAATGACTGTTGTTATTTCAATGTGATGGTAAGAACTGGTTTGGTCATATCACACTGTAAAATATCAATAACCATAATATTTTGAAAACTGCCTGTAATGGCCTCGCTGTGTATCTGGTCTCAGTTGTGCTCCGGCTTGGTGTTTTTCTCTGCACTTAATTTGCACATTAATAATGTTTTTGAATTTTTTTTTCAAGTTGGTACTTTAACACTGGACCAAAATATTTTGCTGAAAAAAAAAACCAAAACAAAACAGCAAAGTGTTTTATTGTTGGGAGCAAGATCATGCTTTCTAACAAGTAAAGACATCAACCAATCATTTGTCTGAATTGAATGTCATGTGACAACAGTGGACCCAGACCAGTTGATCTCTGGTCAGAATGTTTGTATGACATGTTTAAATAATAACGATAATTAAGTGAAGGAAAATGTATGGAACATAGGGATGGGAAGATTATCTGATACGTACCGATACACTGACACGCGTGTGCTCAGTCCGAGTGTACCGGTAGAAAAGCTGCGGGTGAATAAAAAGTTTGGAATGATATCGTGATGCATTGGTTATTGAATGTTTGTATTGATTAAATTAGATCCGTTCATAGAATATATTTTTACTTGCATTTAAAGGTGTTGCTATTTATTTGGGTAAAGTTTTTCTTTTCTGTAGACATACTTTAACGTGTGCCGTGGATTCACAGGTGTGTACACTGCACTCATCAGTATGAGCTCCACCGATGCACTGTGGCATGTACACCACCCGTGAATACTGTAATGTCTGCATCTTAATCTTATAAGACAGGTGATGACATGTGGTTTCTTAACGTGTACTTTTTTACTATATCAGCTGCATTGAATACTGCTGTACATACAGGAGCTACTTCCTTAAGGGGTACATGTCAATTAGCACATTCCAGAATACCTTGCGCAGGTGTCTCTTAAAGTGACAGGACCTTTTTCTGTATTACCTACATTACATTACAAATTGATTTGGTGAGGGAGCAAGAAGTTGAGCATGAGAAACATGCAGAGAAATGACTTTGGAAACAAAGATTTATAGGGGGCGCTCCAACTTTTTCACATGACTGTATGTGAGGCACGTGTTCTGAAATTGCAGAAAAGCCACTTTGTGAAAAGTCATGGTCTTATTTGATAAATAACCAAGCTCATTGATTTGCACTGCATTTTTTTTTTCCCATGAATGTGTTGAATTAGAATGTGCTTAATTGTTCTGTATTGTTATTTGGGTGTGAATCATATCATACCACATTGTGAGAGGCCACACATGTATCTTTAATATATTGGATCGGAGGTACTGTATCAAGATGTGTATCATATCGGCCTTACAACTAAGATTCCCAGCTCTAGTGGAACATTATTAACAAAATGGCAAAACAGTCATGATGGTTGCTTCACATGATAAACATATGAAGTAAAAACAGTTTGCACAGTGCGTGCCTCTTCCTGGACACTGGATGTTGACCCAGAGGACCAGTGGATTCTGGATCAGACCTACAGTGCATCCTGCAGATGAGGGTCCGGGAGATGTTGAATCCATTACTATCTCTTTCTATAGTCAAGTGTCACAACTATTGGAAATTCTCTTCACTGCAGGTGTAGAAAGTTGTGGGTGTATACTTTGCTGTTTTGTGTCATTGTATTGTTAAAAGTCTGTGGTCTCTAAAATTAAGTTTTGTTCTTGTCTTATTCTCGATGCACTCTGGTCTTCTTCATGACTTGGTCTCAGTTTTTTTTTACATGGTTTACAGAAAAGTACAAGAGCAACATTTTTTGTATGTTCAACCCAAACACGTCAACAAAATCAGCTGAATCGAGAATCATTTGGCGTTAGACCTGCCGGTATTTACTGAAGTAGGAATGAATGGTGTTAGTGTGTCTGTAGTATGGGGTTTGAAGGAGGAACCAGTGGGAGGCTTACGAAACACCATTTTTGTGGGCGCTCTGACAACAGGAAAGAGTCTCAGACTCGTTATGCAAGACATTAGTCATCGTGGCATGATTCACTCTTACCGTCTCTCATTCTCTCGCTCTTCTCCCCTCTATTCTACTCTTTAGTTCAGGTTGGGGGACAGAAGGCGCCAACAAGAGGTGGAAAAAAATAGTGGTAAAAAGCAATAAGATAAGTGAAATGTGTGTTTTGAACTTACATCCAACATATCAAGTCATCACTACTTTGTAGAAGTGGTAGAAAGTCAAAGGGTTGGGTAAGCGATTCAAACCAAATGCACTTAATAAGGGTCAAAACTTTCTTCATCTTTTTAACATCTTACAAAATTTTCTGTCTATACTTAGCGCCATTAAAAACACACAGGTCAGAATAATATGTATATTTGTAGATAAATTAATTGGTTTGGGGTTACCTCCATATTAAAGAGGGAAGCACTGGTCATTAGAGAACGAATTGTGGACAAATTGTGATCAACTTAACAGGTCTATTCAGTCACTGAATACAGGTACTCAGAAATTGAAAGTGTCATCATTCAATATTGGGTGTGTCCACCTCTGGCTTCCAAACAAGCAGTGCAGCGACGACACATGGAACTAAGTCTGATGATCCTGTCCTGAGGGATCTGATCACTCAGACCACTCATTGTACTGTGATGACAACGCAGATGGCGAGCGACTTCACCATGGCTCAGACCTGTGTGTAATATGCCAATGGCACGTTCTCTCTGTTGTATCGTAAATCGTGGCATTTTGAGCTGGAAAAAACATTTCAGTGTTTTCTTTGCTGCCTTTATATTGGCTATTGACCCCACACCTAAAGTTACCAGTCAGACTGACTCTGTACAAGACATTCAACTCAATGTCCGACATTAAGGGGTTAGTCCAAACGCTGACTTCACACGCGTCGGGACTAAAAAAATACAGCTGTTAGCTGTATAACCCATCTTATGAGCACCAGTACATCACAGGGCTGACATATAGAGACAAACAAACACTCTCACACCTGTGGGCAATTTAGATTAACCGATTAACCTATCAGTGTATGTCTTTGGATGGTGGGAGGAAGCCGGAGTACCCGGAGAGAACCCACGCAGACACGGGGA
>JAPQRP010000025.1:31720103-31743650 GCA_037367295.1 Apogon hyalosoma
AGATAGATAGATAGATAGATAGATAGATAGATAGATAGATAGATAGATAGATAGATAGATAGATAGATAGATTTTGTATTTATTGTACTTTGTGTTTTTCATGCCAACAAATGAGCAAATGCATTCAGTGGCACTCATAATATATTTTTTTTTCACTGGAAAAAAATTGGCTAGTGTTAGCCAAAAGTTACCAGCCACATTGACTGGTGATCAAAAAAGTTTTTAGAACCCTGATAATAAGTAATAATTAAACATGCCATTGAGAGATACATATCATGGTACTAAACATTTGACTGTATGTCCAGCATTTTGCACTCAATACAAAACTGTTGCAATTGTTGTTAAGAGATTATTTTTGCAGTCAGTCTAAAACAGAACAAAACAGTGTCACCAGTTTGTCCAAAGCTTGACTACACCATTTCTTTCCTGCTGACATGTTCAGAATAATGTTAGAAATGTGCTAAAGCATGATAGGGCTTTCCAGAAATTGCTGAATTGATTTAAAAAACAAAAAAACAAACAAAAATAAATAAATAAAAATAAACAAAAAGCCAAGTAATCAGACAGTAAACAGTTGGTGAAGCAAATGGATCAATGTCCCAAGCATCCCTCCTTCTCGGCAAGAAAAAACTCCAAAAAACCCAATGGGCAAAAGAGAAACCTCAGGGAGGACCACAGTGAAGGAGAGATCCACTCTCATGGATGGACAGGCTGTAGATGAAACCAGGATTAGTTGCTTTCCCATTGACCCTCAAATTGCACAAATATAACTTGCGCATAAAAATTTACCTAATGGAGACACAACAATTTTGCCAAAACTCTTGCTTTTTGATTAAAAGTTTTTTCGCTGGCAAGAGGTGGTTTTTCGGGCGTAGCATAATTGGTATATCATGCAAAAGTGCAATGGAAAGACCTTTTCCGCAACTAGAGTCACATGAATTAAAAATAAAAAAACGGATGTTGACAGATGTTAAGACAAGTGAAGAAGAAGAGTTTTAAAAGTAATATGTGTGGACACACCAGAAAACTGAATAATTTTTTAATTTAGGACGGGAGAGAAGGGTAATATATCATAATAATGAATATATCTGTAAATCAACACGATGTTTACGTTCGTCGCCATTTTTATGGAATTACTTCTTGCATTAACAAATAATCAAATCATCACATTTGTGATTTAATGGAAAAAAAACAATATTATGCACTTCTGTTTTTTCAACATTTAGTAAATATCAGTAAAGTTTTGCGCATATGTCCAATGGGAAAGCAACTACTGATGGACATCCATTTGCTGTGGTAGGTTCAGTCTGCAGGGATGCAGTGGGGTGGGGGCACATGTAGACTGCTGAGGGGTGCTGCTATTACCCTCACACTGAATCACCTCCCAGCCATGATCATTTTCTTAATTAACTCTGATTCTTAGAAAATGCAGCTTCCTCCGGTTCTCTGCATTTGTGCAGGGATAAAATAGTTGTGTTAATGCAGTTATTGTAATTCTATCATCACTTATATGACCCATAGCTTTTTTCACTGTGATACTGACAGTTCATTGTGTAATTTGACCTGTTTTGAGAATATGTACACTGCTGGAAAGCTTAAACCATCTTAGTATTCCTGACAGCTGCAGCCTCACAGCCTCTTCCTCTGACAAACACAGAGCGATTATGTGAAAGATGAGAAATTCAGATAATTACAGGTGTAACAAAGAAGGTTGCAGGAAGTTTGAAGCCACTAATTGTCCTTAAATTGCCACTGACAGACAACATGGCGACGGCAGGGAACAGCCGAGGCCTGACTCATACATGAGACGCACAAACACACCAACCCATCTGACAGTAGATGAGCTCTGACACGTTTGTTTCCAAGTTGACTCAGGTGTGTTAAAGCAGCTGGAGATTTTTCTCCCCTGTTTAGTGTGTGACCTTGGCACTGAATCATTAAAAAAAACATTTCCTGTTTTCTTAAACTGTTGTTAGAAGTGCAGACTTGACCTCACCATGAACTAAATAATGTATGGACACTTGGAAATGACTTCATTGTTCTCCAGAGGAGCTCACGTCATCACTGTTTGTTTGTGCTGACGTTCACGATGAAACATACAATATCAGCAGAGGAAAGAAATGTACATTTTAAGTACATTTTACTCAAGTGCTGTGTTTAAGTACAAATTTGATGCTATTTTATTTGATGCTTTAGCAGTAATTTTGTAAACTACTCTGTGTTATTGTGTTACACTGTGTTCTGTCTGTAATATGGGTATATGCCTAACATCAGCACAGATGATCCAGTAGAAGTTAAAAAAAAATCTATGAGCCTCCTTTCTGGTGTTTAGTTAGATACACATGTGCTTAATAATTTCTTTAAGCTTGTGTTCATCCATGGCTGTTAGACAAAGTCTTTAACAGGATGTCCACACTTTTTCATCTTGCAAGATACTTTTAATCTTCCCCAAGATTGTGGGAAGCAGAGCTCCACGCAGACACATTATGGCCGCAGTAACAACAAACACGGAAACAGCTTCATTGCCTCTTGCTACTGCAGCTGTGCGGAGCTCCACTTCCCACAATGCATGTCGCGACAGATTTCCAAAAATGCCTGAGTGACCTACCGGCTCTGTTTGTAAACAAACGGATTGTTTATGATGGAGTACACTTCAAAATTGTTCACCATGAGGGAAGAGATTCAGGTGAGTAATCACGGAAAGACTTACGGATTCCTGATACTTAGGCAATGACTTGGGTTTTATATATTTGATGAAAAATTGGTGACGAAAGTCATACGCAGCTTTAAAACAACTTTGTGCTCTGTGTGTTTAATTTTATTAGTGTACTTTCTTGCAATTAAACTTGAACATTTAAACATCATAAAAATAGTTGACTTCAGATCGTTACATTCACCTTGTTTGTTCATGATCTAATATGGCTTCTGTTCTGTCTTCTAATAGTAGGGGTATCTAATCTCATTCAGCGGTTCAATAGACTCAGCGAGTCATTGATTCATGAACGATTCAGTGATTCATGAACAATTCAGTGAGTCAGAGATTCATGAAAGATTCAGCAACTCGGCCGTACTTGGCCACTCTTTCATTCAGTGGGTCACTACCTCTGATCGGTCCGTCCGTCACCGGCAACTAGTTCCGCGATACAATCAGAGATCTTGCCGTAGAGACAACGGGCTGCTACACGGTGCATCACATAGCCCTTCACATAGCCCTTCTGCCTCTGACTTACTGAGTGATTCTGACTAGTTTACGTGACAATCAACAATAATATTACCAAAGTGCTGCTGAATCAATTCAGTTGTGTTCGTAAATCGATTCAACAAACTCACTTAAATAAATTGATTTGTTCATGAATCGCACATCAGTAATTTGAGGTTGAAGTTTTTATACCTACAATGGCTGATGGAGGAGAGGAAAATGTTTTGTTCTCTGACATACTTAAACATACTGTGCATGCATTTGAAAACCCTCGATCTGATTTTTAGGTGCTCTACTACCCCCAATGGCCTGACTTATCAGTGCATAGCAAAGTTTTTGGACTGACGGATGGACGGATGACCAACTGATGACAATACCCTGCGGCCAGTGTGGCAGAAGGTAAAAATCCATTTTCAAGGCGGACTTTGCCAGAACATAGTGAGGTATGGTCGGCCAACCCCAACACTTGCTAGCTTGTCGAGTGGACATTCTCTGCTCTCAAGAGAATAGAAACTGGAATATGAACTGAATACAACTGGACAGGGAAGACTGTCAGCCTTGGCTGCCATGGACATAAAAAAGGACTTATTGATGGAACTGAAACACACAGATCACCTCCATGACAGGGTAATTTAAGTCTTCCTGTGCAAAGAAAGGAGGATGGATTTTGTATATAAATAATGACCATCTCTGGTGAGTAGGCTATGATGTTTTGTATATAAATGCTGTATGTTTTGGTTATGTTATTAGATAAATGATTCTGAACTGCTCCAGATGATGTACATGGCACAGCTGTGGATATAGTCTAGAGGTTTGCACTTGTCTTAACTGGGTTTCTTGCTTTAGTAATAATGGTATTCACCTTCAATACGTGAGGTGTCTCTCTCTCTCTCTCTCGGTCTTTAATGCCACACCTTGTTATTTGGTTTTTTTTTGTTGTTTTTTTGTATAGTATTGATGGTTTCTATAATTGTGACATCGTAGTAGTTATATTAAGAGGTGGATTAAGTTGAGTAACTCCCCACTGAAGGCCAGGCACCAAATGCATGACATGCGTGTTGGGGGGATGGGGGGGATCAACCCCACCTCTGGTTTTTACATCTCTACTTCTGTTCAATGAATTTCATCCTCCGGGGGGGATAACCAACCAATTGAAATAACAGGCAAGTTGTGACTGAGTTTTCTTACACCTGTATCCTACATTACTGGCACTAACCTTCACCTTAACTGAACTGCTGGCAGTCTCAGAATTCATGAGCGTTCCCTTGCACTGGGGCGCTGTAAAGAGGGGGTAAACATACAAATTCATGGGGCCCAGCATTTGTGTGTCCAGTGGATACAGGTTGGAAGTTGTAAAAATTTCGTGTAAGATCTGCTGTAGAATAGAGGAATAGAACCCGGGAGTTGGATGTTGCAAGTATGTAAAGTTTCACTTTTATTTTACGCCAGTGTTAGTTATGTTAGTTATGATCACACCACCACATATATAACTGTATATATAACCCCACCCACCCCTCTCTGACAAAAAAACCTCCACCCCCCCATCTGTTTTTTTTTTTTTTGTTTGTTTTTTTTTTGACAAATCATACCCTTGGCATAACTTGTATAAATGTGAACCCTTGTGGCTCGATACAGTTCAATCCATTTGTGGTCAGTACCTTAAGCCTCAGTCACAGAGCTTCTTATGAACGATGGGTTTGTATGTATGAATCTCCCAGTTCGTACGAGTTGTGGAGTTTGTAGACATTCATGGAGGGAGCAGTAGTTTCGTACGGCCGTCTTATGAAGTCAAAACAGCTGCCATTCAAAACACAAGAGCAACTTGAGGCCTCCATGAGAAAACAATGTGATTTTGTGTCGTATGAACACTGTACAGTTGTCACGGTCTATGTAAGGGTGCCTTGGGGCCTTCCTACATCAGACCTATGGCCACTTCACAAATTATTTTGTCGTAAGGTGAATGTACACCAGCCCTACATGAAGCTCATGGCGCTGTCAAGTTGTTGGTAGGAAGGTCTTACGATGTTTCAGAATATTTAGATCGGTATATAAACAGTGACCGTGTACTCCATCCTGTGTCGTGATCATTGCATTCGAGATGGTAATAATGCCCACAAGACTGAAACTTCTACAGCTACAAGATGAAGAAGAGGAAGATCCAGTGGTTGTGGCCACTGTTTTGGTCGGACAGCAGCAGAAGAAGAGGGACATTCTAAAACACTGAACATAAAAAAAAAACAGTTTAATGTAGTTTAATGCCCCAGAACAGTGATCAATCATCACCAAAGTTTGTGTGGACACCTGTAGTCATGTCCACTTTCACCTCTGCAAAAAAAACTTAACATTGTTTAATCTTAGAGTACTGTTCATTCATTGTTTCATTCATTCATTCATTATCTGAACCGCTTTATCCTCCAGACGACCGCGGAGGCACTGGAGCCTATCCCAGCATTAGACATGTCCACGCATAATTTGGTGATGATTGATGCTCTTTTCAGACATTAAACTATGTTAAGCTTTTTTTACATTAATCCTTTTTTTTACATTAATCCTTTTATGTGAATGTGCATTTATGTGTTTGGGATCGTGCACTGTCCGTGCTGCTGAAACAGCATTCCTGTAACGTATTCGGGAAAACTGACCTGAACTGTTAGAAATTAGGAGTCATAATAAGACATCAAATTAAGAAATTTGAAGTAGAAGGTTAGGTTTAAGAATAAAACAAAGATACACAAAAGTAACAGAGGGAAGTGATCATGCACATTTTCTCCATCACCCTGATCCTCATCACCCGGGTACTGTGGACTGTGCATTGTCTCTCTGCAGGTTTGGTGTTGTTTTTTCCAAGCTTATTTTTCTGTTAATAAAACACTTTATCCTTTCTATGTTTTGCACCGTGCATTTGGCTTGACAGTTTGTATTTGATCATGTCTAAGAACGGCACCAGTGCCGCTTGAATGCCATACTACAGCCTATAGAAACACCTTAAGAACACCGTGGGAATCTCTGTCTGTACGTCTGTTTGTGTGAATCCCTTAAGGGACCCCTAATAACAACATAATGTGTTCTTGAGATCTACTTGCGGCCAGCACAGGAACATGTGGGTCCTGGAATGGCATCCTGATCCATGAACGTCGTGCATTGTTCTTACGTAGTTCATAAGGCATTTGCTAGTGCGCTGTGTGAAAGGGGGTTTCGTACTGCGTTCGTGGAAAATCTTTGACAATACCACTCACCTGGCTACAAACTTAGGAATGGTCCACAAACACTGAACACTCCATTCTTATACGGCCATCTTGAGAAGGTCATATGAAATGGAAATGGTCCATAAATCATTTGTACGGTGTTCATGGCCATTTGTAACGGTATTTGTGACTGAGGCTTTACTCTGATGACTTGCACTGAGTCAGCTAGGGTTGCATAGTCTGGGCAGTATTTGCTCATACCAGCCTCAAACAGACGTCATCATCATCAGGCATGGTGGAACAGTATATGGACTTTATAATAATCTTCATGTGGGAAAAATGACCACTGTCCAATTAACTGCGATTTTTAGTTCCCTCACCTTTCTCTTTCTCAGCTCGATTTTCAGAGGAAAGTCAGAAGCCTGTTTACATGCAAACTAATACTCCAGTCATTATCAGATTATTCAAGGGATCATGTAAACAGCATAATCTGATATGCTTTATGCAGATTTTTTGGTGAATTCCAGGTTTTTTTTGTGTGCTCGTTCATTTTACACATTAAATGCGACTTCTATTAGTTTTGAGTATCAACTGAATGTGACCCTGAAGTGACCCGCATGCGCAAAAGAGGTCCTGAAGTAATACGTGACCACACAGGCATGCAATGTGTTTACAGAAGTAGGTATGTTTTTCCCACTGCTTCTCCTCCTGGGATGTAGAATTTTGACGTTTGTCACATTTTAATGATGTAAAGGTTGGATAAATGCAACCTGGCCGTTCAAACTGAAACTGCATTGCAAAATATTGGATACGTGTCAGCTTTAGGACCACATATGAAAATGGCCTGGGTTGGATGTGAAAAAATTGGATTTGTGCTGTTCAAACTGCCTTTAAATGATTGGATACAAGTCACATATGGGCAAAAAATGGGATTTGGGCCACATTTGCCCATAGTCTGAACATAGCCTTAGAAGTCAGTTTGAAAGAGCACAAAGTAGGGGTTTAACGATACAGAAAAATTCGGTTCGGTACGTTTTTGGTAGGGGGTCTTCAGTTTGATACATTTTCGATACGTTTTCAGTACAGTGAAGGAGACCAGTGAAGGGGGGGTATGGGGGGGGGTGTGCTCCATAACTATCTGTGGGACACAGGACATTTCTACAAAATACTGTTCATTCATTTGTGCATTAACAGGCACCCCACAGGTTTTATGTTTTTGAATGTTCAATGTTCATTTACAGCAAACACTGTAACTTACTGAGTGTTTCTGAATGCCTCACAGTATCCCCTGAGGTGCTGTGAAGGTAACTTCACAGTAACACCACAGCAGAGGCACGGTGAAGGAGTAGAGGAGCAGGTTCACTGGATTTTTACCAAGCTGAGTTAAAAAATAAAAACCTTTTTGCTATAAAGGAACCTGTGGACTCTTTTGTGCCACAAAGCTGCAACAAACTGAAAACCTAAAGTGAAACTTAACATGCTTTGAATGTCCGACCGGCTTCTGTGCCTCTGTTCTACTCTCTGTTGTCATGTTTTGGTTAGTTTTGCAGTTGTGCTGAGAATTTGCCGCTGCTGAATGTATATAGAGGAAACCTTGCACATGGGTTCTACTTGTGTCCACTCTTCTTCCTGCGTTCTTTATGTAGCTTACATGTATTTGTTCAGTGCACCTCCGTATTGTATCAAAGGCCCCAAACGAAACTGTTTGGTACAAACGAGTGCACCGTTACACCTGTAATGCAAAGGCTAACTGGTTGAGGTCAACCTGGCACTTCATGGCCAACAATAAATAATGAACAAGGTGGAGCCAGTCTGCAGAAAACAAGGTCCTAAGACAAGATCTGAGATACTGGAAAAGCTTAGCTGCAGATTCAGTCAGTCTTTGGCCTTGACACAGATGAGTGAAAAGGATGTTCTGCAGAATCTGCAGCAGGTATTTAAAGATAAGAAGGAAAAAGTTATCGAAACTGTACATGGAGTTGGCTGAATTAAACTCAGTTTCAAGGCTGATGATGATCACAATGCTGAGGCACTTGACCAAAGATGCTATTTTTAGACATAGAAGACAAGGTCCTTTGTGTAGTTATTTTCTCTGCAATATCTGAACATATTGGATTCCACATTTGGCTTTCACTGTGATCACAATGATTCAAAACTGAACATCACATCTCTTTTCCTGTTAACAAAGGGATTCTAATGACCTGTGACTGTAAAATAATCATTACAGTCAACATTTAGTCATTTATCACGTCTGCATAAAGCAAGACATTATCCATCAAAGACTTAATGAGTCACTGATGATCAAAAGCATCTACTGATCCAAAATGTGTAATAACTTTTGAACCACTAATCCTATTGATACATCTAAATACTTCTGGTTAAAATGTACTTTCTCAGCTTTTAGATGGCATCAGATATAACCCATTTGGATGTTCAGAGGCTTCATACACTCAAAAAAATTTAATGTCACTGTTGTTGACTATAATCAGGAGTATTACATTTAAATTACTGAAAAAGTCCTTTTTTTTATATTAAGTCTCTTGTGTTGTCTGAATGTGAAAACCTGCAAAGTCAAGAGTACATGGGGATTCTAAGTTGTGTTAACGCAGCTACAATGGACAGCGCTTGAGAAAAAAAAGTCGCATCCTTAGACCTCATGCAGCTTTCAAAACTTGAACTCTGCCATTTTGTCTTCATTAGTTGAAGGAGTGACAGTGCTTCAGGAACTCCAAGATGTTGGTAATGCCTGTGCTCACCTTTTTGGCATCATTTATGACTTGAACCTGAGCTATCAGTTGGACCTGAAGTACACTTTTGAGTTTATACAAAATATTCTGATAGAGCTTGATCTGTCAAACAAAATCTGTCAAACAAAATCCAGGTCTTCATAAACAAACTGCTGGAATAAATACAAGAACTCCTGATCAGTCTGTGTTCAGTGTGACCCAAAGTGTCCTGCAGGCCGCCTGTGTTGATTTGTTTTTTTGTGTGATTTATTTCAACTTAAGCTGTGGTTTTGACAGTCATTTGTTCTCTGGAACTTCTTTTCTGTTTAACTGCAAAAGTGAAGTTTAAAACTCATGATGTTTAAGGATAAGACAAATGCTCAGGAGATCCAAGATAATAAACAGTTTCACTGATTTCTTTTGTTTATCCTCTTGCCTGTATTAAAAACAGGTGTCTTAAGTACTACATTGTTTAGCAGGATGCATTTTTACCTGCAGTAGTATTACATTTTATGTTTGTTAAATTGTTAAATCATGGTGTTTATTACACATTTTTTAATGTCTTTCAACACTAAAGTTGAACTCAATAAAATTGTTGAATTCTATTTTTTTTAAGATCATTAGGAGTTTAAAATTAAACAAGCTAAGCTCAGTTACTTAAAATAAACTTAATGGCATAAAGTTACATTTTCTTAATACCTTTGCATTGCTATAATGTGTTGGAATTAATTTATTGTGCTCAACAATATCACATTTGTGTAAGGTAGGCTAAATACATAAAAATTAACTAACCTTTTTAAGTTGAAGTTATTTAATGTAGTCTTTAAGTCTTTAACAATATACTTTATTAAGCAAATTGTACAAAAAGTTGTTAATTAACATTTACTTAACAGAGATTTGTGGAACCACTTGACAAAACATTATCAAGTACATACAACAAATTTTTGGTTTTCTGAGCATATTAAACCTTTATTATTGCATATAGATTATGCAAAAATGCAAAGTACTGATGATTTATGTTGTTGAAAAAGCTATTTTTCTCCACTTATCTGTTTTGATATAATAACCTTTGATTTACTGATTTAGGTTTTATGAACATCTGCATGAATAGTAAATTAAATATGGGAAAATACTAGGTTTTAACTGAAAAATGCAAAACAACCAGGATAATATTATAATAAATGGTGATAACTATAGATTATAGGTTATAGAGAGGTCTTTAAGGGTTAAACTTATGCACTTGCCCCTCCATAGTTTTGCTATGTGTGTGTCTTAGATTTGCATTTTATTTTATTATTATTATTTATTGTTTCGTGTAGTTAGAATTAATATGTTAGTCATAATTTAATTATCATACCTAAAAAAAGTTGCACATCTCTTTTCTCTTTGCTACTGGTTAACTCTATGAATGCATAGATTGCAAATGCCTCAGCTATTATTTTAACTAATATTGATGTTCCTTTCTGTTTCTTTGTTTTGTTTTTGATGTTGTTTAACCCCATAACAAATAAATCTTCAGTCTAAATCTAAAAAAGTTCAGATTTCAGCCCTTCATCACATTATCGAACATTATCAGATTAACACATAGACATTTATGAAAAAGCATTTAATACAACACAACATAAATATTTAAGAACCAATAAAAAAATGTCTTACACGTCGACATATTGGAACATCTCTAATTTTTTCCAGTGCTTCGGGAATGTACTCGACTGAAAGAACTCAAGTTATATCCTGTATAATTATAAATGAATGTGGTTAGTTATACACACATCTGAGAAAAGTAGGCGTAGTTGACAAGCATTACGTTAGGTTTGTCGGCATAGGTTTCAGCTGTCTGGTATCTTGTGATTTCATAGCACTATTTATTATTTGGTAAAGGAGAGCTGTGTGAATGTTAATGGCAGTAAGATGATAGGTCTTACCTTCATTGTCACAGGTAATACATCTATGCAGTTTGACATGTCCAGGTCAAGATGTAGATGAAAGCTCCACCTTTCTTTAATAGAACATAGTCCTATTCATAGTCAGGTTTATCTCTTAGGTAACATTAATGGTGGCAGGATGATTTTCCTCCATGGAAATGTAGACTTGACTATGTCAGACCAGTAAAAGGATGATGATGATCTGTCTGATCTGCTTTGTTTGAAGACAACTGAATAGCTAGTAGAAGAAGAAGAATGTACAGGTATGTCCCGTATAATATATATGTTTTTAGCTGTGAGTGAATAAATAAGTATAATTTTCAATACTTATAAAAACTTAAGAATTAAAAAAATAAATAAACATAAAAACCTCTCATTCTAATTAATTTATAGTATCATCTTCTCATTTCTTGAATAATCAGTTTGATAGAGAGCATAAAGATTGGACTGTGTTCCAATGGAAAAAGGTCATGAGTGATGGTTTCATCAGGCTGAGACGAGAGGTGGCTAAATTGATTATCCATCATACCTAGTGCCTGCAGCACAAGCCTGTGGGGGCAGTGTTATGATCTAGGGTTGCTTGATTTGGTCAGGTCTAGGTTCAGAAACAGAATGTGTCCAACAAATGTTGGAAATAAATGTTCTAACATTGGGTAAGTTTATTGTAATGATTCCACGGTGAACATGTGCTGTGAATAAAGCAGTTTATTAAGAGTGTGGGATTTCTATTTATTTTTCCTTTTTTTTTTTTTTTTTTAATCACCCTTTGTGTCTATTAAATTACAACATGCACTCAATTCTTTTTTTGGCTCCTAGAAGTATAACTTGCTTGATGCTCCAGGTTGCATCTTTTTAATATTATTTAACTTTTCTGCTGAAATATGGTAAATATTGTAAATTCAAAACATTTACAGTAGTGTTTTGCAGAGTTTGAGAGATTGTGATCCAGAGATCCAGTGTTTCACATTTCTTCTTGTTTGACAATTTAGAATTTTAATAAGAGTACTGGTAGTGACTCATTTCCGTTGACGAGTTTTCCTTTTGTGGTTTATCGGGTGTGACTTCTCCACCATGACTCACCCTCATTGAGAAATGTTACAACCTGGAGGTCACAGAAGGTGTTTGAACAACAGAACTTTATAATAACGGTGATTAGGTCACATAAAGGAAGTGACTCACCTGACATGTTTACAGCTGTGTTTGCAGTGATTCACTCTTTCCATCTTTAAATAGTTTTCCCATTATTCCAATGTATGTAATATAATTCATTGTTCCAAAGCTTGCTAAGATGGCAGTTAAATTCTTATTCACTATAATTAGGTAGGAGCTGGAGACTGCTGAGGATGGTGGGTGGAAGCTTTCACACCCAAACCAGCTTGTGTTACACTGGGTTTCTTGTCGTTTACAAAGACAATTCAGTTTGTGTAACATGAGATTTTTATCAATGCTGCTTGCAAAACAGGTTTCTGTTTACTGTCTTTCAGACATTTCAGTAAATACTATTCAGGGAAATAGTCATAAAGATGTGTTCTAACAGCAAGTGTATGATGTCAGAACAGTAACTTTAAACAGACACAAGACATATATCTCAGACACCACACAGAGAAATATTCATCCAAAAACATAATGTTTTTTGGAAATAAAAGACTGCACAGAGAAAGATGAAGAGGAAAACCTAATCCTCGTAAAGAAGAGGTTGTCCAGTTGTTATTAACTTGAAGTTGCTGTGGAGAAACCAGGGGCATAGAATTGGGTAGGGATGCTAAGGACACATCTCTACCAATATCCAGCCAATGCTGTCCGTAGTGTTTAGTCAATGATTCTGGCACACAAAGGGTTAACAGTCGGTCTCGGCTAGAAGTCCCACCTCTAAACTAAATATCTCTCTCCAATTGGCTCTGCGGTTTTGCTAATGTACATGTGATTGGCTGTCACTCGCTGTCACTCTAACCTGCTAGTTGGACAGTTGGTCCGCTAGCGTAAGTTGTCAACATGTTTGGCATATTTTGTTCTGCCTGGGTCACGTCAGCTAGATGGATTTGAATATCAGTGGTGTCATTACCCTCGGCCACACTGGCCACAGAGTATTGTCATCAGCTGGTCATTTGTCTGTCATCCAAAAACTTTGCCATGCACTGATAAGTCAGGCCACTAGATGCAGCCCCCCACAGAGTTGGCCAGAGTTGGCTGTATGCACTCTGGGGGTATCTGCGCATACTCGCGTATTCAAACCAGACTCAATGCGGACTCAAATCGGATGTGACAGTGCACGGCATGGATAAAAACAAAAGAAGGATGAATGAAAATGCCTGTAAACCATCATTTGTAAAAACAAACACTGGAGTCTCCATTTCCTGTCCAGCTTCACTGACAGTGGAGATGACAGAGTGGAGGAATGGGTGAGGAAAAATGGAGCTAAATAACTATAACTGTCACCAATATTTAGCTCAAGCCTGTGAAAATGACCCTTATGTTAACGTTAATATTAATGATGCAATGTTAGAGTCCAGCTCAGCTCTGGTTATAGGCCACACAGGCAGCTGCACAGGGCGACATCTGCTGGAGGGGGTGGCAATAATACACACAAAAAAGATACATTTAAATATCTGTCTAATAAACTTGAAACACAGCCTTTACACTTCCTTGACACGTTTTCTCTTAAATAAATCATAATCAGGCCTCAGTCTGACAAATCTTTATTCCACTTATCCAACTTTGTCATTTTGTCATTCACATTTTTTCTTATTCACTATTAAAGGCATGACTCCAACTCACATGATCTGAAACATGATAAGGATCAAAAACAGTTTACATTATTTCTCATTGTGTATTTATTTCTCTTATACTTATGGTTCATTTACATTCATTCTTTCCCACTGTGTTGACTGTTTTAGATAAATCTTGGATTCCTTTTTACATCTATTGCACAAACCAATTCCAGTATTAATCCACACTCTCAAACATTTTATGTATTGCAAATCAATATATCAGTGACAGTCAACATTTGGAAAATTTTTAAAGTCAGGCTGAGGGTTTTCAAGTGCACATTATGTTTTACATTTGTATTTGTGTCTGTTTGCATGTGTTTATGTTTGTACATGGTAATTAGGATTTGAAGGATGTCAAAGAAAAGAAAACTGGACAGAAGACAACTTCTTTAGGAGTTAAAGTGTAAGTTACTTCAAGGTTATAGAACTGTAGAGGCTCAACTATACAGATATTAAATAACACACTTTACTTAGTGCTAAACAGATACACTTTTTAAAGTTATTTTTACTTATTATTTTTGTGTTTTTCTCTGGAAGAGAGCAACCGTTTAAAAAACACAAAGAAAATTTGTGGGTAAAATACAATAAAACCTCAAATTCTAGATGCTCATGTGATTTTTTTCCTCACATTTTTGGGGAATAAATTACATGAATTAATTGAAAGTAAAAGCCTTTTTCACTCAGGCAATAACTGTACCATCAAACTCTATGATCATTGTATCCCCTAATCTGTTCATATGTCATGTATCAACATTTATGTCAGGTGACAGACAGTAGAGAGGCAGGAGGAGATGGAGGAGGAGAGGCTGGAGGAGGCAGAGAAGGAGAAGCTGAAGAAAGTCTGGAAATTCACAGGTGAAGTTAAATAATGATGGATATGTTAGTCATGAGAATAACGTTGCAGAATGCATTACATTCTTGTATTGTCTTTAGATATTCAGATATACATTATAAACACGTCAATTACTGAATTTTTTTCCAGACTGTTTAATTAGCTCTACATGATGTGAAATTATGATTGCAAATGCAAAAAAACATCAACTTTCAGGAGTGCTGCCTTGGAGCACTTTTGTGTCCCCACCAATGTCAAAATCAAATCTATTCCCTTGGGAGAAATCACTGAGCCTGTTTACATGACCATAAAATGTAATAATCAAATCTGACGCATTTACATACCCATAAATGTGATCATTGAAAACTCTGGTTTACACCTAACCCTAACCCTCCAGTCCATTATTGGAAGTCTTTTGGAGTATTTGTACATAGTGATGGTAGACTCAACTGTTATTGTATTCTGCTCTGGTTTGAGAATGTAACTTAGGTTTTCTACTGTTTTAATTGTTTTTAAATATGCACAGATGTAAAAGGAAATAAATCAGATTAACCTATATCCATGCATGATGACATTGGAGTATTAGGGGGAAATCCGGCACTTTTATCCAATTCTCATAATCAGAAACATGTCTGATCAGCTATTTTGTTATCTAATAAACCATATCAGATTATGCTGATATATCACTTGAATAATCTGAAAACTCCAGAAATCAGATAATGATTGGAGTATTAGTGTGCATGTAAACGGGCTCACTGACAACTCTGTCTGACCGACTATGTTTAACAAAAATTAGTGAGAAGAGTTTCAAGATGATGCAGGTATTTTCTAAAACTGTAAAAAATAATTGAGTTCTGATTTGCAGAAAAAAATCCAAAAGATGTCCAATGGTAACTACAGAGTAGTTTTAAAATTGGCGTAACTCAACCGAATGGCAGAGTTCACACTACAAATCTAACACTGATAGAGAGCAGCAATATTCAGATCCCTTTCAGTGTGATTTCAGAGCCAGTCAGACATGTCAGCATGTCACATGGTTTATCTTTTATTTATTCTACTATTACTAAAAATATATATATGAAATACCAGTAAAGAGCCAGTTCATAACCATGATGTTGAACAATTTTGCCAACAGGAACATAAATGTGACTGATTTGGCAATAAAAGTCTCTGAAAATCATAAAATGATCATGATCCTAAGTGTTGTTCAATTTACTTGAGTGTGTGTGTGTGTGTGTGTGTGTGTGTGTGTGGGGGGGGGCATGAAGAACTGAAACACCAGTTTGTTACTGCCAAAACTTTTGGCCGTGACTTCTTGGCTACCCAATGCCCATATTTTTGTTTTCCATCATGTAGACCGTGTTTTCAAAACTGTTCTTAAAACTGTAAAAGATAACTTACCACTATGTCTACAACCTTCTCATGGCATTGATGCAAACAATCAGTTAACCAAAACTGTTTTAGGGTGTATTCAGACCTACTTCATTTGGTCAGTTTAAAAAAGACTAGAGTTCATTTCCCCAGAAAGTCTGGACCCTTTTTTTTAGGTGTGAACACAAACATACAAACTCTAATTCAAACCAAATTAGATCAAGACCACGTCTTCTCGATGGTCTTGATCCGTTTCCAAACAGACTCCGGGCTGGTTCACTTCTGGTGTGAATATAACCGGCCTCGAGCTGAAAACAAACCAAAGAACCATGAGCCTTTTTGTGCTTAACGAGCCACCATAGTCGCGTGGCATTGTGGGTAATCAAGAAAACTTGAAGTAGCCAAACTGCATGGGTAGCCAGAGCTAATAGCAGCAGCCATGAGTTGTGGACAGACAGGGAGCAATGAGGAGATTGATGTCTAATTGACATTTGGTCAGTGGTCACGAAGGACCTCCATGTTTGTTTTCATCAATACCTGCCATCTCTGATTCACCCCACCCCCAACATTTCTGTCCAATGCCAGCACAGTTTGTCATGTATGCTTCTGTTTACAAATGTTAGCCCACTAGCAAAAAGTGTAATGAGAATGCAATCCGACCCAAATGAAAAAAAATACAGTCTGCATTCAATCTGAACCAAATAATCAGACCAAAGGACTTTCCATGTGTGAATACACCCTTATTCTTCTCCACCACATCCTGGAGGCAATTACTGCAATCTTTAACAGAACTTTTACTTGCATAAAAGTATTGTCATTTAGTATTAATGTCTTGACTTTTTAAGATCTGCACAGGTTTGTTTGTCCCTGTTGTGTATTAATAACATGCGAGTAGTGTATTGGTACAAAAATAAGCATAAGTCTTATGTCTTTTTGACCTCCCATGCCTTCCTGTAATGACCTCTCCCTGGAATGACAGCTTTCTGACTCTTGTGGAATATACTGGCCTTTTTGAATAACTATGTTTCTTTTGAGACATTTTGTGTTCTTGCTAATATTTAATGCACTGGATTGATAAACAGCTATATTCCTTTTTTTGCAGTCTGACCTTCATGGATTAGAAGGAAAACACATGTTGAGTTTAAATTTCCATCTGTGCACAGTTTACATCCTAGAACATGTGATGGATGCTGATTTTTAGGCTAAAGAAACCATATGACATAGGTACAAACTAAATCAGTATTTAACTCAATTGAAAAACAAAGAAGTATGGATGCACGGAAAGACAACAAAATAATATGACGATGCAGTCATATATGGCAGAAATACAGAGGTAGAAGAGATATTGTAACTGTGTATTAATCAAACTGACTAGAGTGTGCAGGAATTATGCTTGTGGTCGGTCTCATTGAAGATGTGTGTATATTCTTTCCACTGGACATTTACAATGTCAAATCAAACTCCTATGAGAGTGGACTGAATTACACGTCACTTTTTATGTGCTCAAAGTAGCTCAGAAAACAGTACATGGGTATACTTGCTCTCTGGCCAATCAGATTGTGTGGCTGGTGCTACCTGTTGCGTAACATCCAGCTACCTGCCACAGTACAGGAAACATGAACAGAGAAAAGTAACATGTAAAAGAGCAAAGGGAGTCAAGGCATTGCATTACTTATGAGTCATGATGTAATGGTAGAAGCCACGTGAGAAGAACAGCAGAGACTCTACGTTCTGATCTGGTTCACCTCACATGGATATCAACACCAGTATGAGCCCACATATGCGTTGTAAACATGCCTAAACACAAATTTCTTTGGGTTTTTTTGCCTGAATTTTCACATTAATTCTTTGACTTTCTTTCATGCTTAGCATTTATCCAACTATCCACATATTTTTCTTAACTCCTTCTTGAAGCCTCTGACTCTTTCCGTACATTACACAACTTCTCATAAGCACATGATCTTCTAGAAAGCTTTAAATATAATCTTATTTCAATCCTGTGTGTGAATAGATCCATTTGTTTCCATTCAGGTATTCGCAGAAAACCACAATGCCTCCATATTCTTGAATTGACAACTTCTTTTCCCCAGAGGTTCAGACATGCAGAAGTATCTCCAGGGTCCTCTGATAACCTGAAACACCCGAGAGACAGTTGCATTCTGCAGCCACATGGTGTCATGAGTCGAGTGGCCAGCACATCACTGAGGGATCTGCTTTGACTCAAACTGTCACGACTGTGCTGAAGCTGGATATAAAAGCCTGCACTGAGACTTTCCCCCATAAACATCAAAAACCATTTTCATCTTTCAGACATTGTTTTGTCTTTGTTGTTGTTTGAGTAAACTTCTACTTCACCAAGGTGTTGGTGCTTCATGGCTACTACTTATAAAAACACACTGTGGTAGTATTACCAAAAGCACACTGTCAGATGACTTTGAGTTTTTTGAGCCACACATGGCTCAGGTTTCTGTTGCTGTTGTTAACTGTCCGCTCCATACCCCTTGACCTTCAAATACAAGAAAAAACAGTCCTGTGTATTGTACTGGACTACACTGACCTCATCACAGTACTGTTTTCATCCATGTATTTGTTGGAAACTTTTTGGATTTAGAGCACTACAAGATAACATTTACTTGCTAGAACATATCTTTTGAAGTGAACTGAACTTTGGCATCTGGATAAATCAGGTGTTCACTTAACACTCAAAGTATAAATTAGATGGATACCTGTCACTGAGACGATGAGCTCTTTTGGACTTTGGATGAAGGTGTCCAGCTTTCAGGATTTCAGAGCTTTCAGAGACATGAATAGTTTTACTGACTGGACTTGCAAGCAGCAATTTTCCAATAAGTACTGCATTTAGTTTTGAGATACAGTTTCTATAAATAAAAGTGGAACCATAACATTGGAAAACGTATTTAAAAGTACCTTTATTACATTCTTTAGTCAAAGTACCAAGAGCCTGCAGCAGAAGAACCCCACTACAAGTTCATGTATACACAAGTATTACCAGTAAAATGATCCCTGATATTGTTTTTCTGTTGGATCTTATGGTTTTGGATCCATTTTACTGCTGCACTTGTCATATGAATGCATTTATAAACCACTGTTAGTTTAAAGTTGGGGTGTCAAACTCATTTCTATCAGGGGCCACATTCAGCCCAATTGGATCTTAAGTGGGCCAGACCAGTGAAGTAATAGCATCATAACCTATAAATAATGACAACTTTTTCTCTTTGTTTTAGTGCAATAAAAACATTAAATTATGAAAATATTTACATTTACAAACTATCCTTTAACAAAAAAAAATGTGAATAACCAGAAAAAAATGAAATTTGTGAGAAAAATAAGTGCAGTTTTAACAATATTATGTCTCAACTTATCATTTATACATGTGCATTATGCACAAAGTTACGCAAACATTTCGTAACAGGCATAATATTGTTAAAAATTTGAAGTTTGAAACTAAAATAAGAACAATGTCTCATTCAGTTTCTCATTTGCCAAGGTCATTGTTCTTCTTGGTAGTTCTCTGAGTTTCAACTGGAATAGTTTTGCTTCAAAAGAGCAAAAGTAGTCCAGTTGAATCTAGAACCTAGAAAAATGGAGTTGTCACTATTATAGGTTTTTATGCTGTTATTTTACTTTAGATCATATTGGTCTGCATGTGGAACTTGAACTAAAATGAGTTTGACACCCTTGATTGTTAATATCTTCAGTGTAATTTTTGCACTTTGCAAATTCATCCTGCAGGCCAGATTGGACCTTTTGGTGGGCCAGTTTTGACCCCCAGGCTGCATGGTTCAGACCCCTAGTTTAAAGGGTACCTGTGGTGAATTTTCATTGCTAACTATCTCAAAAGATTATGTATCATACTAGCGTTTCCATCAGGTAACTTCCATCAGTGCTCGTTGTCAAATACATGTGTGTACTAATTCACTACTCCGTCAGTCAGACATGGTGAGAGACATGTTGCCTCCTTCATGGGCTGTTCCAGCTCCGGTAGTTACAAAACCTCATTGTTTTGTCTGGTTACCTGGGCTGCGATGGATTGGTCACTGATCCCAAGCAGCAGACAGCAGTCTAAGATGACACATTATTGGCCAGTGCTGGGTTGCATCTCTAGGACAATGGCAGAGTGCAAAGCTTATGGCTGCACAAACAACAAGCATGAATGTGTGCTTTCCACTCAGTCTGCTCACTGACTGCTGCTTGTTTACTCATACTCATCACCCGGAATCCACGACAGGTATATCATTTACAGCCAGCAATGGCTGCTCCCAACAGGTTCTGCCCACGCATGTGATTCACATAACAAAAAGGTCCAGTGTGGTGCATTTATGGTGATTTCTTAATGAATTTCCACCTCTATTGTTTATAAGTAATACACAATGCACAATTAATGTCGTAAGCAAGACCAGTGCAGGTACACTTTAATCTACAGTAAGGCATTGTATACTGTGACCTTTGTATGTTTGGAGTATCACTGTCCTGCGAGAACAAGGGATACACAACATTTTGCTGATACCGACTAATACCAGATGTTTTTTTTTTTACTAATGGCAGCATCAAATATTTATTTCTCACTTTATTTTATATACAAGGTAAGGTTAAGGAAAAACAAGGTGCATGTGTTGTGAGTATTGTTCTTTAGACTGGGGGTGATGGTTGTTCAGTCAGTGTGTGTGTCTGTGTGTGTGCGTGTGTGTGTGGGTGGGGGGGTCACATTTTACCACCTTTGGGTAAAAACTGTGCTTGGTTGTGTTTGTTTTTGTTTTTAGTGTGTAAAATATATTGGTTTACATTAATAGCTGTTTTCCCAACACACAATGTGTGAGAGGAGAGTAAATGGATTTGGTTGCAGACATACTCAAAAATAAGCATCAGTTTTGGTGAATATACACCAAAACATTTGCATGTTTTTGTCATTGTAATCAGGAAATACTGATGATTCTTGAAATTAAAAAGCTGTGGCTGTACTGAAAGGAGACCTGCTGAGTTGTATTCATTGGATTTTTTGCTTTACTAATAGCATTCATTCTCACTACATGAGATACCATTCTGTAATGTGATGCCTTGTTATATTAGGTTTTTCTGTATAGTATTGATGGCATAGTATTAATATTAAAAGGTGGATTAAGTGAGATGGAACACCACTGAAGGCATAGGTGTGAAATACATGGCTTACAGCTGCTGTTTTTGTACTTACATAATGGAGATTTCTTTACAAAGAATAAAAAAACAGTAAAAGAAACAGAGCAAACACAAAAAATATTGAGACCGGCATCAACCACTGGCCCAAATAGAGAGGTGAAATCCCACCCCTTCTAATTGCACCTCATGAGACAACATTTCAGAAAAAAAATGGTACATTTGGTTAATAGAGTCAGATGAGTCAGTGATTTTCTGATCCCCTGAGATCAATGTCGTCATTTCCACATATGATATTTGTCAGTTTCAAAGATAATTTTACGCCAGATGGAATAGAGTTGTAAAGGTGTGATCTAAAAGGAAATTCAGTCAAGATGTAGAAGTATCAAGACAGAGAAAATGGAAAATGGAGGTATCACACATTTGGAATATTACTTAATTTCATTCACTCATTGTCATTTGGCAGAACAAACTCATTCTGACAAAGGTATTGCTGCCAAATTCACAAATTCAATAAAATACGCACCTGTTAAACCAATAGAATCACACTATTTTTTTTCTCTTCTTGTTTGCATTAAAATGGACTTGATGATGGATTGAATAAATTATTAGCCATAATAAAGCTCCAGCTGGGCTGATGTCAATAATTATCTCATATTTTTAAAGCGACACCAACATTTTAAAGCACAAAGCTTGGTGCATCATCTCCCTGAGCACAGACAAATGTAGGAACTCATGCCTCCTTTCACTGCATTGGTATTTTAGTCCTGCACAAGCCTCTGCTTCTGCTTACCAGTGATGTCATATTGAGTCAGACATTTGACTTAAGCAGTCTTAGATCATTCTTCAAGAGCTGAGAGAAGGGTTTAAAGAGGTCAGTGAAAGCAGCATGGAAAATATTCTACCTCTGGTATAAAGACAATGATCTGTTTCCTCATACTGGACTAAAAACAGAGGGACTGTGAGTCACTGGGGGAGAGTACTCAGTTCAAAGGTGAGGTGCTTGTACTTGTACATTTCTATTTTATTTGACTTTGTACTCCTACCACACTACATCTCTCAGGTGAATTTTGTACTTTTTAGAGTGTTCGATATGGATGGAGGGCCACAAAATGCCTTCTCTCAGGTGTCATGGGATGTATTGTATTTGTCCACATTCCCTTATCAGTCACATAGGAATAGGAATGTATTTTCCTTTCATCGTAGTTGTCTTTTTTACCTTGTTGCAACACATGACACATAAATGTGTCTGATTTATAATCTGCACGTTCTCTTGAGTTCTCTAGCAGTCTTTTTCGTCATCAAAGGTGGTATTGGGGGTGGAGACTGAGTTTATGCTCAGGTCCACACCAAGGACTGATCCACTCGCTCTGCAGCATGAGGGATTTGGACAATCTTTGTACTGTATTAGTTATTGCTCTTTCATCTGTCTTTATTGGTTTGATCAGTCAGTACTTTTCCCTTATGGGGAAATTTTTTATTTGGGCAAGTCTGTTGTTTGAGTGTAAGGTATGCCTTAAGGTCCCTGTAACTTGATTATTTAAATTTTTGTGTCAACTTTTATCACAGTGTCCTACAAGTAACTGCTCAGTCCCTAACAGACACATTTAATACTGAGATAATGTTGTGTAAAGTGAAACGCAGCATCCAGCACCATCAAGTATTTTATGTCTTAAGTTTGCTCAATTTTTAGCACTTGGAAAACTCTCTACTTCCATTGTTTTTCTCCCCTCATGTCATAAATTCTGAACATTTCAATTGTCACTGAGATGAGTGTCATGAACAACATATGACTTAGCCAAATTTGTCAAATTTTAAGGACATTGATTGATTCACAGTGTCACTTTATGGTGATTAAATGCAAGAAAACACTCCACCAGTTGTCATCAAGTAGTGCATTTGCAAACAAACTTTACAAATCCAGCCTCAGCTTAAAATAAAGGCTTGTGCTAAGTTTTAGGCTATTGATGAATTTGTTTATTTGCATATCAAATGGGGAAGTCACATCAGATCAGAAGTAATCACTTGAGAAACATTTTGAAATACAGTTAAAGGCCAGGTCTGAACTTATAGCTGGACACATGGTTGAATGTCTCAGGACACGTTAACCCTTTATAGGACACTCATAGAAATACTGTGAAATTCAAAATTTCAACCTTATTGTATGATTGGAGGACTTAACAATAATTTATTACTTTTGTGAAATTTGTAAACATTTTTTATTGTCATGTAGGAAATCAAAGTCAATGAAGTTACCATATTTGGTTCCTTACCCGTAAGTGGCCAAAAAAACCCACAAAAAAACAAAAACCCAAGAAGTTTTATGTGTATTTTAGAACTTTAGAACATCACTTAGAACATTACAACAAAATAAGTGCTGGTCCAGACCC
>JAPQRP010000025.1:31821673-31842441 GCA_037367295.1 Apogon hyalosoma
TATCAGCTCTGAAATTAAACTACTATGAGCTATTTTTGTTGTTATCATGATATTTGTCCAAACAAATGTACCTTTAGTTGTACCAAGCATTAAAATGAATTAGAAATTAAAACAACCTCTGACCTTTACGTACATGATTGCCAGCTGCAGTTACAGATCCCTGTTAAGATGCAGCCAGATGTGCCATGTAGTACTGTAAAAATACAACCATACAATAAGGATACATAAGGAAGAATATTCTTATTTTCCGAGGCAGTTGTCAACCATCAGAGACTGGGATATATACAGGCAACACTATCCTGGTGTTTTATTCCAGTTACTGTAACTGGGTCCCTTAAAAGCAGAATACAGGTTTAACAAAGCCTCCAGAAATTATGATATGAGGATTACATGTGCAATACAGACACCATAACATGATCAGAGAGGGGAAGGTACGTGGTGGATATCAGACTATCATCACCAAGACAAGTTCAAACAAACCCTCCCAGTTCAAAGTTTAACCTTTGAAGGCCAAGAACTATTTTTGTAGCCATCTCTCACATACATTTTCCTCTGCATTCTCTACAAATGAATCATTTTACTCTCTGCATTTTTCAGTGTACAGCAAATATGGTTTTCAGAGGTGGGTAATCCCAGCTCCACATAGTAAAAATCCTGCCATGTATCGGTTCCACCTGTTCACTTAACACAGATCATTCCACTAATTATCCATCTACCTGGATGAGGAGTTGTGCTCATCAAAATGGGCTGCTTCAGTGAGTGGTTGGAACAAATATATGGCAGGACTTTTACTGTACGGAGCTGGTATTACCCACCTCTGATGGTTTTATATTTAATCTACTGGTCATGTAAGTGTTAAAATAAGCTCTGAGTGTATTCAAAGTAGGGCTGGGCGATAAGAAAAAAAATCATATCACGATAATTTTTTTCATACACAATACTCATAAGTTACTTGTGCAGACATCAGAAGGGTTTTTTTTTTTATTTGAATCTGATTTATTTTCTGTCAGAGGTTGAACATGACAGATGTGCTGAAGAACATTATACAACTGTTTCAGATAAATAAAACTGGTACATATATTTAAAACTAAACTGAAAGTCTGACCAGCAGGCAAAAGCTTTCTAGTTTTAAAAGAGAACACAAACTAAACAGACCATCTTCACCAAACAATGCTGGGGTATATACATGGGGTTGCATCCCGTAACTGCCATAACTGGCATAAAACTGAAAATGAAACTCAGCATGCTTTGAATGTCTGACTCTGGGCTTCTATGTCTTCTACTTTTCAGTAACCCGGTTCCCAGAGTTCTCGGTTGAATTTTCTCCCAAGAGAACACTCATTATTTCTCGCCGCAGCCCAAACATTAGCGTGTGCTGCAGCTGCTTTTACGCCTGCGCTGTGTGCGTCAATCTAACTTGATGTGGCTCTAGTGTGATTGGTTCGGTGCGGCACTACTTAATCAAGATTGGCTGTTCTTGTGTCTGCCAAAACATAGATGAATGAATTCTACTGAAATTGTATCAAGTATGTCTCATATTCCTATCGAGGTTATGTCGCAATATATATCATTATCATTTTATCGTCTGGCCTTAATTCAAAGGTTATTATATCAAAATAATTTTTTTTTTTTTTTAAGTGACTTTTTCAACAAAATATCTTAATTTAATTAATAACTTAATCTCCTTCCACTGTCACTGATCCAACTCCATGGGTTTTACCGGTGAATCAATGTTGTAGAAGATGACAATGTTTCCATGCTCACTGTGGAACCTCTGAATGTCCAAATGGGTCATATCTGATGACATTTTACCTGAATCATTTGCAATTATTGATAGGATTAGTGGTTAAAAAAATATGAAACATTCTAGATCAGAAGATGCTTGAGGTCACCAGTGGCTGGCTATGTCTTCGAGGGTTAAACAATGTTAATGATGTAATAAACCAGTGAAAAAAAAAATGAGATGATGAAAGTTAATATTTAAAGTATCAATGACTGATTAACACCAACTTATACACAAACACACAACAAATTGTGATTAGATGCTTGAAATGCAGCATCATTCTTCATAAAGGAAACTATTCAACACAAACAGTCTCCATATGTTTTGTCTGCTCCGGTAAATGTTTGATTGTGTGGTTGGTTACAGCTGACTTACCACGAGTTACGTAACATCTGACACAAGCCTCATCTTAACGTGCGTGTATGTGTTTGGTCAGATCACACTATAGCTCTAACTCTGACTTTTAGATCTTACATTTAACTATTACGAGTTAGTGGGATGTTCACACTGACCCCAAGTCAGACAAATGGAACATGTTGCTCTGATGCTTCAGATCAGTTACTGGAAGCTCTGTGTCACCGCTTTGTCTGATATGCAGTGAAAAGGTTATGAGGAGGGTCAGAGGTCGCATAGCTGCTCTGGAGACATACATCGGTCACAAGTTTCCCTGAAATGTTAAAAATACAGAACATCCAGCTGACCTGGAAAAAATGTTGAAAATGTCTCACCCATCATTTTCCCTCTTTCTTTTCTTCTTTCAGTTAAATTATTTAATTGTTTGTGCATTCTTTTTGCTGATGATTATTTAAATAATTCTGCTATTTTTAATGTCATTTGCACAGACAAAAGTATGTATTCACTTCATTTTACACCCCACAATGAACAGTCAATGGAAATGCATTAAAAACACACACAGACATTGCATCATCAGGGTATTGCACCATCAGGATATTGCACCACATCTTTAGAGAAAACAATCCAAGAAAGTAACTCTCAAATCCCTGATCTTCACATTTACATTTCTAATGTTTTACACTGACATTGCCACACAGGCTAATGACTTAATGAGCTTTAATTGCAACATGTAAAAAAAAAAAAAAAAACAGGCCTGTCAAAGGTTGCGTACATTTCCCCTCAGGTTAATACCTGCTGGTTAACAGTCAGTCTCACTGATAACAGCCTGTCTATTGCCTCATAAAAACAAATGAATAAAGTGTCAGTACTGTGAGTTCTCTTTAAAAAAAAAAACAGGTTACAAAACAAAAAGAAAAAGAAGAAAACAAAACATTATAATACCCTTATTTATTTTCCCCTGAAGCCAAGCAATTCAAATGTTGTGTTTTAACCCAGATGTAAGTATTACAAGTAGAACTGTTAAAAAATAGATATATACACACTTAAATACAAGCAAAAGCCCTGCATGAGAAGTAAAGCTTAAAGTACAACAGTGAATCTAGTTTAAACAATGGACTGAATCTTTCAAAGCATATGATACACATCACTACCATCAGAACAGCCCCTGCCCTGGCACAATCTGCCTCAATCTTCAAGAGTAAGGTGAAAGAGTATTAAAGAGGTGAAAATACATCCAGTCTGGTCACGTTGAAGCTGCAAAGACATCTTCAGACTTTGATCAGTTTGTGGATAAAGATAACTATGACAAGGTCCCCTCCATGATTTTCAGGATTGTAGTCTTTATATTTATGTATTTTCAGTCTCATACTTCAACAGTTGATTG
Organism: Apogon hyalosoma; assembly: GCA_037367295.1. Lineage (NCBI taxonomy): Eukaryota > Metazoa > Chordata > Actinopteri > Kurtiformes > Apogonidae > Apogon > Apogon hyalosoma. The sequence goes on from JAPQRP010000025.1 coordinate 31,825,195, forward strand.
ATACTGAGACTCAATTGACTTGTAAAATTATCTTGAAACTGACAAACATCATGAATGGTATCAAAATATTACTTGTCTCTCATCATTGGTTGTAATACAGTTTTTCCAAAGTAAACTCCAGTGGGGCACAACCTCAGTGAGCAGGTTTTTAGCTCTCTGTTAGCAGCAAATGAAGTCAAAGTGTTGTGTATGCTTTTACCCCTGAATGTTGGAGGCATATTAAATTATTTGAACATATTGAAATAAAAAGGAAAAACAGTATTAGTTTGAGCTGTTAACAACTGAAAGGCGAGCCATCTACACACCAGAAATCAACTACTTTGGACTACTGGTTTCACTTTTAATAGTCAATGTCTCATCTGAAAAGGAACTAAAACACCAAGCATATGCGGGGCACTAAAAAGTACAAAATTTTCCAGATGTTGATGAATAAAGCAGGATAAAATGGAAGCCCTTCCTATTTAAATACAGTACTTCGGTAAAAAAATACTTGTACTTTCACCATTAAACGGGTTTCCCTTCCCTCCCTCCTCCATCACTCCTCTTTCAGAAGCTAATCTCATCCTCCTCCTTGTTTCTTTGGCACAGGCTGCTTGTCTCAGATGGGGGAAATCCTTTGTCCTCAGACTCGCCATATGCACTAATCAGGCCTGGATCTGGACCTGGTCCTGTCTATGTGGTGAAGTCTGCACATGAGGAAGTGAGTACAGAGGAAGAGATGAACAATACTCAGGAAATCTGTTTGTCCTTTAAGGTTTTATTAAAATGGATCAAAGTTTGGAAAATGCCCTGGAAAAAATTTCAATCTTACCAAGTGTATTTTTCTCATTTCTAGTCAAAATATCTCAACACACTTAAAATAAGACAGAATCACTTGCTTAATTCAAGCAAAAAAATATCTGCCAATGGAACAAGTCAAAATTATCTTGCTAAGATTTCTTGAAATAAGATTTTCAAGATCTATTGTATAAAAATAAGTTCTTGTCTCTCACTGAAAAGTTATTTTTAGGTGATTGTCATATTTTAGGCATGATGGGATATTTTGAATAGAAATGAGAAAAATACACTTGGTAAGATTTAGATTTTTTTCCAGAGTGTGCAAGGATCAATTTGTATGAAATATCTAAAACTACATGAAAGAACAGGTGACTAGTTTTTAAGTGGAATATCCAAGAATGACAACAGCTAAAATAATAAAGAAAACAATATTTAATGTTCACCTTTCAAAAATATGACTTTGACTTGATGGACTTTTTGGTCCATTGCCAATCACAAAATAATATATATAGATGAAATGAATGCAGACAAAAAAGTTATTTAGCTGTATAAATCAATATGCAATGAAATATATTGTGTCAGGTTTTATGGCACGGACAAACATTAACCCTCAAAGAGTGTGACCACCCTCTGTGGCTAACCTTTCAATTATTAATCCTACCCATATGCTTCAAAAATTGAGGCAAACTGGAGTTTCTCAGCTTTCCAGTGGTACCATATGCGTCTTATTTGGGCTCGTATTGGTTCTGTAGTCAATGTGTTTAGGCGTTAGCATCGATTCATTCTAATTTCTTCATGTGAGTCAATAATTGGCAGTAAGTTGCTTAAGAAAGTGTAGATGTAGATAAATATTCATTCAAAATATTCAAGTGTAGTTAGTACATATATGTTCAACTTTATGAATAAGAAAAAACAAACTTTCTAAAGGTTCTGTTTGAATCACAGCAAAAACACAAGTTCTCCTAATTTCTGGTAAATTAATTCCTTTTCAAACAATGCAAATGCAAAATTGTGACTCCAAACAAACCAGAATGAGATGATGATTGACTCCTGACAGTGACTGAAATCAAAATTTAGACAGACTACTTGAACTAGTACACATCATGTGCCACCAAAGGTGTTCTAAATGTCTGAGGGTTTACAAAAAGACAGATTAGACAAATAATAAATTGCTCAAACTTTGTTGTTATTTGAGTGATTTCAGGCACATCAGTATGCTTCTGCAAATGTTACAGGTGAGGTGAATGTAGATCTGACACAGGTTTACAGTCCCTGAGGCTGCAAAGTCAAGCAGCAGAAAGTCCACACAGCATAACGATGAGGAGATGTTAGCGATGAAGAAATTTTGGGCAGCTGCAGATTAGCAGAAACAAAACACCAGGAGCTGTGAGCTTCTGGTCACAGATAACAACCACATGCTTCCTCCTCTTATCACATTGTACATCTGTTCAGCACACACACACACACACACATAAACACGCAGACTCACAGGTGAATGCACGCAATGTCTGTGACGACTCATTCTGAACATACTGTTCTCCTGGAAACCCTGCCCTCAGGTTGGAGACTACAGTCTGAAGGATTACCCATAAATGTACGTTTAGTTTGAAATATATTTGACTAGACATTTTCTTTGACGTCATGCATTCTTTCAACTTCCCTTTTTCAGCTCAGTTTAGGTAGAAATGTTCTGGTACATGTTTAGTAAAAGAACATGGTAAGGGCTAAAACAAGAAAATTACATGACAAATGTTACAAAAACAAACATATTTATCGTCCTTTTGAAGCATGAACAGTTATTCCACCACATCTGTCCACATCCACCTGATCTGTCAGGAAATCCAACACATAATGTCCATTGCCAATCATTCCCTAAACAGCATATATGCATGAAAATATATGCACACAAAATATTACATATACATTGCATCTCAGCTGTGATAAGGTCACTGAAAAAGGCTGTTAGGTTTAGGCACAAATAAACTGGTTTATATTTAGGAAAAGAATATGGTGAGGGCTAGAATGAGAAAATTACATAACAAACGTAACAATATACACTGATCTATTAGCAAGAATAATTATTCCACCATAATTGTCCCCAACCACCTCCATCTAAGCATTGTATTTAATATCACCTTCTTATTTAGATATGATAGTTGAAAAAGTGGTCTTGCCAAAACAAAGAAAGCCTGTCACCAATTTTGTTTTTATCCAAAAAATAAATAAATAAATAACCTATGTACTATAAAAGAAACTAAACTAAACTAAACTAAACTAAAACAAAATAAAATAAAATAAGAAAACTACGCAACATGGTGGTGCAGTGGATAGCACTGTTGCCTCACAGCAAGAAGGTTCTGGGTTCAATTCCAACCAGGGACCTTAATGTGTGAAGTCTGCATGTTCTCCTTGTGTTTGCATGGGGTACTCTGGCTTCCTCCACCATCCAAAGACATGTACTGATAAGTTCATTGGTCAGCCTAAAAAAATGCTTATAGTAATTGGTTGTTCATTTCTATATGTCGGCCCTGCGATGAACTGGCAACTCACCCAGTGTGAACCCAGCCTTCGCCCCCTGTGACTCTAGTGAGGATAAAGCGGATTTAGAAGATGAATGAATGAATAAGAAAACAAACTAAAGGATTAAAATTGTTAAATCTGCTGTGAATTTTTACGCTGTTCCTTCTTTTAAAGACATGTTTAATCAAGTTGTTTTAATCCTTTTGACCAATGAGACATTTACAACCCCAATTCCAAAACAGTTAGGATGCTGTGCAAAATGTAAATGATAACTAAGATTGATAAACTCATATTTTATACAAAAAGTTAAACTAACCAATTATAAACTGAGGAGCTGTACTTTTTTAAGAAAAAAAAAAGGTAATGTTCGATTTGGTGGCAGTTCCAGGTCCATGTTTCCCACTATGTTTCATCTCTTCTTTAACAGGTCTGAAAGCATCTGAACCTGAGGAGAACAGCTGATGGAGTGTTGGGAGAGGAATGTTACCCTATTCTGGTCTGATAGAGGATACTAATTGTTAAACAGTCCTGGGTCTTCTTTGTCAAATTGTTCATTCCATGATATGCCAAATGTTTTCAGTTCATGACAGGTCTGGTCAGCAGCAAGATCAGTTTAGGACCCAGCCTCTTCTACTATGAAGCCATGCTGTTGAAATAGATGCAGTATGTGCTCTGACATACTGAAATATTCAAGGCCTTCCCTGAAAAAGTTGTAGCCTGCATGGCGAATATGTTGCTCTAAAACCTGATGGTACCTTTCCCATTTTACATGATGCCCATTCTATAGGCACTAATGCACTCCCGTTCCATCAGAAATGCAAGCTTTTGAACTGTGCACTGATAACAAGACAGATAGCTTCTATCCTCTTTAGTCCATAGTTTCCAAAAAGAATTTCCCATTGGAATTGGTTAGACCTCAGAACAATTTTCAGCTTTGCCTCAGTCCATATAAAATGGGCCTTGGTCCAGAAAAGACAGCAGCATTTCTGGGCCATGATCACATATGGCTTCTTTACATGACAGAGCTTTAACCTGCAATTGTTTGTTCACAAACAGTGATACTGGAAGTGTGTCTGAGTCACTGATTTACAGAATTATGTTTGCTTTTAATACAGTGCTGCCTGAGGACCTGAAGATCACAGACATCTGACACTACGTTCAGACTGCGGCAAATGTGGCCCAAATCTGATTTTTTATTTTTGCCTGTATGTGACCTGTAGCCGATCTGTTAAAGACAGTTTGAACAGCACAAATACGATTTTTTCAAATCTGACCCAGGTCACTTTCATATGTGGTCCTAAATCCAATATGTATCTGATATTTTGTGATGCGACATTAGTCTGAGCGGCCGATGTCTAAGTGCAGAATTGTGATGTTTGTTGCATTTCAATGATATAAAGGTCAGATAAATGGGAAAAGATGCTTCCATATTTACTTCATTAAACATAGTGCGTACCTACGTTTTCAAATATTCCATCAAGACCTCTTTTGCGCATGTGGGTCACTTCAGGGTTGCATTCTGTTCATACTAAAAAATACTGATAGAAGTCGCATTTAATATGTTATATGAAGGAGCACACACAAAAAAAATCAGATTTCACCAAAAAATCTGAATTGTGCATTAAGACCTGCTGTCTGAACATAGTCTTAGACTGGTTTTCATCACTATCTCCACAGAGATTCTGAATCTTTTAATTATGTTATTACTGTAGATGATGAACTATTCAAAGTCTTTGAATTTGTTTTTATGGGACATTATTCTGAAATTGTGCCATCATTTGTAGACTCAGTTTTCCTCAGATTTATGAACCTCTGTCTATATTATAAAAACACAAAGAGTAAGTATAAGTGCTTACATGGTTAGGTGTTGATTTTTTCCCATTAAACATATTATTTGAAGATTGACTGCACTCAGTATTTGTCAAAGTGAGAAGGGGTGTGGGCTTGAAAAAAAAACAAAAAAACAAAACCTCTTTCAAACATAGGAAATAGTATGTGTAAAAAGTAGTGTGAGACGATACAGGAAGTGTGTGCACCTACATTCTGTTTATGTGTGTGTCTGTTTTTGTGTTTGTTCTTGGGTCTCCAGGTAGATGACAGTAGGTGTAAATGAGTCTTTGATTAGCATGTGCATGTTTGCAGATGGGTGGTAGAGATGACACAGCAGCACAGATAAAATCAGACAGTGAAAAGAAGATGAAAATCTCTACCTCATCACCTGATGTTGGTGGAAATAAGTCATTTAAATGTCAAAAGTTTCCTTAAATTCAGAGTGGTGCAAATTGTGTATCATGCAATATCAAGGTTTTTTCTTGGATTTCAGAGGGCTTAGACACTGGGTATGACAGTGGTTGGCCTCAATTTGCAAACTAGATATATGTGCATGGGTATGCAGATTGGGGTCATCTTGCAAGAAACATTTTCCTGTAAAAAAAAAAAAAAATTCTCATTTATTTTTATCATTATTGTTACCATACCTGTTTATAATATGTTTGAAAAGCCTGTGCAGATAACACCCAAAAATCTAAGAAAACAAAACTTGCTTCAGTCTGGGAAAAGTCACTTAGTATTTTTGATCTCTTTGCTGATTTTACATTAATTTAGCTCAACAAACACTGACTATTGTCTCAGTTCATGTCAGTCTTCATTTAGATTATGTTCTTACTGTTAGTTTTACGGTCTCTCCATACTAAGACTGATATTATTCTAAACAGACATTTTTTTTTCTCCATTTTTAAGACAAGGTCTGTCAACACTACCTTTGTTTTACTAAACATCTCTGTCTGCACAACAACACAAAAATAACTCTAAACTAGTCCAAAAACTCAGATTAACCATAGCTGGTGTTGTTCAACCTGTGGACAGCATGGATATTAGTGGACGTAGCAGACACAGAGACTCATGAACGTGAGCAGCAATAACAACATCAGTTATAAACATAAGTTACCTTAAGTGTTGGTTGGGTTTGTGGAAGTGTATTCTTTATATGATAGGGATTTCTCCATAACACTGGTCCAGTACGTCTCTCAAAAGTATCTGTTCGGACCTCAATCTACTGCAGGTCAAACGCTGATTTATATACCTGGATTTGATGTTTCAGGTGCAGCTTCAGTACACAAAGCAATAACAGACATGAGCAAAATGTAGTGTGAGGCCATAGTTTTACAACTGTTCCTTTGTTTCATAAATCTACACTTTAGAAAGAGTGTACAACACTGTTTAGGTATAGATGAGAGGCCCAAATGTAGAGAAAAACATCTGTTTTGCAAAATGTCTGCATCAGTGTTGACAGGGCCTGATTCTTAGTTTTCATTTAATATGTTTATGATGATCTCACGCCAAAGCAAATCAAAAACTGCTTGAAACCCAAAGTTATTTTGTTATATTTCTAAGAGATTAAATGAGAACCACTTTGTCAATGATGTTCTATTGTGATTAAACCCTTTAAGGAGTTTTAACACACATTTTCATGCAAACTTCATGCAAACCTTTCATCAAACATTGCCCACGTAACAGCAGCTATTGTTGTACCTTTAACGTTTAGTGTTCCTTGTCTCTTTGTTTTTCTTGTCATGTTCTACTTTTGTAGACTGATGACAAACACACACTTTGATTTCCAGGCAAGTTCCTCCCAGCTGTTTTCATGACAGGCCCAGACACACACAGACACACGCCCTACTCTGAGCTTGGTGAAGACAATGGCGGCTCCGGCGTTATCTGTAGCACCATCGCTGCGTCTCTGCTCTACATCGCCTCGCTGCTGTCCTGCCTCTGCCTCTGGGTATGCATTACAACAGACGTGACGCACTCGGGATTGTGTAGAGGGCTTGGTCAGCTTTAATAAAGTGTCGGGCTCACATGCTATGTGTGTGATTGTGTCCGGGTTACCCGCAGAGAGGATTTCCCCTTCACCGAGTGTTCACTTCCCTCTGCCTTTGGCCCATTTCTGTCTGTCAGTCTGCATTCACAAGAACAGATGCAAACTGACAGACTCTACTCTCAGCAACTTTCATCTGTGGTTAGCATCTTTTATATTCAGCTCAGAGAAGTTTTCTGAAGGTGAAAGTGACAGGAGGCTGATCATAAAAGCATCTGACAGACAAAAATGCTTGCTTTGTTGTCTCTGCCTCATATCACTTTCTTTGTAGGCTAAACTGGGTTGAATCGAGCTGGAGGTGCTCATTCTCCTCAACATCCAGAAAAAAGAGGTGAGCATAACCACTGTGACGTCAGCCATTGGTTTTGCATTTGATTATCACCACCTTGAAAATTTCAGCTACATAATATATCTTCAGCTTTAAAGTATTTTAGTGATTTCCAAATGGACTTTTCTCTAAATTGAACCTTTTCTAAGTGATTTTCAATGTATTGATGGTTCAGCAGTTATTAAACATTTTAGATCAGTAGATACTTTTGTTTGCCTTCTGCTCTTCTGGTCTCTGAGGGTTCATTTACAGTTTTGCTTAATCAAAGTGAAGTAAAATTTCTGCAGTTTATTAACACTGTGGTTAGTTGCCTGCCTATTTATCTAGCTAGCTGACAGACCATATAATCTACCATTAGCTGATGTTGCCAAGGCATCTGGATGAATAGAAAGCTGAAATCCCACTCCTTCATTTTGGGGGAAAAAATGTAGTAGAGTCAATGGTAAGAGACAAGTCATTTGTTTTGGTGTTTGAATTATGTATCATTTACACATATGATGTTTATCAGTTGAAAAGATCATTTTACAAGTGAAGAAAGTAAGTTTGTTGCAAAACTGTTGTATTAGACTGAACATCTGTAAATATAAAATGAAATTGCAACTGAAATGGTCACAGTGACCGTGACATTTGACCTTTGGCTGCTAAAATCACTTCTTCCTTGAAACCAAGTGACTGCATTTTAAACATAAGTACAGCAGACACATGTGAAAACACATATCAGATCAGTTTTATGCTATGTGTGCATTTTTTTCAGCTGCTGATATACTGGTACATGGGCTGAGCCTGAACTGACACCACAATCAGTTAAACAGAAACTGCAAATATCCAGACTCTACAGATGAGTGAAATGCCTTCATTATGCAAAACTTCAAGCCTTAATAGAGTCTTGACATCTTGTTAACCCAGTCATGAATGGGGAAATTGACAGGACAAACCAAAACTGTTTTCTCAATATGTTATTTTGTGCTCTCAAGTTGGACAGTTTAACGTGGGTGTCTGTAGGGACTGACTTACTTCCCATTCTATGCTGTAGTGCCGGCACTTTGATTTCCTATTTTTTGCTGCTTAGTCCACACAAACTGCTTCTCTCGTCACATATGCCACATTTCCACAATCGGCATCAACTCATCTTAACTCAGTTTTACTCAATCTGGCTTGGTTTACAAGTACAGTTCTCCCTGTGTGGCCAGTTAAAGTAATGCAATGTAAACATTTATGGGTACCCATAACCACGCCCACTGATCTTCAATGTGACTGAAGCTAGGAGAGAAGCAGCAGTGGCTTTTAATGATAGAATTTCCAAAATAAATTCAAGAAAACTCAAATCATTGGTTGATTTAGCAATTTTTTAAGATCTCTTAAAAATCCTCTGATCTTTTCCTACCAGTTTGTTTCAGTGGCTCACATTTTGACATGATGACACAAATATGTATTGACATAGCACTGATTCAGAATCAGTGAATGTGATCTTCATGTTTCTATGTAATGTTCACTTAGAACCTCAGCAAAGATTCTACAAATAGTGCCCAATAGTGCATGATGGTCTCTGCTCTCATGTGATGGAAACACAAAAAAGTTTGTGCAGAGTCGAGCTGAGGTGATATGTACTGTGTAAAAGTGGCATATGTGAGGAAATGCAGAACATACACTGAAGGAAACTAATACAATCACATTATCTGACTCTGAAATGGTATACTCCCCACTGGTTAACTATCATGTATGTTTTTTTTTATATTATGTTATATTAGAACCACTTTTTTCTAGGTAACTGTATTAAAAAAACACATTTCTAGCTTTGATACACAGTAGTTGATTGGCGTCTAGTGTGCAGTGTCAGAATTATACAGTTGAAGAACATATAACAACCTACATATTATATCATTAGAATGCAATATGTTATAACCATGATTTCTATGGTTTGTAATCAGAATGTATGATGTTATAGTTATGATTTCTGTATTTTGCTGATTTACGCTAAGTTGTGTGATATAGTGACAGAGATTTACAAGCTTCAAGTGGTAGAATGGGAAAATAAAGACAAAGTGTCACAGGTGGGTTAGCTTTGTTTTTAGGAGGGTGGAATGTTTATTATTATATTAGCCTTTAAGAGAAGATGGTAAGGAGGTCTGTGGGGCATGGACATGGGGTGAGAGTGGTGTGGACAGCTGTTGTGGGGGTGATACATGAAGGGATTAGCTGAAGTTAGGAGGAGGCAGGCAACATCCCAAGTAACAGTATAAAGAAGTAGGAAAAAGATAACTTGGGGCTCTTGAGGACAGGGGGTCAGAGAGATGGGTCCTTTGCTTTGAGACTTCATGTTTGTTGGTTAGGGAATCCGATTCTCTGTAACCTTGGGAGACCACAGATCTGTGTAAGTTTGATAAATTAAATGATTGATTCATTGTTATTCTTAAATCCTGTTTAAGGTCTGTTTTATGGTCAAAGTAATAACCAATGTAACAAATGTGGGGGATAGAGAACTGGAGTCAGATTAGTAAGTAAAATCCCAACAGAGGTCATTGCCATTTTTCAAAGGATTCCAAATAACACTGTGGATAAGGTCCATTTTGAATGAGGCCCATCACGTCTCAGTAGTTAAGTAACTCTGTTTATATCAGTACCACATATATCACTTTCAGGTGAATGCCAACACCACCATGAGCCATGTCCAGAAGTAAACAAGTCTGCCAGGGCTCATATGCATCTTATTTTGGCAACACAATCACATCTACTGTTGCGGTCAGTGAGTCTAAATGAAAAACAGTGTTGAAATGTTTATGAAGTGCATAATGGACTCTCAGTGGCATGAGTGAAATTGTCAAAACACTTTAGTTTTGTGTTAATATAAACTGTCTGCTTTCAGCTCAGAGGCGCCTCATGATACACAAAGCGAAGACAAGTTAAGAAACAGCAGTCTTGGTTTTCGTCCTGTTCAGTTATTAAATAATCCCTTCCCTCTTTTTTCTCCCCCACCTCTGCATCTTAAAATAATCTTAGAATGTTCTACAAACAAGAGGCGACACGGTGGTGCAGTGGATAGCACTCGTGACTCACTGCTCCTCCTACTTGTTCTTTCATAAAAACTAACTTAAACAGAACTGATGTCAGAAGACCAAAACAACAACAAAAAAACTGGTGTAAATGTCCAAACTATTATAACTTTGGACACACTTCTTCCTGAACTTACAATCTGTGAGTTGTAGAGATGGTGATGATGACATTTTCATCTTTAGACCTAGACTGGTTTACTAGATGTATTCTGATAGAATAAATCTGAATATTTTCATTTAAAAATGAGGGAACCCCTGATAACCAGAATATTTGTGTGCATGTAAATACAGTCATTTTAATATCACAACACGCTTCTTCATGTGCAAATGTTCCATAAACAGTTTCTCCCCCAACAGTAATTTGCAAAGGAGCTGTTGCTGCATCTTCACTCAGCATCACCCAAGATGAGTGAGATTTGTTTAAAGACTTTTTATTCTAATACCAGAACCAAAGGTGCCAGACCTACAGATGGGAGAGAATAGATCCTATAACACAAGACTACATTACTAATTAGGGTGAACATTTGCAAAAACTGGTAAATATCCACATTTTTACTGACTCTTTCACTGCAGAACAGTCTCTGAAAGTTTCTTTTTGTCTTCTTACATCTTTAGCCTTTTGTGTTTGTTTTGTGCGTTTGGCATCATGTCAGTTATTTGCATCTTACACACCATTTTCATCTTGTTACATCTTTTACAACTAAGGCTTCATTGCATTTCACATGACTATGATGAGATGAACACTTATACACTCTTCCAGACATTACTGATCTTCTATTTAATTAGGAAGATCATCCACATGTCTTATTATTGCTACATATTTTCCTCTGCCAATTGGTGACCCAGTAAAAACAGGATCTCTGACCCATTTTGATCCAGATCCACACCATAACCTGCCAAACTGTAAATATGTTTCCTTTAGTGTGATACTGTTTTAATTGTGCGAACAAATAAAACTTCAGCTGTTTATGGTTTGTCTATGCTCTTAAGTTCATTTCAGAATGGAGACTACCCTCCTCTAGTCTGCACCACCATCATAGGTAATGGAAAAGTTAAGGTGTTTTGGTCTCTGCTGTACTTTCGACTTCTGCAGCCTAGTGAAAACAGGAAGCGTTGGACTGAAGAGCGTCCTTCGAGAGCAGGTCTGCAAACAAATAGAAGGGTACATGCACAGAGAAAACAGGAAGCACTAACGGAGAGAGAACGCTCAGAGTTTCACAATGAGGAGTTCCCGTATCTGTAGATACATTTTGTACTTTACTTCAAGAGCAAGAGTAAATAAAAAAAAATGCAAAACATGCAGGAAGAGGTAGGGAGGAAAAGGTCAGAGAGCGATACTGACACGATAACAGAGGACCATTGAATGTAACTAAGTAACAATCTGCAAAAAAGGACGTCTTTCCTTCCTCTTTCCTCACTTTGTTTTTCTCAGCAAAAACATGAGTGGCATTTCTCAGGCTGCTGGAAGATGACGGATGACGGAGCTTTGCTTCAATTTTGAGACGTGATAAATATGAGAATGTCAGTCGGTAGACTAAATGGACAGATTATTGCACTCAGTGTATGAGCCTTGGCTAATTTTTAGTTGCTTTTAATCCGTTTTGGTCTGGATCACAGTTTATAAATATATTGTATTTGTATGTTTAAATTACAGATGTTCAATGATGTAAAAAAAAATAAAACTGTATTTTTTCAGTGTTATGGATGATTCATGACATGTTGACATCAGCCCAGACAAAAGAAGTCAAAAGCAGGTTTCTTTGTTAATGTTTTATGTGCACAATGTCATTTTCAGTCTCATGGTTTGCAGGTTTTAACCAAATTTTCTGAAATTCTATACAACAAACGAGAAATGTATGTACATTTGCAATTATCATATTGCAATTATCAAGCACTGCTTGCTCATTCTTATCATTTTAAGTAGTGATACAAAATTCTTAGCCAATACTGATATCAATGTTACTGCCTGTCTTTTCGTTTTTTGTTTTTGTTGTTATTTATCCCCTTAACACACAAATCATCATTATAAATTAAGTTAAATTACTTTATTGTTTCCGATTCTCAGCTTCCCTGAGAGCTCCGTATCATTTGCTGCTGTGCAAACCTCCTGTTACCTTGACATCCCCACGGTGAGAGTACTACCTGCTTCCTTCACTCTTCTGTTTTCCCCGACCCATTGCCAAGCCCCTGCCCTGGTAAATCCGATAAACTTCTGCTCTTGACTACAAGATCTATCTATTCGTTCCCTGGTTGTCATCCTCCTGTGATTGGTGTTTCCCATTCTTGGCTTCTGCCTTTCTCCAAAGACTGCTCAACTGAGACCTGACGTCAGCCTACCCAGTTGGCTTAGTGGCAGTGTTCTAGTCTGCGCAGCAGGAGACATGGGTATGAATCTGGTACATGCTCCTGTTCACCCAAGTTTTACCACAACTTGGTTTTTGCATGAGTGAAGGGTATAAATGAAGCCTATTTTTTGTGAGTTATCTGAGTGTGTCTGCACTTGGGTCCTTGTTACACTACCTGTTACAAGAAGTGGAGAAAGAATTAACAAAGGAGAAGATGATTATAAGCCTGGTCACGTTGAAGCTGCAGAAATCTTTTCAGACTCTGAACAGCTCATGAACAAAAACAGTTATGATGTTAAGTCTCAACTTTCAGGTGTGTATTTGTATTTACGTATTTTCATGGTCAAATACAGAGAGAGTAGAGTAGAGAGTACTTTGTTAGTCCCCAGAGGGCAATTAATTTTACAATCAGTCCTGTCTATGTCGATGACACAACAGCATACAGTACAACACACAACAGTACACAGTACACCAGTTACAGACACAAGTTCAACACAACGCCGTTGTGCATTTATCAGCCTAATTGCAATAGTTACAACAAACTGTGACTGTCTTGATGTGGGTACTTCTATGAAACTGGGTTCATTTTGGCATCTGGCACTTTGCCAGCTTTTTTAGACACAATAATAAATAGAAATGTAGACATATTTCCCCCCAGTATGTACCTAATGATGACCTCAGATAAATGCAAAAAAAAATATGCTCTTGCTCTGAGCCATCCCAGAATGAATGGATTTTTAATCAAGTATTGGGGCCAAAAATAGGACCAAAATTAGGACATGAAAAGCTACCTAGGTATGGTATGGTATGGTATGGTATGGTATGGTATGGTATGGTATGGTACGGTACGGTACGGTATGGTATGGTCTCAGTACATCTGATCTGAAAACATGGTTTGAAATGGTCTTATAAAACCGCTATAAATAAAGACAGTGTTAATTTTTTTTTAAAGATGATGGAAAATTCTGGAGGCCATCCATCATTTTGACAGATTAAAAATACTGAGGGTAATCTACCAAAGAAAGTTTCACACAACACTGTGATCAGTACCTGGACCAGGTCTGTCTGTCTCTAAATGAGGCAGCAAACAGTCCATAACAGTATCCTACCTGTATAGGACCTCCAGCTCCACCATTCACAACTACACTGAATACAACACTGCAGAGTCCTGTACCAGTTCGGGTATCCAACGGGTAACCCACAAAAACGTGCGGGGACAAGTTAAAAAAAATTGGGGTATGGACACATATAAATTAAACGAAGTGTGGGCGGGTAGTGGGTAAGGAAGTGAAAAATAAAAGCAGATTCATAGATGAAATAGTGTAACCGTGGTTGATCCACAGCCAGTTCCTTTTATTTTGAAGTGAGCTTTACATCTGCCCACAGATGTCACTGAGCAGCACTGATGGCGTGTGTTTTAACCAAAAATAAAGCCCTTAAAAATGAGTTGCTAAGTTGACAATGTGTTTAATCACAGGTCTGGTTGCTGGTCTAATGTACGTGGGTATGAGTGGGTTTGTAAAGTGGACTGTGCAGGACTCTGTAACCCCGGTACTTCTGTCACATGACTCTGTTAGGTCACCTGTAGTAGAGCCCCTGTCCGGTTGATGGTCAGTCTGCACTCATTGTCAGCTCTTGCGTCGTTGTTTAGCTGACGTTAGCTGAAATTAGATGCTACTTTGCTAGCACAAAATGTCAGACAGCTGAGTCTCCTTAGTTCTTTTCAAAAGCCCAGTAAATGTGAAGGAATTGATAAACGCAGTGAAAAAAGAGGGACTGATGCGGTGGAGGATGACGATTAACAGCCATCAGTGAGATGTTTTTGAACAGTAAATACTGCTGAATACTACCAAAAATTACATTTGAAGTGACGGACAATAATATGCTATGACGGGTCTTGACACTCGTGCAGGGAGCACAGAGGAACTGAGCTGCTGTTGCTGCCATGGTGGGGTGGTGGTTGACTTTCCAGTAATGTAAAGGATTGTTCTTCCATTCAATAGGAGGCTCACAGAGGTAGTTCTCCATTTCACAGATTAGATCAGACTGATTGGCTGGATCCAGGTGCTCTTCTTCTTTGGCATTTGTGGCGGGCCGCACCAACGTTAAGGTGCTGGAGCGGAAAAATGGACTGTTTATCAGCGCGCTTATATCAGAGATTTTAGATGCAGTCCGATAAATTCTGATACTCGTTTTTTGGCTGATATCAGACCGACATCAATATCAGATCGAGACACCCCTACATTCAACATATTACATTGCAATTGCTTTATCCAGTTTTTCCAACATTCAGAGCTCTGTAAACAGTCCATTTATTCCACTTTTTGTCCATTTGTGCTTCTTGTAGTCACAGTCTATGAGTCACCCTTTCCACTGTATATATTCCTTCAATAATTGTGATCCACTGGTCCTGTATTGGTGCTTCTGTCTTTCCCGTTTCTTGTAATAGCTTTTTTGCAAGCTACTAAAAGTACCTTAACCAAGTATATGTCATTTTCTATTACATTTCCACCAGACAAGTTACACAAATACAGTCCATCACAGCACACTGGAATCTCACATCCCATTATTTGTTGCATCACTCCACACACCATCTCCCAAAACACAATTATTTTATCACATTTCCAAAAAACACGTGCTCTACATCAAATTCTCCACATTCCCTCCAACATTTCTGCAGTCAGTTTAACTGTTTACTTTTCTTCTTAGGTGTAATAAAGAAACGCACCGGATTTTTCCAGAACTCCCTCCAGATCCGTGAACTGGTGGATGTTTGGTGTATCTTATACATATTAAACCAGTCACCATCTGTAATTTCCACATTGAGCTCCTTCTCCCATTTTTCTTTGATATAATTGGTTAAGTTTTTGTCCTGCGAGCTGACGCCACGATAGATAGCTGAAATTATTCCATATTTATTTTCTTTATATTCTGTGATTATGATTTGGATCACACTGTTCACTTCCCTGGAGGGGTCAACCTGGATTTCCTTTCCGTAATAATTTCTTAGTTGTAGATATCTATAAAAGTCATGTGTCTCCAGATCATATTTTTCTCACAAAGTCTGGAAACTCTCCAGCTGCCCTTTTCTTTCTAAAACACACCACCTGTCACTCCTTTGGCTGTCCACTGTTTCAGTCCTTGATCGTATTGGGCCGGCTTGAAATTGCTATCATAAACCATCCATTTGAAACTTTTAGAATCATTGTAACATTTATAGATTTTTAATATTTTAAACCATAATTCTAATATATGACCTGTTATTGGATCTATGTTTTTTTCTAAATTTCTTGTATAGCTCCTTGTCTCCAATCATATTTTGAATCGGTTGTTGATCTATTTCTATCTCAGTTTCTTTCCATTTAGCCTCATAATCAGGTTTGCACCAACAACAGACAGGTCTTAGCTGGGCTGCATAAAAATTTTCCTTTAATTTCAGTAAAGCCATTCCACCTTTATCTTTGGGCACCTGGAGGGTTTCGTATCTGATTCTTGATTTTTTGCCCCCCCAAATGAACCTAGATTAGACAGGTTTACTAGATAGGTTTGGTGTCCTTTTATAAAGCCCATTTGATCTTCGTCTATGAGGTCTGACAGAAAGGTATTTAGTCTTTTGGAGATAGTGGACATATATATTTTGTAATCTATGTTCAAAATTGGTCTATAACTTACACATTCCTCTTTATTTTTTCCTGGCTTTGGTATAACTGAAATTATTGCCTCTGCCCATGTTGGAGGGATTTTGTTTTCTTTGAGAGTCCAGTTGAACGAGGCCTGCTAATCTTGCTTTTTTTAATGATGCTGTTTTAGCTATGAGTTTTCCCCGAACAACTGCTTTCAAAGCATCCCAAACAACTTCTCCAGTATTATTCTCATCCACATGTTGTCTGATTTCCTTTTTTGTGTCTTCAATGATTTCCTTAGAACTCCCAAGTTAAGCCTCCAGATTGTTTGCTTTTTTCCTGGCATTTAAATGGATCTGTAGATAAACTGCATTATGGTCTGATAAATCTGCAACCTTAATCGTGTATTCTTCCACTCTATATCTGTCATCCTTATTTATAAAAAATAATCAGTTCTTGAGTAGACCTGGTGGGGTACTGAATAATGAGAAAAGTCTTTTTTGGTAGGATTAATATTTCTCCATATATCAATCATTCCCATAGAAATTTTGCCAACTGTCTTTTGCTTTTCCTCGTGCTTGTTGTATCCAGTTTATGATGTATCACTATGTTGAAATCCCCTCCACAGATTAATACACCTTCAGTTTCCATTGCTATTATATTAAGATAGATCTGAAAAATTGTTTAGCACTTTCTGGGGGGGGGGGGGGGGGGGGGAAATATAAAA
>JAPQRP010000025.1:31861869-31883046 GCA_037367295.1 Apogon hyalosoma
AATGTGAGTGTGTTTGTTTGTCTCTATATGTCAGCCCTGCGATGTACTGGCGACATGTCCAGGGTGTACCCCGCCTTAGCCCTTAAGTAGCTGGGATAGTAGCTGGGCTCCAGCGACCCCCGTGACCCTAGTGAGGATAAAGCGGGCTCAGAAAATGGATGGATGGATTGATACAAGTAAAAACAAAAAAAAAATACTACTAATAATAATGTATTTATATGGCACTTTCAATCAAAGTGCTTTACAACACAACAACAGTCAAAGAGTACAAGAGCACAATGAAAACAAATTTGATAAAATAACCACAATTCAGTAAAAGCAAGTTCAAGTGTCAGTAACTTTAGAGACAGGTGTCATTATGCAACAGGTTTGCACATACAAAATAATCTGGAAACATTTCTTGTAACAGGAAGAGTCAGACTGAAGATGTATGTGAGTGATAGATTCTCTATGTGGACGTGGAGGACATGGTTGTCTGGGGAATCAGAGAGGAAGAGGCCAAAATCAAATCAATCACATCCCCAGAGTGGGACTCCCCTTCTTTGGTCACGGTGTTGGTGGCTTTTGAAATGGGTGGAATCCACTTTTCACTATCAATCGCTGATTGATCTTGAGTCCGCGGGGACCTCTTTGATGTAAAGAACATAGGGTTCCTATTGGGTTACACAGGTCAGGATTGATGATGCGTGAAATCCAGGCCTCAGAGGGGAAAACCAGAAGTGGACACTCAAAGGAAGACCAGTCAGGTGAAAACTCACCCAAATGGACATCTTTTTTCAGAGTTTGAGCCTTCTGATGCATTTATGACTTGAGCAAATAAAAATTCCCTTCTATCTTTTCAGGAAGCAGATAGGAGCCATTTTTGACTCATCAGAGGCCTTTGGCTGCTCCTCTCACTTTCTCTCATCTGTCAACTCGTCCTCTTCCTCCCCTCCTGCTCTCTGGTCTGGGGGATAGATGTGTTGACAGATGGGGCTAGGACATCCGGCCGGCGAAGGCCAGAGTTTGCCAACACCTGGTGGGGATTAGAAGGAGAGGATGGGTGGGTGGGGGTCAGTGGGCTCTGCTGTGTTCATGAGGGAAGAAGTGTTTATTTCTTTCCACTTTTGGCACATTACATTAGAGGTTCTGCATGGATATAGAGTATGCATGACTTTTCCAGAACACACAGGCGTAAGGACTTTTAGGGAGGAAATGTGTATGCATGACTGGTGGTTAGAGTCACAATGATTACTTTCATTGTCAATTCATCTGTGAAATATTTTTCTAGATTAACCATTAGTTACTTAATTAGAAAAATGTCAAAATTATGAAAAATGTGGGTCAGTTTTTCCCAAAAAGAGACATGCTCAAATGCAAATTAACTGTAATATATTGTAAATATGATTGTTTTTTTTTGTGTGTTTTTGTTTGTTTGTTTGTTTTGTTTTTTCTTTACCATTTTTCTTGATTTAAATAAATTTGCAATTACATTTCTTTGGCATGTCTTCTATACCCTGATTGTGTCAGAGTTATTATCATGAAAACTCCAAATACCAGTGAAAAAGTAATTTCATTCTAAAACAAACAAATAAAACAAACACTAAAATGAGCCCATTCCTCAGAATAGTACAAAAAGTAAAAGTACAAAGTGCTTTTGACTTAGATCTTATGAATAAATATGTAAATAGGGATTATTAATTAAGGTATTTTTTTTAAATAAAAAAAAAAAAAAAGGCTTGGCAAATTCCTAAAATGACAATTTTAATGAATTAATTCCTGGATTTGTTGTTTTCTTGCAGCTGCACGGTGGATGTGGGCTGTTTTCTGGAGCCTATTTAAGATATAAGCTGATGCTAAAGGTTTTATACACTTTCTTTTCATTTTCCATTTTTTGCACTTGGAAAAATGCTGCTCCACAATGGAAATGTAAGTGTTGCCTGTTATTACGCAGCATTGTATGAGTGTGCTGTAACCATTAAGTAGGATTAGACCTTGTAGTTCACAGTTATGATTATAATCTTATAATTTACTACACCTTTGGCTGAGGCAAAGCTCTGTCGTTGTAATATTACCACATGCTGCAGAGAATGACAGGTGAATGTGAACCAAGAATAGAGAAGAGACTTTAGTAGTGAGACAATGCTTATTTTGGTAAAAGTTACTGTGGTGAAACTGAACAAAAGTTAAATGACATGTTCATTCCTGTCTCATCCAAGTTGCATGAAATTAAAAATAAATGAATAAACCTATCCATTCCCCATTATGTTGTGTTTTCTTAGAGGTTCCTTCACATTGGGCTCTGGCTGCTCTTAATTCTGCTAGATAGGCTTAGACTGCTGGGACGCTCATCATGACACATGGAGCTCTTCTCTGCTCCTCCTCCTGTCTGACCTCCCCTCTGCTCCTCCTCTCTTCCTCTATTCACGCTCCAGCAAATACATGTTACTGATTTGACTTCTTCCCTGGAGTCTCTGTGCTTGATGTCCTCACAGGTTTTCCCTGGATCATCTTTGGTCCTGCTGCTGTGGTCCCTCTCTCCTGCTTCAATTATCACCACTTATTTTTCCATATAGTTGTCATAGTGTTTATTATATAGTTACATAGATGGTAGAGGTTTCTATTATTTGTACTAACAGTTGCAGTAGTAGTAGTTTCACTTTTAATACTTATATCTGGAGTAGTAGTATTAACAGTTATGG
Organism: Apogon hyalosoma; assembly: GCA_037367295.1. Taxonomy (NCBI): domain Eukaryota; kingdom Metazoa; phylum Chordata; class Actinopteri; order Kurtiformes; family Apogonidae; genus Apogon; species Apogon hyalosoma. The sequence goes on from JAPQRP010000025.1 coordinate 31,864,551, forward strand.
ACATTTGTTCTAGCTATTGGTAAGTATACTAACACCAGCTGTTTTCGTTTTTAACAGTTCTAGTTCAGTTTGCTGTGTATTATTGTGTCTCCCCCTATTTCCCCCCTTCTCCCCCAATTTCTCTCTCTCTCTCTCTCTCTCTCTCTATTACAGTCCATGCCTCATCTCCCCCTCTAAAAATCTGTTAGTATTATATTGTGTGTAGTGTATTCTGAAAGACCAGGGATGCTCTTCAAGACTTCCTCTTCCTGGTGCTGATGCGGAGCCCTCTGAGTGGAGGAACCTGCTGATTGCCTGCACCCCACCCACCAGCTGCTCATATTTAACCAGCTTCTGCTGATTACTCCTGGCGGCTGCAGTGTGCAGTTCACCTTGGATGCTTTTGTGTGGTTTTTGTTTTTCTTTTCCTTCTTTGTGAACTCTGTTTTTGTTTTTTCCTAGTTTTGTGTTTCGTTGAATTTAGAGTTTGTATGGTTTTGTGTTTTGTTAATATCAGTATCATTAAGCTGTTGAGAACTACATTAAATCTTTATTTTACACAAACTGCCAGTTTCCCTTCTTGGTTTTATTTTTGTTACATCCTGTACTTGCACTTTCCCCTAGCGGAGCTGGGACGTAACACACTCTCTCTCTCTTCCTTTACCCTCTCTCTTTAACTCCCACTGGTCAAGGCAGACAACTATCCTCCAGGAGTCAGGGTCTGCTTCAGGTTTCTGCCTGGTAAAAGGAAGTTTTTTCTCACTACCGTCACCAAGTATTTGCTCCTGGAGGACTCTGTTGGGTTTCTGTAAATTGGGAGACAGTCTGGTTTCGACCGGCTATAAATGTGAAGTGTCATGCAATAACTTTTGTTATGATGTGACGCTATATAAATAAAATTTGACCGATATAAATAATAATTATGGATCATATTTCTGTAGTGGTTTTCAAGGCACTTAAATCCCTTTACATTATTGAGCCATTATTCATTCGCTCTCGCAGTCACACTCTGGTGGTGGTAAACTACAATTGTAGCCGCAGCTGCCCTGGGGCAAGCTGACACAAGCATGGCTGCGAATTCGTGCCAAACGGCCCCTCTGACCATTCATATGCATTCATACACCAGTGTGAGTGACACTGGAGGCAAGGTGGTTGAAATGTCTTGCCCAAGGACACAACTGTACAAAACTAGGACAAATTCAAACCACCAACCCTTCAGTTACTGGATGACCCACTCTACCTCCTGAGCCAAAAAACTACATTAAAATGGCATTGTCTATTCTTTTTAGTATGTAACCTTTTATATATAAAAACTGACACATTTTTCTAGTCAAGTAAAGTTAACGAACATCAGTAAACCAGTAACAGTAATACCTTCTTTGAATGCCATATTTAGCATTTCATCTTCTTCCTGCTGTTTGGGACTTGGGGGTATTTCATTGGGAGGAGAATATTTTCTGGTTAAAGTAGAAGGCCCAGAGTGACTCTGCTTTCCCGACATTCGGAGGAAAGGTCACCGAATCACCACGGACATGGGAAGTGTCACACTGCGTCTGTGACACTAAAGCTATGCTTATTAAAATCTCTCTTCTGAGAATGAAACTCAGGCACCGTCTGCATTGAGACCAAGTGGAGGACGGTGGGGTTTCTGTCATATGTGACTTCAAAATCTGCTATAAGTAAAAAAGGTGTTTGAAAAGAGATCAGGGGGTTATGCTCATCTGTGATCGGTGTACTACTGATTTGTTTGGTGACTGTGCTTTAAAATAAAAAAAAAAAATAAAAAAAATCCAATATTTTCTCATGTTATGTTAAAGATATTTTACAAAAACTGTGAAAGTAGTCAGTGTGAAGCTCTGCTGTCAGGTTTATACTGACTAGAGTAAAGAAATGTTTTAGAGCAGATTACAACTAATGAAATAACTACAACAGTTACATTACTTAGTACATCCTTACTTTCCTGAGACTGTGTTTATGTATGAGTTTTAGTGATTTGACCTAAATCAGAGTTAAATCACAGTTTTTATGATTTGAGATTTACTCAGCTGACATTTGTTGAACTTGACTGGACAAGTCACTGTACCTTTCTTAGGTGTCATATGATGGAAGCAAACTTAACCCTTTAACATCGAATGTATCATATGTGATACATGAGTTCTGAAGCCTGTTTGTCTTGAAAAACCTGATGTATACAATTAGATGCATGCAATAGATGGATAATCCACCAAGGGGGAGGAATTTGTTCACCAGAGGCCTTTCCAGTGACACTACAAGCTTGTCAGGAGGCAGAACTTTGCCAAATTTGAAAAGAAATTACCAATTTGCTAGACATGTTTGTGTTATATTATGTTTTTGCTTGTTCAAAAATAATAATATTTGAGCCTTGAGACCTGATGTATCAAATTTGATACAAAATTGAAAATCATACATGAAAATTGATATTTGAAAAAACATTTTTTTGAAGGACCAATAAAGGCTCCAGTTTCAAAGAACTGGAATTTTCTGTCAGTGATTTAATGGTCCAGGCTTTACAGGGCTAAAGAGATGTTTTAGTCTAAAAGTGGACAAGACAGACTGTTTTATAATGATGAGTAAAGGCTTTCAATGTTTGTAATAAACTTAAATGCACAATTGTAGACAGCATCCAGAGCATGTAGGCAATGAGAAGATGCAAGAATTTTGTATATGACACAATCACATATGAAGGTAAATGCAAATATATACAAATAAGCAAATAATCACATGTGTCTGCTTGTTTGGGCAAATAAGGAAACTGCAGAAACAGGAGAGAAAAATAAAAGCTATAAAAGACAGAAACAGAAATAAAACTGCACATAAATGAGGAGCTGCAGAGACAAAGGCTCTGACAAACTATGGAAGAGTCTGAAACAAAACAATTTGACTCCAAAGGTAAGTGTAGCTTTTGTAGCTCAGGTTGTCAAAACAACATTTGTTCTTTTGCTGATTTTCTGAAAATGTAGTTAAAATTCCTAATACATTTGGGTAGTAACATGCCTGTAGATTCATCTCTTGCTGAAACAAATGTCCAACACTTACAGACCCTGAAAAGATCAAAATGAAGCAATGTTACTGATCAGCATCACTTAAAGATGCTTAGTCTCCCAGTTACATCATTCAGCTGACAACTAAAGTCCTACATCATGTTCAGAGGTGTATACACAATCCCAGACTGAAAATGACAGTGAAAGTGAAACTTGGCAGTAGGTGGGAATCTATTCAGACATTTTAAAAGGTTTGTAAATGTCACAAATCTGCATCATCATTGGCTCGAATAGAGTTTTGGTCATTATGTTTCTGTTGTGTGAAGGCCTAAAGTTGTAGCAAACTTGGCAAAAGGTGCTGATCCCTTCTCAAGAAAAAATACTAATTGATTTTGCACCTTTCCACAATTACTCAAGAGCAGCAGAAGACAGAAAACAGTGTCCAAGGTGTAAGAATGAACAGAGTGAGAGGACAGTAGTGAATGCAGGTCCATGTGTCACACTAATCCAATCAGTGAAGGTAAAGAGGATGGAGGGATGAGAGGACGAAAGGACCGAGGGATCAGAGTAGGTTGTTGCTGTCACAGACCGGGAAGTGGGTTACAACACTGGTGCATTGTGGGAGCTGACCCAGAGCCACAACAATGCTGAATATGGCTTAGAGCAGAAGGGAAATTAGGGGAATGGATGATGTAGCCACCATTCACAATTATCTACACAGAATGGTAATATAACGCAGTATGTTCAGATTAATATTACACTGACCTTTAATACAATGTGCATTTATTAGTGTATCAAAGATGTGATTGGGTTTTATTTTTGCATTGAAAAGGACTTCAAATACCAATTTATGTTATTTATTTATTAATTTTTTAAGATTTTCTTTAAGTTGACTGAACAGTATGCATTACCTAGGATTTTTTTATGGTAGTAGTCTATCTATATCTGTTCTACTGATGCATTTAGTCATACCTAGGTCCAGATAATCTCCTGATCCTTGTCATATGACCACATTTTCAGAGGTATCATATAGGTCATGCCACTAAATAAAAAAACTGTCCAAAGGTTCCTACTCAGTTGCCAATCAATTTCACTTGCATGAATATCAGTGTAATTGCAGTGTTTTAGAAACCAGAGTAAAATTTGTAATAGTTTGATTGTATCTCATCTACAGTATGTACCAAGAAAATTGTGATTTAGTTTGTGAATTGTGACATGATCTTTTGGCCTGATTGCCCAGCGGTAGTCATACCATGCAATTTTAGAGGATCTTGGTATTATGAAATCCTGCTAAATAGTCATGATGTTGCCTCTACACACCACCGCAGTGGATCTTAGATTAAAGATGTGGTTAAAGTTTGGACTTTCAGCTTCAGTTTGAGGGATTTAACAAAATACTGTATTTACCATTTAGGAATTAGAACCATTTTAAACATTGTCCATCTATTTTCATGTCCAGATGTGTCCTGTTCCCTGGTTACTGTATGACAAATGAAGCAGATAAAAGCTCTGGAGTTGATTCTCAGTGTTGAATTTGCATTTGGTAGCTGTTCAATAGAATTATCAATATAAGGTTCAAAGAGGTGCCACTGCAAGTAATGGAGGCATCGTCGAGCTGAAAAAACTATATAAATTTATCTGAAAGATGGCAAAATCTTTAGGAATAGTCAAATCAACTAATTGGTACATTATTAAAAAGACAGAATGCAACACCAAACGGCCTGGAGGAACACAAAAGACAACTAAAGTTGATGACCACAGAATTATTTTGTTGGTAAAGGAAAAACCAAACCAAGTCCAGAACACACCTAAAGGATTGGATTACTACAACGCTTTTCAAGGCACCCATTATTCATTCACTCACACATTCACACACTGGTGGTGGTAAACTACATCTGTAGAATAGCTACCCTGGAACAGGCTGACAAAAGCGTGGCTGCCAATCTACACCAAACGGCCCCTCTGACCACCACTAAACATTCAAACACATTCATACACCAGTGTGGGTGACACTGGAGGCAAGGTGGGTGAAGTGTCTTGCCCAAGGACACAACAGCAGGGACCGCCAACTGCCAGACTTGAAGGTGGTTGGAATCCTGCTCTGTCACACCCACATAAGGAGGTGGGTGTGTCATTATCAAATTAGTGTCACTGTCCAAATAATTATGAACATGACTGTGAGCATTGGAATAAGAAAATCCTTTATTCATAGAAGTTCATGAGGATAAGATGAGCATCAGATCTGACTTACAAAGCCTTTGCTTATTACAGGTCCCAAAGCTGTTCACTATAAACATTAAGATTGGAGAAAACAAACTGATTTCAATTTCACCTATTTCATTTTAAGTCTGTTGTAGTTTTGTTTTTTTTTTTTAATGTCCTTGTTTTTTGTTTTGTATTTCAATTTATGAAACTGAGTTTTCACTGCTAGTTCTGCCTTATTTTTCATCAAACTCAATAAGCCTGGTCTCTGGCCTGGACCTTAGCACATTGTTTAAGCTGAAGTCTTTCTCCTGGACATGCAGGTAAGTCTTCAGAGTCGGTAGTGAAAACCTGACCTGCTGTGACCAGTCCGGTTAGTGTGATCCCCTGTCACTCAGGAACAAGCTGTGACAGAAGGCTTAGAGAAAAAACTATTAACCGGGAGGAGAGGATCCTGCAGTTTGGAGCCAAACACATGACTGAGTGGACACATGGAGGCTGGATGGAGAAGCAGAAATAAGAAGAATCAGTGGGATAGGACACGTCCTAGTGACAGAGTTACTCATATGAACAGAGTATCAGGCTTTCAGGGTTTGCCAAGTGGTCTGTCAGTCACAGAACCGGACACAAAGCCACAGAGATCTGTTACATTACTCACATTGCAGAAAAACACAATGACAGAACCAGGATCTGAAATGTCACTCGACATCGTCACTTATCTTCTGTTGAGCCTTTACCAGCATTCATGTAGTTAAAGATTATGAATGGCGAACTCAGTGAGCGTGATTACCTGACTGTTTAATCTTCTTACTGCACCTGCCAACTGGAAAACAAAGCAGGAGTCAGAAACTGTCTGGGCATTTTACTTGACAAATGACCAAATAATTCATATGATATAGATTTTTGTACATTCTACCAGGGCAGCAGCTAATGATTATTTCACTATTGATTACTCAGTTTATTCTTTTTAGCCACCAATAAAATGTCAAATTCAAATCAAATTTTATTTACATAACATCACATCATAACAAAAGTTATGTCATGTTATGTTATGTCACACTTTACATTTAGAGATGGTCTTAACCAGACTCTTACTGTCAGACCTCAAGGTACATCCTCAAATGTCTTGTTTGGTTTTTATTCCATGAACAATGACAATGAGTTTACTGTCATGGAGGAAGAAAGAAATCATCAAATAAGTAAAATATTGAACACTGCCATCAAAGAATTTAGAGGTTTTGCTTTGAAAATGTGTCACTTATTATCCAAATAGCTGTTGGTTGATCTAATTGTCAACAACATTGTCACTTATTAATCATTGCTAGTAGGCACACAATTCTAATTCTTCATACAAAATTATGAGGACAATAAGTCATTTTTGACACAATAAATTCTTTTTATATACTGTAGGAACAAATGGGACATTGTTCTGATTGTAGCATCTATTTTTTTTAATTGCTGTAGTGGAGGTACCAGACGGGACTGAGAGGTGTGGGCCTCTGGATACAAACAAGAAAAAACCTAAAAAAAAAAAAAAAAGAAATAAACTTGTGCATCATATACCACCTTTGAAACCATTTATATACAGTATATGAGATGCACCTGAATGCACCACGAAGTCCTGGTCTCAGTTGCACACATTAAGACAGAGTAAATAAATTGGACGGGATTTTGATTTATCAACCACAGATTTGAAAATTATCAACACTCTTGTGGGAAAAACAAGTACAAAATTTTAAAACAAAATTAAAACTACAAAATTTTGAATTATAACTCACATTAGCCAGCCTGCTATCAATGCAATATTATTGTTGTTTGAGAAAATTTCTTTGTGTCTTACACTATTTGGTCTTGTCTGAAAATCCATTGGTCCCATTTGGTGCATTTTTACATGATCTGAGCTCTTTGTCATACATGAATCTGGTATTTTATGACCATCTCTTTCACCTGATGAATAGTGAACTGAGAGGGGGTTTGTTGTTTTGAATGAACTGTTTGGTTTAAAGAAATCCATTAAAACTCTGATGTCAGATGTTGGCTGTATCTGGCTGATGTCATGGTAAAACTAACATGTGAATGAAAGGTGACTGGCTGAGTTTACAGTCACTCATAGGTATGATTGAAGAGTAAATCTTACTTGAGTATTGAGTTGTATTTATGGATTTACACAGTTAAATGATTTCACCCTAAGTCCAAGTTAATATTTGTATATTTTTTCACATTCATTCAGAGGGTGGGATGTATGAGTGAACAGATGTTTATCACTTCTGCAGACACCTTCAATCAAAATTTATTGAACAAAGAACATGTGTTTAATCAGAGTTAGATTTATTAATAGTTGCATTATGTTTAGAGTTGTAGGACATTAATGTAAGTTAATGTAATGTCAAAAATAGGAAAAAAAAAAAATGTACATGATTGGATTCTGAGGAACACAGATTTACAGAAAGTACCATCTGGGTTGTGGGCGGTGGCTCCAACTGGCAAATCCCTCTCATCATTCACACACAGTTTATAGTCTTCTTGAAATTATTTCTTTCATTGTCTGTAAGACAATGAAAGAAAATATATATAACATATAAAATGTAATGGAGTAGAAGATACAAAGTGGCATGATATGGAAATGTTTTGTTGAAGCAAATCACAGTTGTACTTAAGTTGTGTACCTGAGTAAATATAATGAGTTTTTACTCTACAGTTTTCACTGCGACACTGGCACATGTGTCCTTCTCCCAAAGGTATCCATGCTGACCTGGATCTGCTCCAGGTCATACACTGATTTACACACCTATACTGTAGGACCTAAATTTGATGTTTTAGGTTCATGTTCATTGGAGAAAAAAAACTTATGCAAGCACATAGTGGGATGTTTCCACACAGATACACAAAAGCCGGAGTTATTAAAATCTTCACTTCACAATATGTTCCAGACATCTATGCATTGTGACAAAATGCCATTTATGAGTGATGAAGATGCCAAAACATTGAGAACAATATTTGTTTTGCATAATATCCAAATTAGTGTGACCACATGTATTTTCTTCAGGCATCACCAAATCAAAAGACATCAGTTGTCACACCTCATCGATCGATGACTTCCATCATTAGCACTATTGTAACCAGGATAACAGAGGACCCAAATGCAGACACAGACCAAGTTCTCAGTTGAAAAGGTTCTTTATTTTCCACAAGTCACAGAGGAAAGAGCACCAAAGTCCTTGGTGTCTTTCGCCAACGAGGAGGAGGCAGACGCAGAGTCGGGGGGCAGGCGAAGAGTCCGAGACCAGGGAAACCAAGCAAACCAAAGGGACTGGGGCAGAAGGCGTGGTCAGGGACAGGAGACAGGTTGGCATACCAGGAGGGCAGACTGAGAGACGTGGTCAGGGGTGAAGGCAGGTAGGTTACAGGGGATTAGACGGACGGGTGTTCAAAGGCAGACAGGTCAAACAAGGAGCAGGCAACGGGTGAAACAGGTCAGGGATGGTCCGGATCAGAAACAAGAATCGGGCAGGAAAAACGCTGGATAGTCTGGCATAGAGCGAAGAACAATCTGGCAAAGGGCAAGGAGCATTGAGATGAATATAAACACCCTGCCTGATGAACTGTGGCTGCGCTCACAGGTGAATGAGATACACTAATGAGCAGTGGCAGCGTTCAAAGGGTCAGGAGGGAAATACAGCGACAGAAAAGACAGAGATGTGACAACTATCACAAGAAAATCCCTAAACATATCCACTGTGAGGTAACTGTTAGTGAAATGCAACATTTAATGATATATTTGTGTTGATTCATTCATTCCATTCTATATAAAAACCTGCCATAATATGTCTGTGAATTGACTTATTAAGAGTCTGGTCTACACCAGCTCTACATGTAAAGTGTCATGAGGTAACGTTTGCCATGATGTAGCACTACATAAATAAAATGTGATGGATGGATGGATGGATGGATGGATGGATGGATGGATGGATGGATGGATGGATGGATGGATGGATGGAAAATGTTAATGTTAACTTAGTAATGGGATTTTATATAATGTAAGCACCCATATCAAATAAATATATTTGCAGACGTAAACATGTTAAATAAATAATAAACTGATACGCTTGCTGTACCTGCTGGTGATGATTAGAGTCAGCAGTCCATCACAGGATGCATTTTAAATCAGTTCTATCATTCTGTCACCTTAACCTGCAATAAACAAAAACTTTACACAGGGATTTTGTACCAAACACAGATCAGGAATGCTTAAAGGCCAACATTTTTATCTATGTTCTGTTAAATAAATAGTCAAACTTCACCTACAGTATGAACCCACTTCACAGAAATAATGAGGCTCTTTATATTTTCACAGAAAAAAAATTCATATTCTAAAAACATGTCAGGACTTAAACAGGCTGTGACCAGTCCATCAGGAAGGATGTTTGATCCACCAGAGCCACCTCTGACCCACATGGCCCTGGACCAGTAACAAGCCAGGATGTCAGGAAGTCCACTGCTTCCTCATGTGCAGAGTTGACACTGCCGTTCCCACGTTTTGTCTCTTATTCCAGAGAACAAAGGGACCAGATACAACAAATGAACATTATAAAGTGTCATTAGATAACTTTTGGTATGGTATGATTTGGCGCTATATAAATAAAATTGAATTTTGATTTGATTTATTATTGTTATAATCTGGACTTGTACTTTTGAGCCTTGATCATCAGTCTTCTTTTGAGTCTTTTTGTTTTACAAATGCCAAATAAAATGAAGAAAATAATCATATGTACTGCACAGTGAGGCTACCACACAGTCACTGGCAACCAACATCATCTACTGATGTACAATGTTTAATACCTGCTGGACCATTAATCCTATGTATACATTTAAATATTGAAATATTTCAGGTAAAGTACAGTCATCTGTTCATAGTCATCAGATATGACCCATTTGGACATTCAGAGGCAACATTGATTCACCAGTAAAACCCATGGAGTCTGATAAATGACAGTGGATGGAGACACTTATTTATACATTTAGTTCTTGATATCTTTGCTAAAAAAAAAAAAACAAACAAAGAAAAGAAAAGAAAAGAAAAAAAAAAAAGAAAAGTCACTTCTTCTTCAGTTTTCTCTGTTTTAGGTACAATAACCCTCAACTTTTATCAGAATTTTTATAAACACCTACATGATCAGTAAATTAAATACTGGAAAATACCTGATTTTTCACTGAAAAAATGCCAAATACTGAAGATAAAATTTATAATAAAAGGTAATAAATCATTTAAGAAAGGTTGGAGAGAAAAAATCATTTGGGAACTGCCACAAAAGTACTAAAGTACCCCTGGGTCTTTATGGGTTAAACCATCTCTTCACTGAATTTACAGAACAATTCCTGCCTTTTTATATGAAGTAACATAGTGAGACAGGAGATTTTGGTTGTACGAGTTAGTTCCACCTGCTGTCTTCAAGGCTGAATGGAGTTTGACCATGGAGATGGCTTTTCCAGAGGAAGGACTTCAGGAGGAAATGTTTTTTTTTCAGCCCCAGAAAGACTGTGTTTGCTGTTCTCCAGCTACCAAATGTTATGTGTCCCATGCAAGTGGCTAAAATCAAGGGACACCTTCACTTCCATCTAACTCTGTGTTGTTTTCCAAACCACACAGCGATCCAAACCTCCTGTGTGTGTCTTTAGTGTGTTGTGAACACCATCCCAGAACCTGTTAACAGCTTCCTGGAGGACGGCCTTCCTGTTGATGTTAAAGAAGGAGCTCTGTGTGTGCTTACGTTTATATGTTTGTCCTTGAGTTTACAGGCTGTGTAAGCATTTGGCTGTAAAGTTATGTAGACATGTAATGAACCAATTTTCCTGGTTGGTATGGACATTTTGACAAAAGAGTTAAAGAAAACTAAGAAAGAAAGATAAAAGTAGAATGGCAATCAACATTTTTTGGCTTAATCCTTACAGACCTATAACTATATTTGTGCCGACTTAGAAATGATTTTTTCCTAATTGATTTATTACCATTTATTGTAATCTATCGTCTATTTAATTTATTGATTATGTAGATGTTAACATGAGTTCAGAGTAACTTCAAAAGTTATCATATCAAAATATAGAAAAATCAAGAAAAAGTGAACACTTGAACAGTTTCTTTGTTCTTCTGGCACAAAAGGAGAGTAAATAACCAAAAGAAATCAAAGTGCTGATCAAATTAGCATTTAAATATCAGCACTTCATCCCTCCTGCTGTTGCTTTTTCTTTAAGTTTGCGTGAGGGATTTATTTCAAATTTCAACTTTTTTTGTTTTTATCTTTTTTCTTTTTGGCCAAACTGCATCCTTGTAGTGTTGCAAATTGTGCTGCAGTGGCTGTTTTTGAACTATTTACAATCAAAAAGTTAATTTATGTGCAAAAATGGATGAAACTTGTTTTGGACTTGGCTTTGTAGTTTTCCATTTGATAATACATAAGTCACGTCCCCATTTTTAAAGATCCAATAATCACTGAAGATAGTCTGACTTTTTCTGGAAAATTTTTGTGTTATATTGAGTCCAAACACTATTTGAGCTTTTTTTTCTCAGTTGAAGAAAGTAACTGATATTTCCTTCGTATATTTCCACTTTTAAGTGTGTGCTACATACAACGTGATATAACACATACTGAAAATGCTGCTCACACATAAAACAAAATTTAAAAAAATGATAAAAAAAAAAAAACCAGACAAAAATAGACAAATCAGGAAAGAATCACAGCATGATTAAACTGTTATCCACAGTGGTCACAGTAATTGCATACAAGATTAAAAAAGAGTTATATATGTATGTATATGTATACATTTAAGTACAGATATATGTAAATGTATGTATTTGTAAGTATATATTTATATATAAATTATTAATAACTAATACATTATGGGTTAGGATGGGACTAAATAAGTATTTACTTCTTCCCACTCCTTTTAGAATATGTAGACACTGGATTAGTTGTTTTGGGTCAAATTTTCATGATTGATTGAGTGACTGATTGAGTTCTCCTTCATCCAATATTCTTGAAGTAAATTGCTCACAGCATGTGAGGTTAAAGCACGCACAACAATGGACAAACACATACAAACACGCGTATGCTACTGTACATATATTGCATATTTTTGGAATACAAAAATGCTGACAATAAAATTAAGTTTTTAAAAGCTGCTTCAATGATCATTTCAGATAAAACCTTGTGCATATGCTAAAAGCTGCATGAGGTGGGAGGTAAACACTGCCTTTAACCCTCATCTTCTCTTCTTTTCTTTCTTCCTGCCTGTCTCTTAAAACAGGAGGGGTATCTTTTAGGAAATTCCCCAGTAACCCCCTCCAGCCAATGAGATGATAAACTAAAGCAGGGGGACAAAGGAAAAGGGAGCAGAACAACAGATGAGGAAGATAGAGCTGAGGAGGGTCCTGCACCCACGCTGATTAAGTTACAGTATATGGCCTGAACAGGAAGTGAGCGTGGTCGGCGTTAGGTACACACACCTATCCACACAGTGACACCTGTTCAAATAGGGCCACAGGTAAACACTGAAACCTGCAAACTGTCCAACAAGTGGCTCCTCTGTTTGGTTTTTATGCCTCTGTTTGACTTCTCCTCGGTGGGGAAAATGCTACCTGTTTGCCAGAAGGGTTTAATGACCTGCATCCATTCCCTCACTCATAAATGTGCCAAAAAAAAAAAAAAAAACCACAACAAAAAACAGCTTTTCATTTTTAATCGATTGGCAGTGAAATTCTTAATGGTTGATTTGGTCAAGTAAAAATCATTTGTTTCCCTCCTGTGTGCAAATACTGACATGAAAGCTGCAGGTTTTAACAGAATTTAACACCAGGAGACTTTGTGAGTGAAAGGAGACAAGATTTTCTTCATCCTGAATGTCAATTTAGGCCTCTGAAATGTTTCATACCTTCTGAATCACTAATTCTTTCAATGCATCAAATAACTGAGGTAAAATGCAGTTTGTCATCTTTTCATGGGCATCAGATATGACCCATTTGGAAGTGAACGTGGAAACACTGCCATGTTCCGCCACATTGATTCACCAGTAAAACCCATGAAGTTTGACAGATGGCACTGGATGGAGACACTTGTTTTTATATTCAGATGATATATTTTCCTAAAAAAGTCCCCTTTTCTTCAGTTTTCTCTGTTTTGATACAATAGCCTTTGAATTTACTCAGAGTTGCAATGAGCATCTATATGATCAGTGAATTAAATGTGTTAACTGAAAAAAATGCAAAAATACAGAGGATGATATAATACATGGTGATAGATCTCTTAGGAAAGGTTAAATGTAGAAATTAATTAATTTTGGAAATCTCCACAAAAACAGTTCTATGCTTTATGAAATACATGTTTAAAATCCAGTGGAATTGATTGAAAACCATTTTGGACTGGAATCCATCAGTTCTGTCTGAATTAGCTGTATGTAGTCCACAGGGATGATGTGATTTTGCAGCATCAACCTGGCTTTCTTGATGCAAAGCCAATGGGATTGTTCCATTGAGTTTTGGAGGACTGCAGAAAATGGGCTCAGTGGTAAAGTTTACACAACTAACATGTTTTGTTCAGCAAGATAATCTGCACAAATGCAAACTGCTTGATTTTGGACATTAGACTTTGACAAACTACACCACAGACCCTTAACATAAGCATCAGCATCACCAAACTTCCAACTTTCATTTGATTTGACACATATTTTGTTATTGAAAAACACATGAATTTTACAAGAAATCCCATAGGTTTCACATGTATTTTTCTCATTAATTTTACATGTAATGCTATAAATTCATAAGAATTTATGCAAATTTTACACATAATCTAAAACATAGTTCATGCAATGCCATAAACTTTACATTTAGTGCCACAGATTTCACATGTAATGGTTTCACATAAGGACTGAACTTCACACATAAAACCAACTATGTTCCAAAGCCACATTTCCCATGTGCATCACATGTGACCGTATGAAATTCATGTGATTTTTCGTAACGGGTCCTGATATAACTGTGAATAATTCACACGACTGTAAAGGTGAACAAGTGAGTAGATCCTTTGTGTTCACTGCAATGATATTTAATGACGCCAAAAACCCCTGCTCTCTGATTAAGATGCTTGTTAAATGATGTTTATCTTCAAAATCAATTTTTAAGACACTTTAACACAAGTTTTCTTTGTTATTACAAAAACTGTTGTGTGTATTTGATGTTGTGGAATAAAATGTGAAAGCCTTTTATGCTGGCGTTAGCTACACAATACTGATGCAGGGCTAAAAGACTTTCAGAGTAGAGGAAAAAGTTACCATTTAACCTAAAACCTGAAGAGAGATGTTGGTTTTAATGTCTGGGCTGTGATTTTACATCAGTGGCTTCATTTACAGTGTTTGGAACCTGGTTATATTTTGGTCATTTGATCTGCTGGAAGCCCCTGTGAGGCTGTTTATTAGTTGTTGGGTTTTTTCTTATACAGTATATATATCTTTACTTATTTTCTCCTAGAAAATTCTGCAGCAGTGCAGTCATTCAAGAATGCAGACCCAAAAGAAGCTCATTACCTAACTCCAAACTTGAGCAGCAGAAGCCTGCTGCAGCAGAGCATGCTGGGATATCTTTGCAGCCTGAGCTTAAACACTCGTGGCCTGTTTTTACAGGGCTTAGCGTGTTGAAAGCTTACCTCCGGTGGAAAAGGGGGGGTGCAGTGGATTTAGAAAAAAAAGTGAGGGGAAAAGAGAGCACATGAGCACATGAAAAAAAGCTGACTTCCGAACAGGGAGGCTTCAAAGCGTCCTCTGCTCCTGCGTGATCTGTTTGTTGTCATTTGATCCCTGAGTTGGTTTTCTATCTGTCTCTCCTCCAGCCTTCCTGTTCTTCTCTTTCACACACAGGAAACCAAGCGCTGCATGTACAGCAGGCCTCTGACAACAGGTTCACCCTTTTCCTTTCCTTTGTGGGTCTATAAAACAGTATTTGTTTCTCCTCAGACTTCCTGTACACACACTGCAGCGATCCCTAAACACTGCAGCACCACTGTAAACAGCTCATGTTCATGACTGTCTTACAGTCAGTGCATAAAGGCAACAACAGAGAGCTTTTCACTAGAGCCTATGGCCACTTTGGTTATTTTCAGGGAAAAATATGAACAGTGTTAAGCACTAAGTGTTTTCTTACGTGCATACCTTTAGTTAAGACGTTTACATAACAAGCTCAGTTTAACTGACCACAAAATGGTCTCAGTTTCTGCAACTACAGATTAAAAAACATATATTATTATCATTATATAAACATGATTTCTATTGGGTTATTCAGCTATGACTAATTGCAAAAGCAACCAATGAAAGAGCCAAACTTACAGTGTTTTAATAAGGCACTGAACAACTTCTGTGTGTGCTGTATGTGTATTTGGATGAATCTTAACTGATGAAGCTGTTGTTATTTTGTGCTATTGTTTTTATACAGTCAATGATATATTTTGTTAACAAAGTCGCTTTTTCATCAGTGTTTTTCTGTTTTGATATAATAAACTGAGTTTACGTTGAGCTTTTTTAAACAGCTATGTGATTATCAAATTAAATATAAGAAAATATTTGCTATACACCAAAAAATGCAGAACATAAAATAATAAATATGGATAAAGGACCCTGAAAAGGTTCAATGTAGAGAAAAATTTATTTTGAAGTGACTACAAAATATTTTTTGGTCTACAAGGGTTTAAAAATTTGTGGTAAAGGTCATGAAGAAACATCTAGATCTGTGTTTGAATAGCTCAGTGGACTATACTTCTAGCTGCATGTGATACACATCATCAACACCAAAATGACCGTTACCTTGGCAAATCTCACCTCAATCTTCAGAACAAGGTGAAAAAGTATTAAAGAAATGAAAATGTGTCCAGTCTGGACATGTTGAAGCTACAGAGACATCTTCCTATTCTGAACAGATCAAGGATAAAAAAAATCACTTGCCTTTCACCATTGATTTTCACACAATTTTTTTTTCTTCTTTTCTTTTTTTTTTTCCTGTGGGAAACAACAGGTCATATTTTATAACATGAAATATTACATCTAACAGGCAAAGTGTCACAGATTTTTTTTTTTTTTTTGGGAAAATGTGGTCAAAATGTTCAATACATATGAATAAAAACCCACCTAGAGAACTAAACTGTAGATAAACATCTGGACATAGTTTATTTTTCTTCCAATGACAGAACCTCATAAGATGAACTCAGTCAGGGATGTCAAACATGTGGCTCACAGGCCTAAACCGGCCTGACAAAGGGTTCATTCCGGCCCACGGGATGAATTTTCAAGGTGCAAAAAGAAGACGAAAATTGAGTTCGGGGTCCACATACAACCCAGTTGGATCTCAAGTGAACTGGACTGGTAATAGCATTATAACTTATAAATGACTACGACTCCAATTTCTAATGGAAAATAATTAAATTATATGATGAAAATGTTTACATTTACAAACTATCTTTTCACAAACAATGTGAATAATCCAAACAACCATGAATAGCCTTAATAAGTACAATTTTAACAATATACTGCCTGTTACTAAATGTTTTGTACCTTTGTACAGATCCACTGAGATCTGTAAGTTGTAATGCACATGTGTAAATGAGAAACTGAGGCATACTATTGTTAAAACTATGCTCTTACTTTTTTGCACTAAAACAAATAGAAAAATGTGGACTTATTATTTATTGGTTGTTATGCATATTACTAGTTGGCCCATTTGGCCCATTTGACATCAAACTGTGCTGTATGTGGCCCCTGAAATAACATGAGTTTAACATCCCTGATCTAAGTGCATGTGGACATAGGAGAGGAAACAGGCTGATGTGAAAGAATTTTCCCTTTTTCATGTTTTGAACTTCACCTACTTGTCTGCCTTATCGGCACAATCTTATGTAAGATCCCAGGACTCCCATCTCAGCCATGAACGCCAGAGGAAAGGTCTCCTCTTCAGCTGGAAGACGCCTCTTTATCTGAATGCCAGACAGAAAAAGATGCAGGCAGAGGAAAACCAGTAAAGAAAAAACTGTGAGAAAAGCACAGGATGTGGTGAGGAGAGCAAACAGCAGCCAGCAGAGAGCTCACCCCTTTGTGTGGCTTTTTTTATTGCTTCCTCCCAAAACAAAGCTGCATCGCTCGCCACAGCTCAGCCACAGGAAAAACATGAGCTGCTTCAGTGTCTTTACTGGGTGAGAGCAAACCTAAACATCTGACATTAAGACTGTAACATGTTACGCATGCGTAACTTTATGGGATAAACAAGTAAGAGCATCATGAACTGTCTGTAGTGAAATAAAACCAAAGATGGGAAATGACAGATTTTATGTAAAATAATATCAACACAAAAACTACTGTATGAGGTAAATTATGTGGTAGTCGTTTTAAACCAGACTACTGACAGACTGAAACCGCAGGAGTTGAAAAATCAGAGCTAAAATCCAGCAGAATTTGAAAATACACATTGTCTTTCTGTAAAGACAGAAGACACCTGTGGAAAAGTGAAGCTAAGTTTCCATGTTGCTTCAGTGTCACTGCAGAGCCCGAGTCTCATCTGACAGAATGTGAACAGCAATTGGCTAGTACAGCTGTCAATCACACTCCTGTGAAAATACAGTTTACTGGACAAAATGTACAACCTGTAAATAGAGTCCAGTGAACATCAAAGAAAATCTGGTTCCCTCTCACTCGAGTTACGAGAAGCTTAAGGGTTATTATGTCAGTTTTTGCTCAATGATATCAATGAAGTGAAGCACTACAGCTTTAACAAAAATAGAGAATGATGCAATAATCACAAAAAAGTACAACTGCAGCTGTTAAATCTAAGACTTTTAAAAACCATTATAGATTTATTTTAAGATATGGTTCCTGTTATTGAACCAGACTTTGTTTGAAGTCGCACTTAGTCATATTAGAAAACGCCTGATCTGATCTATCTTAATTACAAAAAACAAAAAAAAAAACCAAAACAAACAAAAAAAACACAAAACAGTTAGGACATTGTGCAAAATGTAACTAAAACCAGATTAAAAATGGTTTGAAAATCTCATAAAGTCATATTTTAATCACATTAATAGAAATAGATTTTAAAATAGTTATAGTCTCTTTGCTCATGTTTGTTGTGGTTTTGTTTTATATTGTTATTATTAAATGTGTGCCATGCTGCTGCTACACTGTACTTTCCCATTTTGGGATAAATGAAGTACACCCACCCACCCACCTGTCCATCCATCCACCCACCCAGCTATCTGTCTGTCTGTCCGTCCGTCCGTGTATGTGTGTGT
>JAPQRP010000025.1:31898033-31921986 GCA_037367295.1 Apogon hyalosoma
CCCCCTTCATACCACATCTGGTCAACATCTGCTCAGCTCATTTATGCTCAGCAGATCCGCATTGTTCTGCACCAGCATGGTGCATGGTTCCTCAAATTTTCTTGTCTTAGTCTGTGTGTGATGCTTTGTGTTTTATCCAACTACAAATTATGTATTTTTTGCATAATTTTGGACTGAAATAATTAGAATATTGACAGTATTTTGATGAAGAAAACACTAGTCCACTTTTCACTGTAATTATACATGTTTCAATTAGTTACATAGATTGTGGCCTAATTTGGCCAACCAGAGTTTTATAACACATTAAAAATGTTTTTACACTATAACATAACTATAAAGCATCTGTGTATATCAGACTCATTGCTCGTCATAGTTCAGAAGTTGGACCAGTAGGTTACAGACTTAGAGTAATTCTTCTCCATTATTTCTTGAACAACAAAACAACACATCACATGAGGTCTGTAAGTCAATGTGTACTAAACCCCAACACTTCAGTGCACACAGACGCTATACAATACAGATTGAAAAAAATTCATGACCCTCGTGACCTGAAATAGTGAGTATGCGTACATGACACTTAAAAAAGGAATTGTTGCATTAGTCTGACTAAAACTGGACTTTAAAAATGTATGTAAACATGTTAGCTCGACACAAATGGAAGTTTTACCTAGGTAATGTGATTGAAAGTCAATCTACTCCTGCATGCATACAGACCAGTTAGACTAGAATGGGGCCATTCCAGGTGTTCTGCCCATGCATCAGAGCTCTGTGCCATATCCTGGCCTTGAAGTTGAGCAGCAGAAATCTCATCTGCACAAAAAGTAGTGCAAACAAGAAGTATGCTATATGTACAAATTTACAATGTCATCCAATGTCTTGCCATTTTACTTCTGGGTTGATGACTTGGTAGCTCACTGTTGACTACTGTTGTGGTCTGATGGCAGCTGTTAAGCTGAAAGAGTATCACCACATATCATTGCAGAGGCTATATTATTTCTACAATAAATTGATTATGTGCATGTAGACTGGGACAAAAACAATAGTCCAGTTAAATGGCTTCGTTGAGCCACTGTCATAGCTTGACTAAGGTATGCATGTACATGTACTGAGTGACATTAATGTGACCGCATGTCAGTGTAACGATTGGTGAAATACCATAATAACGCTGATAAATGGGCCCTTTGAAGGGAACGTTACTTGAGGAGGAAAGTTTTGAGAGCACTGTTATTTATTTTTTTATCATATGTGCCATCTGAAAAGTAGATCATATGACGATTGATTATCATCTAAGATTAAAAGATTGCCAAGCCCTATTAAATAGTATTTATACACTAAAAAGCCCACTGAAAGCACTTAATTTTCCATGTAGACCACTCACATGTTCCTGGGGTTAATGTATAATTGAAAGATCTTTATCTACAGGGTGTCCCTACAGTCTGGACACATAGGTAAAAATGCGTATTTTCAAGAAATAACATTTTCAACAAATATTAACAACATCTTCAATTTGTTTTCCTTGATGCAAAGGTTGATATGCTTTACAAGATTCACATGAATTTGATGCAATAACTCACACTGCCATCGATTTTAGCACATCTATGCACATTTATGCATTCAATCAAGTGTGTTCCATCTATGATTTTCATGAAGTATACCTCCTTTAGCATAATCCACAAAAAGAAGACAAGGGGAAGGTCTGGTGAACAAGGAGACAACTCCACATGACCACATTTTCCAATCCAGTTAGGGAAATCATCAGTTTCTTACCACTATGGCAAAATGGGCAGAGGCAGCATCCTGTTTGAACCCCTCAGGAAGTCCTTCACCTAGCCTTTCAAGTTGGGGCATTAACTGGTCTCTCAACATGGTGAGATAAGTGTCACTAGTTACATGTTCATCGAAGAAAAAGGGCCCCAACACATGAGCTTTCCACAAACCACAACATATTTTTTGTGCTCCTTGCTGTTTGGAATGGTCAACGCAACGCGGCTTGCTTTGTGACCAGTACTGAACACTGTCTGTTAACCTCATCATTCACATAAAACACAGCTTCATTGCTGAATATCACAGAGTATTCAGGGAAACAAATTTTCATAAAATGTTTTGTTTTTTCATACATTATGTCTCCAGACTTTAGGGACACCCTGTACATTGTGCTTTTTACTGCAGAGCCACCGTAAGCACACTGAAAAAGGCAATTCTGTCATAGTAACAGACCTACAACCTCAGCCTCACATCATCCTTTTACACTTGTCCTGGAACACTTTAACATATTCGGTCATTGATCATTTACACAAACTAATACTGCATGTTCCAAATCATGTTTTTAAAATGCGGAAGTGGACTTGCAAAACTGAGGGGGTAAAAAGTAAAAAACCTAAAACAAGCCTGCCTCAAATAAAGGTGTCTTATCTTCTGGCCCTGGTCTCTATTTGAAGAAATGTGGACCAAGGATATTTAAAGCCAAGTATTGAAGTGGAACACATTAATTATACAGGACTCATGAGATACAGCATGTCCTCTAAACTCTGTGGTATGTTGGGGGTCAGCGGTGACAGGAATGTGAGGATGGCGTGCTGCCAGCCAGGGTTTTCTGTCTGATGGGAGATGAGGGGGTGGCACTGCAGGAACAGGCTGTCATCATAATAACGGGGCAGTGGGAGTGACGTGACATCGGCACCGGGCTGATAACGAGCTGACAATGTCCATGTTGTCTTTTTACATTGGTCTGTTGTACATTGTTAGGTTTAATGAATATAGAGACCCAGTGCAGAATGTTTTGTAAAAGGTATCTATTAGTGATGCAGGAGAAGTGAAATACATCTGGAGTTCAGAGTTGGGTACATTACACCTACAACAATTAAGTCTATACTAGTTGATTTTCAAACACAAACAATATTTTGCACATTTCAGCTTCTTAGATGTAAAGAGTGGATACGCTTCTTTGTTATATTTTACAATAAACTAACAATATATTAACTATTTATTAGGGGTGCTCCGATCCAATATTGATATCGGATATCGATCCGATATCAGCCAAAAAAAATGAGTCTCAGATTTTATCGGACTGCATCTAAAATCTCCGATATAAGCGCTCCGATAAGCAGTCCATTTTCCACTCCTGCACGAGTACGACGGGCTCTTAAACACAGCGTCAATTATCACAGAGGAGCACAGGAGCAGGCTGACAGCAGAACATGCCCAAATGGTTATCTTAAAAAAAAAAAATCTCCACATCAAGCTTGGACTGCAGAAAGTGAGATGGAGGCAGAAGTTGCGCTAGACATTTTTATTGTCCCTCATGTTGATGGACAGGGTTGTAAAAATTCTGTCATAACACATTATTATCCGTCATTTCAAATGTAATTTTTGGTAGTATTTAGTAGTATTTGATGTTCAAAAACATCTCAATGATGCCTGTTAATTTTCATCCTCCCCCGCATCAGTCCCTCTTTTTTTTACTGCGTTTATCAATGCCATTACATTGACTGGGCTTTTGAAAATAACTGAGGACACTCGGCTGTCTGACATTTTATGCTAGTTAAGTAGCATCTAATTTAGGCTAAAGTCAGTTAAACAACAGGACAGGATTTGACAGTGAGTGATTAATATGCAGACTCACCATCAACTGGACAGGGGCTCTACTACAAGTGAACAAACGGAGTCATGTGACAGAAGTATCGGTGAATCCTGCACGGTCCACTTTCCAAACCCACTCATACCTACGTACATTAGATCTGCAACCCGACCCGTGATTAAACACATTGTCCACTTAGTAACTTACTTTTAAGGGCTTTATTTGTGGTTAAAACACATGCCATCAGTGCAGCTCAATGACATCTGTGGCCGGATGTAAAGCTCACTTCAAAATAAAACAAACCGCCTGTGGATCAACCACAGTTTCAGCCATGAATCTGCTTTTATTTTGTCACTTCCTTGCCTGCTACCTGCCTGCACTTTGTTTAACTTTACCTGTGCCCGTACCCCCTTTTTTTTTTTTTTTTTTTTTTTACTCGTCCCTGCACATTTTTGTGGGTTTTGTGGGCACAGTCAGTGAAACTGGAGCTGTGAACTCTTAACTTTGAGCAGTTGGACAGTGGATACTATTGTGTTGTTGTTTTTGTCCCTGCCCTCAGTTGTTCCCACCATATACTGACAGAAAAAAATAACTGAAGTGAACTTGAATTGCACTTTAAAAGTATAATTTGTTTTTTATTGGATTTATTTAGGTTATTTTTCAGGGTCTTATAGTTTATTTTTTATTTATTTTATTCAATTGTAGAATACTGTAGATATTATGTTGAAGGTTAAAATTGATGCAACCAATTGGTTAATAATAAATGGGTCAGTTTTTCTCATACCTACTGTTGCTGACAATTGTTTGAGTAACATCACTTGATCAAGCCTTTTCTAACATTCCACACAACAAACTAAGTAATAAAAGTATGTACAATTCATGCTGATATCGTATCGGATTGATATCGGTATCGGCCAATACTCAAGGCTGCAATATCAGTATCATATTGGAAGTGAAAAAGTTTTATCGGGACATCCCTACTATTTATATTATAAAAGCCAAGTGACCTCTGTGTGCATGCGTGTATGTGTATTAGCTTTATAACTGAAAAGCTTGACAGAGCTAGCCTGTGCCTTTTGGAGTACTTATGTATTTTGGGTCAAGGATCAGACAGGCAAAAACTGCATACTGATATGACCAATACTTTTAGAGTTATTAGTTTTTAAAATTACAATAGGTTTACAGGTGGCCTGCGGACGAGTCCATTCACAGCTGCAAACGGAGGGGGGGCTGGATCCGGAACAGAAACACCGGGACAGATGTGAGAACCAGGTCTAGCTGTGATCACACACTGACAACGTCATTCTGGGACAGGCGAAAACTGCATATTGATACGAGCAATACTTTTGGAGTTATTGGTTTTTAAAATTACAATGGATTTATAGGCGGCCTGAGGACAAGTCCATTCACAGGCGCAAATGGGGGGGAGTGTTCTGCCCCGGTTCCATTGTGCCAGTCAGACCTGGCCACTTAATGCCCCCGCCCCATAACATGGTGACAGACCTTTCTGCACAGACTCCGATCAGACGGACCTGACTTCAGTGGATCTGAATCCGGACACCACATACGCTAAGTTTGCTGGGGCCCAGTTCCACTCCCCTGGTCCCCAGTCACACCCGGCTGTTAACGTCCCCTTCCGGACCTGGAGCTCTGTTTATAGACAAAACTACAAATCACCTCTGTTTTCTGTACAGTTTGTGTTGTCAAGTTCTGCACTAAAGATATGTTTGGAATCTTCCAAACAAGGTCACAACTATCACTACTTAGTTTGAACCATGGATTAGCAAGCACTAACTTAGCAAAGATAATAACATCACATGACTAGAAAAGCACTCAGAGAGCGCAGACCTCCACTAAGGCAGATCACATTTCATCCAAATCCGTCCATAACTTTCTGAGTTATCTTGCTATAACAGACAAACAGACAGACAGACAAACCCTGATGAAAACATAACCTCTGCCATTCCTTGGCAGAGGTAATAACTTTATACCTTTATAAGCCTCATAAACCAACTCACCTGTGTAGAAGATGGGCTGCCATTTGTGTGTCTAATAATCTCCATGTCAGTAAATTTGCATAGACATTACATGAAACGCAAGGCAAACATCTATTTGATTCCAATCAGAAGGAGCAGCAGATTTAAAGGTCTTTTTCCCAGTTCAGTTCAGACCTTTGGAACAGACAGAAGGAATGAATTCTGAGACTGAAGACTGGAAGTTACCATTAAATGTTAAGGTTGGAGTGGTGTGGGCTCAACCATCTCAGCTCATCTGAAACTGAGTTGTCAGTTTGTCAAATCACCACAAACTGATTTAAGAATATCATGCCATAAAGTGTCTGTTTTTCTAAGTATTTATAGGTCACAAAGTGCAGCTTTACCATGACTTGTTTTCCTGGTAAATCCTGTCTTGATAATTCATATTTTGAATATTGTGATTCTTTATTTGAGGTGACAACAACTCCTTTAAAGGACTGATATTTTGCTTTTTTAAATGGAATTGTGCATTTTCAAACATTTCCCTGTGGTCTACATAAACTGTAAATGCTATGCTTGGGTCTAAATTCTTCATTAGTTCAACTTCACAGGTCCATCTTCAACCCTATTTCTGTAATGATCCCAGAAAGGTGGTTTTGAGCGCTGGCCCTTTAAATCCAAAGGAGCCACTTTGCACCCCCACCTCTTCCAGGTTGTTGGCTGTGCTTTCTGCCCCGTTCAGCCAGTTGTGTTCCTTAATACAACCAACAACTGACATTTTAGGTAATTAGCTCAAAGTTTGGACATATTTTCAGAATAGACTACAACCGCTGCTGCTAATGAGCAATTATGTCGTACTCTGAGAAATGTTCGTTGGAAGTCTTGACCTTATATTTGCAAATGTCGTGATGTAACTAGTTATGAAACGTAACAAATTAAGCAGGAGTTGAAACAGGTTGTAGAAATCCACTCGATTTTTGCCAGAATGAATAAAAAGACAGCTTTGCAGCACCTGGAGGGTTCATATTCAAACTTTTTCAACTGTTAGGGTCCAAATACACAAATAAATGAACCGCAGACTAATAAAAGTGAGTTTAGCAAAATATAACCCCTTTAAAGAGTTTTTTTTTTCCTCACCTTTGGTAAGTTACTCATTATCACTGTCCTCATTTCATGTTTTGAGATACTATGGAGTTTATCTAGCTAGAAAAAAGCCCAAAAAACTGACAATTAGAACATAAGAACAATCCTTACTGTGGAAGCCCTACACCATCTTGTCTCATTGCATTGGTCTGAAATTGCAGGTTTTCTGAACTTAATCCATGCTTTCCATGCACTGCAGAGGGATCTCTGGGTTTTGTCATTTTGTGATACTGAGGCAGCTCACACATCATGCATTCACATAATTGAGTGGTGAGTTAAGTATGAGGCGTGTCACGACACCCACACTCATCTTTACATCACTATATTTGTTGGTTTTTCACTGAGGTATTATTTTAAGACATGTCCACAGTTCATGTCTGACAGCTGTTTCTATTACCTTTAAATTGCAATATCTCAGGAATGTCTTAAGGCAATTTCGTCACATGCGGTACAAAAAAAAATCACCTCAAGGATGAACTGAGAGTGATTTGATGCCAAAAAGGTCAATGTTGGTTCTAACGGATCCAATATTTCAGGAGCAACTTTAGTGATTTTATTCTACTTTATCAGACTGATTTGAAACATTCAGATTCAGTCTCTGTTTCAGAGCCATTAAATATCTTCTTTGTATGTATCTAAAAACAGAATAATTAGCATTATAAGAGCAGGCAGCTGTGTGTGAATACTAAACACCACAAGCCATTGGACAATTGTGACACTGTCATCTGAGGTTTTCACATTTGCTGATTTACCTGTAATTGGATTGTAATAATACTCAAAATTTTGAGGATATATATTTGCACCAACTTACTTCTTTTACTAACAGGAGCTTTATTCCCAGATAAGATGTGCATCATTCTGGTTTATTTTAAGTGACTTTTACATCTGACAGAGTGATCCTGTTTTTGAGCATTGTTTTGTTGGCTTTAGGAAACCATGGCGCCCTGGCTAATGAGCGTCACACACTATTTTTCCTCCTGTTTTTCAATGATGGGAGTGTGGCTGCAGGTAGAAATGGGTTAGCAAAGGGCAGCTCAACATCAGACATCAGAGAGCCCCTTCAATTAGGATCAAAGAGCCTTTTTATGATAGGGTCATGAACGTAGAGTTTCCTGCCAAAAGAGAGTGCGGCTAATTCTGGTGCTTATGGTAATCGTGTTTTTGATCAGACATCTGTGATTTGATTTAGAAGCAAAGAGGATACCTATTTTTGATCTCCTTTTTCCTCTCATTTGATTGTAAACTTCAAAGCATCCATTAACATTTTAACATCAGGTGACTTTGTTCTGTTAGGTAAATCTGCAGCAGTCATTCAAGGATAGAAGAATATCAGCTGTGAATTAGCGTTGATGGAGTCTGACTCTATCTGAGACGTGAACCTGGAGTAAGATTTTAGATCAAAGATGAGAACTGCAGAAAAAGATGAAAGCAAATGGTTCACAGTTTGTAGATGTCACTGCACATCACGTCCAAGACAACATTCAGATTCATTGTAAGGAAAACTGTATGTCTTTATGGGAATTTTGCACAATGTAATCCAAGTCTGAGATTAAATCATATAATATAATGAACAGCAACCTGCCACTGAACAAACTCTGCTTGATTATGGAGCTGAGCAGCGGGTGACTGTCGAAGACCATGATCCTCTCAGTCACTGTTTACAATCTAAATATAACGCAACAACAGCAGAGCATAATGTGGGTGGAGAATGCTCTCATTTCAACATACTGCTCCCACTGGCCTTTTAAAGTTTCATTTGCCACCATTTACCAGATTATAGTGTTCACATCCGTTGCCATCATGTAACCTGGCCACTCCTTTCCTGAGGGTGGTGCGGTTACATTAATTAGTTGTATGATGGAAACAGGTTATTTCCTGGTCACAGGATGCCAAAGTAATGCCGTTAATAAAGCAGGCTCCACACTGGGAGGAAATCTTAGTTAAAAATCAAAGCAGACATTAGCTTGCCTGACCCTCCACCCTGGTTTCACTTTCCTATTTTTGCATGAGTGGTAATAGTTGCCCTCTGGATGCTGACATACTAAAGTCAGATGCCAGCTGCTGTTTTTTTTTTTGTTTTGTTTTGTTTTTTACCAGAAAGTCACAAAATGTAATTACAAAGCAGGGCAAATTAGGAAAAATATGTAGGTTTCATGCAACTAGTGTCAGGTTTCTCCAATCACAGAATATAATTTTTAATCAGAATTACATAAAACTGGAAAAACAGGAACTCACTGGAAATTCATACTCATACCAACACACACAACAATGATTAGAAACATGGTTCACACAGCTGGAATCACTCTTAACAATTCATTCCTTGCTAATTATTACTAACAGTTAAGCTACAAAACCTCCAAAGAGACAGTGTTGTTCTGTTTGTGGGTACCAGAATGAGAAATAAGGAAAACCCATCCAGTAAATCCATTTCAATATATAAAACACCTTTCTTATCACTTTTAGCATTTAGATATCAACAAACCATTCCAATTAACAGTCATAGCAAAAAGTCACTTGAAACAACAATTTTACATTCTGTAAAATTAGATTTTTATGTATTGATTCATTAGGAATGAGGACATACCTCATATCATTTGACATTTCCGGGAGGCTGCGCCATTTTGAACTTACAAGCTATCGGTTGCTATGGGCAACAGCATGGTATAGACGTGAGTGCAGGAAAGAGCTGTATGAATCAAGATTTAAGAAAGCAAATGGATAAAGTGGTGGTGAAAGAAAGGGGTCCATATCAGGAGATGCCCAGTGCGACTGCTAAACAAAGGTATTTGGAGAAGATCAGAGATATGAAGGATATAGACCCCTACAAACTACTGGTGTTCACTGGTGTACGTCCACATGGACTCTGCCACCCTGTACCTACATGCATCTCGTTTTTGGCATAAGTTACTACACAGTGGAAGAATTCAAAAGCCTTAAAGGTGCTGTATGTAGGATTGTGGCCAAAACTGGTACTGCAATCACATTAACAATACTGTAGAGTGTGGTATCCCCCCCCTCCTCCCCCCAGACTAGGGGTTGCCAGATCCGGCAAGAGTATCTACTACATGGAGCTACTATGACAAGTGATGAGTCCTACACCAAGTCTCTTCCCCTGGGCTACAGTCTCTTCTCCCGGGACTGAGCAGCAGTGTTTTCTCCTGGGGCTAGACCGTGGTCTCTTCACCCGGGCTGCAGTGTCTTCACCCAGGCCCGTGCCGGTAGGAGAGAGTGCAGCTTGACCCGGGAGAAGACACTGCAGCTACTCCCGTGGCTCGCCCTGTGGCTCACCCTATGGCTCGGCCCCTGTCTCATCCCGCAGCTCGGCCCCCAGCTTGTCCGAAGGCTCGGCCCCCGGATCATCTGGCAGCTCAGCACCTGGCTCAGCACCCGGCTCGGCCCCTGCCTCGGGCTGTGGCTTGGCACCTGGCCCGGCCCCCGGCTCGTCTGGCGGCTCAGCACCCAGCTTGGCCCCCGGCTTGTCCAGTGGGTCATCCAGCAGTTCGGCCCCTGGCTCGTCTGGCGGCTCAGCCCGCGGCTCAAACCACGGCTCGGCCCCCAACTTGTCTCACTCCTTGGCTCGTCTCACTGGGCGCTCGGCCCGGTAGAACACACCGCAGCTCTGCCCGGGAGAAAACACCCAGGCCCGCAGTCTCACCACCCAGTAAGAGCCACTGAAAGCCACGGGAGACCACAGGAGAGCCAGCATCGGTCTTCAAATTCTGCTCCACTTTCAGCCGTCTTCATGTTTCAAAAGCATCTCCTATACACATCCTTGTTTTGTTTCTCACTTTATCACAACATATTTGGAATAATAAGAGGCCTTTTAGGTTTAGTAATGTCAGACATTTGTGATCAAAAATGCACCAGCTGCAGCTCAGTGGAACTGGCAACCTGGATGCTGAAACACTACTGATTTGGTGATTGGTAGATAGGTGATGGGCGGAGCATCAGACCAAAATACAAAATGACAACAAAAACATTATTTAGAGGCTGACAGCTTTTCAAATGCAAATATTCTGGCTGGGCTACTAACTGTCAGTGATATCAGTACTTGAAATGAACATGATTGCTTAATGTCTGGTGACATATCAGGGCCATTTTATGATTACTTGGAACATAATTCCTACATACAGCACCTTTAAGTCCCTTGACAGGTATGAACAGTTTTGCTGTGGCTGGGTTCAAGGTTTGGTGATCTACAAGTCCAGTGACTGTGAAAACACTGTTGTGTTGTCAAATGTCAGCCCGTAGATAGTGACATGTTTATGTGTTGTATTCAAGGGGGTAGTAATGGTGAAATACTATCAACACTGTTTCATAGTCAATAGACAGCATCGTTTATATTTTTAATGTTTCCTTCTACATTCTTGTTCCATGTATCTGTGAAGTATCTGGGGTTGGATTCTAGTTTAGTGTTGGCCTGGATAGTGTGTTGGTGGGTTAGTGTGTGGGTGCATTAAACTTGTCGGAAACCCAAAATAACGCACCTCCGGGTCTCTACGTTTGCTGTGTCAATCATGGGAGTAACTGGAACAGTTTTTAAAGCAGCAGTGTCTCCCAGGCATCTTCGATTGGACGGATTTTACAGACAATTTACAAAAACAATGAAAGCACTGCTATGGGACTGTTAGCACCTGTAAATTCAAAATGGCGAAATTGGTAAGTAATCTCCTCAATCCTAATACAGTTTAAGACACTTTGAGATTCTTGTCAGTGTGCTCATTTCCACTTTTCCACAGTAAAATGGTGTAAAGGAAAATAATTCAACTAGGACAAGACAGTAACTAAAGCAAAATACAAACTAATATCAATTCTATATGAGTATACTTTCTATACAGCCATTTTACATAAAATTACCACATTGTTTCCATCAAACTTTTGCCTGTCATTGAAGTTGGGAACTTGTAAATGCTATGATAGGGCTGGGAAATGTACTTAAATAATTTAATTAATCAAAGTTTTACTTTCTTTGCTTTTATAAAAGATGTATGTTCTATGACACCATATAGAACCATATCATTCAGGAACTTATTTATTGATTTTATGGATTTATTTGGTTTTATACATTTATTCATTCATTTTTATTCATTTAATGTGTGAATGAATGTGTGGAGGCTTCAACTAATGGCATTCCAAATCACATTATTTTACTTTATTTTATTTTATCTTTAATGACATAGTGGTGATAAAGGCACTATGTTTTTAATGAAAATTATGAAATGACAATAAATTGCATCATGATCATCATAATCTCCTCTTGTTTAACAAAAAGAAAATGTGTTTCTCCAGTTGTAATACAGACTATTTTTGTATCAAGCTTTGTTTCAAGTTCATGTAGTCAAAACACTTGAAACAACTGAAAACTGAAAACAACTGAAAAACAATTGATTAAAACTTTAAACTGTCCAAAACATTGAAAAAAACAAAACAAAAAATATTAAATTTTCTTTAGTTATTTACAGCTAACTAAAGGCAAAGAAACAATAAGTCAGTTACTGTTTCAGGTGCAATTTCATTGCATAAACTAAAATGAGTCTATAACACCATTCATGTGTCTGATGAGTTTTGTGATATGTCTGTGTGTTAGTGCAGCAGTGGTGGTGGCAGACTTTTAGGAATTGACTGATCGGCGGGGCCCTGCCCCCTTAGTTACCACTGCTACGTGTGACAAGCTTTCAGAATCTCTCCATAGATTTACATTGAAAATGTGACGCAATGATGAAAAAAAAAGTCTGCTACTCTGTGAAATAAGGACATATCTTAAAACTAAACCATGCATTCTATAGAAGAGCATTAATGAACTGGTCCTTGACATCCACAACTCTGATTTATTGCTGCACGTTCTCTGAAACTCCCGTGAAAGTTGATTGTCATGGCATGGGCAGCTGTATCTTCAAGTGTCATTGATGCTTTTTGGAGTAATAGCTACAAGATTTCACCAAGATCAAGGGAGAAGGGACTGGAATATGCAGCTGAGAGCTACATCCACAACATCAACTTCAGAAAGGATGGGGGCAGAACTCAGATCAAGGCAAAAGCATACCAGTCCCATTCGAAACTGGAGAAGCCCCATGATTTGTATATCAACTGCAATCAGCAAACCTGTCTAGACCAGTCACGCTCTTGCACTGCTGGGTAAGACTTTCTGGAAATCAAAATTGTTTGTCCGAATTGAAAAGCTGTAGCATCCTCAATAGACAATATGATATCATGACTGATGTAAATATACACACCACTTTTAATTGACGTGTTACTTAAATGCATTATAAGCTTTCTGCGTGTATGTTCACTGCGCATCAAATACCACACACTGAGGGTTAGGGATTAGGGTTATGTAAACTGGGGATCTTGGCGTAAATTGACACACGATCAAATTGTGTTGAATAACACGCAAAAGGCTGAAAATATGTATGTATAGCACAGCAAATGCCATAAGAACTGGGATAACATACAACACAGCTGATAGGCTAAATGGTAGCTGCTATGCTAGCTGTAAGTAACATGGTTCAAAGATGTTGAACTTAATCCACAGAGGACATCTCTGTAGTTGAGTTTTAGGATTTGGGAATGGGTGGAAGAGAACACCTCCTTCCAAATGTTCAGAATATCTGTTGATGGAATGCCAGGTTCCATAGGAACACCACTTCAGTGTCTTGCTCAGTACTAATTGTTTGTCGCTGATTCTGCTCCCTAGTAATGGTTGCTAAAGTAGAATTGGACGAAGACTGTTCTAGGGTGGCGTCCGCCAATCGGGCAATTGCTTTGTGCTTGCTTAGTGCTTACTGCTTCTCACCCTAATACCAGCTAACATCACTGGATAGCAGTCTGCTTGCAAAAAAAAGTCAAGTGAGTTAGTCTTTCCTCCCTGTATACAGCCTCTCCAACTCCAGGCCAACTATAGTGCCTCCTAGCAGTAACTATGCCCCTCCAGGTACAGGCTAAATCTACACAGGCTACACAATAGGACTGGCCCTCAAATGTGTGATATGGAGGCCCACATGCCTTGGCATCCACAACCTAGCATGGTCAACCCAGGTTCTCCATATACACTGCCCAGGCTTTTTTGTGTCATGGAGACTCCATCTTTGTGTCACAAAGGAACCACGAGGAAGACAGCAGTTTAAGGGTTATAAAACCAAATAGCATCTCAAATGGCCTAAAATGCCACGAGTTGTCTTCATCAGTGGGAGGGGTCATCGCACCCCATTGATCAGATACCACCCGCATCAAGCTGGGCAGCCCCTGGCCAATAAGGTGCTGAGCCACCACAGTCTAACCATTTCTGTGGGTGCAAGGACCTAAGAGTATGTATTACTTGACAGGTAGACTGGAAACTATGCACCAAGAAATAAAGGCAAAACCCCAAGGAAGTCACCAGTGTTTTGACTTGCAAGCTGGAATGTCAGGACCATGTTGCCTGGCCAAACTAACAATTTGACATCTGTATCAGACCAGTGATAGAGAGCTGGGAAGACTGAACGTGGACAACGCTGTTCTCCAAGAAACCAGACTAGCAGATGACGGCTCCCTATTAGAAGCAAATTGGACCTTCTTCTGGAAAGGCAATGACCCTGCCAACAGGCATTAACATGGGGTTGGATTTGCTGTAAAGAAGTCACTTAAATGCACTGAACCACCTTCTTCAGGCACAGAGCACCTTCTGAGTCTTTGCACACAACACAGTGGTTCATGTGTGCTGATGTGTATGATGTTCACAGCAGCACTGTGATCGTCACTATATCTGCCTAAGCATCAACACTCAGCTTGAGCCCTGGGTCTAAAGACAAGTTCTGCAGTGACCTAGACACCATGATTACTCACCTGCCATCCTCAAAAAGCATTTACCTCTTAAGTGAGTTCAATGCAAATGTGGGCATGGTCCACGACTCTTGGTCAACATGTTTAGGTCACCATGGCATTGGTAAACTAAATGAAAATGACCAAAGACTACTAGAACTCTGCTGTGCAAGTTACCAACACCTTCTTCCCCTATAAACAGACACATAAAGTCTCATGGATGCATCCACAATCCCACCTATGGCATCAGCTAGATCTAATCATGACAAAACAAAAAAAACATCTCCACAGTCCACAATACCTGAGGTTACTACAGTGCTGACTGTGACACTAACCACTCCTTTATCATGAGAAAAGTTGTACTATCCCCCAAGAGGATCCCTCACGCAAGAAAATGCCTGCCAAAGATTAACACAGCAGCAACCAAAAATGAGGATATGAGGCAAAGATCCCGAGTCTATCCCAAGTCCCAATATGGCTTTTGCTCTGGACAATCCATCACAGATATGATCTTCTCCATAAGACAGCTGCAGGAGAAGTGCAGGGAACAGCACATGCCATTGTACATAGCTTTTGTAGACCTGACAAAGGCTTTCAGGCTGGTTAGCTGCAGTGACCTTTTTGAACTACTCCACAAGATCGCTTGCCCTCCAAATCTGCTTAATCAAGTCATCATCTTAATCAATCATCATCAAGTCCTTCCACTGCAACACCAAAAGGTAACATCAACTTTGGTGAGAATACATCTGAACCTTTCACCATCAGCAGTGGTATGAAACTGGGCTTTGTCTTGAACCAACCTTGTTTGGTATTTTCTTGTCATTGGTGCTAAGACATGCTTTGCAGAACTCTTCTGAAGGTGTGTTTATCCATACCTGGCATGATGGGAAGCTCTTCAACATTGCTCACATAAGGGTTAAGTCAAAGATAACGCGTGTCCTTCTCAGAGACATGCTGTTTGCCGATGATGCTGCCTTTGTAAGCCACACTCTGGAAGGTGTCGAGAACCTGATGGACCAATTCTCCAACACATGCCAAGAGTTTCCTCTAACCATCAGTGTCAAGAAAACTGAAGATAAACCTGCCCCACCAGCTATATGAGTAAACAACACCACAGTGAATGTAGTTCACTTACTTTGGCTCAACAGTCATCACCAACATATCTTTGGAGATGGAAATTAACATCTGTATTGGCAAGGCTGCCAACATTCTAAACAAGCTAAAACAGCAAGTCTGGGAAAACAAGAACCTTTCCACCCAGAAAAAGTTAAGGGTCTACGAAGCCTGTATCAACACTGCTGTATGGTTGCAAGACATAGACTGTATATACCAGAAATGAGAAGAGGCTAAAACTCATTCCATCTAAGAGTCTGCTGCAAAATTCTGAGTGTCACCTGGAAAGACAAGGTGCCTAACAGTGAAGTACTGCACAGGGCTGGACAAATAACCATACACTCAATGCTGAGTGAAAGACCAAGGTGGCTGGGGCATGTGAAGCGTATGAAAGCTAGCAGAATCCCAAAAGACCTACTCTTTGGCCAGCTGGAACAAGGTTCGCATCCTAAGGGCCACCCCTGCCTCAGATTTAGGGAATTTTGCAAAAGAGACCTGCAGTCTGCCACAATTTCCACTGACACCTGGGAAACGCTGGCCAAAGATCGGTCTGGCTGGAGGCAGACTGTGAAGGCTGGTGTCAAGAGAGCTGAGGACAAGTTCGAACCCACTGAATGAACACTATTTATGTCTGAATGAGAGGCCAAAACACGAAGGAAAAGGCTAATTTTGCAAACTGTCCATATGACTGTATTACTAAGCCACATAGAAACAGGGCTGTCAGATCTCTATCTGTTTAACTGCTCTTTTTCTCCCTTTGGCCCTTTAACTCAGTCACATCTCCTCATCAGTGAACTCCACTCACCTGTGAGCGCAGCTGTGGCTCATTAGGTGGGGTGTATATTCATCTCTTTGCTCTTTGCCAGATTGTTCTTCAGCTTCATGCGAGACTATCTAGCGTTTACTCCTGCCTGTTACTCTCAAATCAAATCAAATCAAATTTTATTTATATAGCGCCAAATCATAACAGAAGTTATCTCATGACACTTTACATATAGAGCCAGTCGGAACCAGACTCTGTTTCCTTTTGTTCCTTTTGTTACTGTCCCTGACCTGCTCTGCCTGCCTGTTGTCCAATCCCCTGCCTGTTCTTCTGACTACGTCCGCCTGCCCGCCTCCTGGTAACCGACCTGCCTTCCGTCCCTCACCACAGCTTCTGCCTCTGCTCCTCTGGCTTCTCTGGTTACGGATCCCTCACCTGTCCCCAACTATCTTGTGGACCATTCCCTTAGTGGCTCGTTTTAGACCGTGGCGGTAGAGTCCTCTTCCTGGAGGATTTCCCAGGGTTTCCCCTACAGTGAGCTGTTGCCACATGGCTCTGAAGAAACACTATTTGAAACTGTTGGTTGGACTTTGAACTCTTTATCGTTCTTTATTCTTATCAATGAAGATTATACGAACTCGGTGCGTTTTGTGGTCCTGCATTTGCGTTCCGGCTGTACCTGTCACAAAGGCATCATCAAAATCTGCTCATGCTTTTATCCGCCTGGTAATACAGCTGTGTTGCTGAGGTTGGCTGTGGTTTCTTACACTGAGTACTCTGAAGTGTGTACCATGTCCTAAGAAGTTCAAGCAAACACACAAACACATACACTCACTTCATCTTGTAAAATAAAGACAATGTTTTAGGATGTCCACCATTTTAAAGAATGTACAGCTTTACTTTCAGTGAGTGTTTACTGGTGTTCACCAACTCGTTTTCAATGAAGATAACAATGTGTATGTATGTATGTGTGTATATATACATACATATATAACTTTAATATTATTATGCACCTGTTCCCGACTGAAAAATTCCATTTTACTTTGCACACTACAGTTTATTGTTGCACCTTACTGTCTACTCTGTACAGATTTTTTTTTTTTTTTACCATTTCTGTTATTATACTTCTTACCAATTTATTATGTATAGTATGTTTTCTTTGGTGTTCTATTTTCTATTCTTCTATTTTATTTTTACTGTGTGTCATGCTTCTGCTGTACTTCAATTTCCCAGTTTGGGATCAATAAATTCTGTCTGTCTTCTTGTCGCACCACATCAGAGGCTTCATCTCAAGTCATTTATGTCACACCAAACTGTGATGTTCCCAGGTATCCCCACTCGCAATGTGTCACTTTATCTCCTCATACAAAACACACACGAGGGCAACCAAAACATACATGTATGCACACTAACAACTCCATAATAAAGCTGGTAGAGTTATAACATGACCAGGAAGCTGAGAGGAGGTTCATGTGGCTTTGAGGAAGTGGATACATCCTCTTTACCTCTCACCCTCCTTCCATCCTTGTGTTGCCTCTATCTGTCGGTCACTGACATCTGCAACAGCAGCAGCCACCCACACGCTCAGACGAAAATATCCTGCTTGGCGGCAGATTGCCATTAAACACAGTGTTTTCTGACCGCATGACACACACACACACACACACACACAACCACCTACACACACACACACACACACACACACACACACACGACTGGGGACAGTAAACACCTTGACCACAGTCAATGAAATAAGCACCATCCTGAGGCTCAACTGGATATCGCACTGGGCACACACACATAACAAGGTTAAAATGTCAGAAAACAGTGACGAATAATGACCATAATTTACCAGAGCTTGATGTGGCTGTAGGGTAGCCTGAAAAGTGAATCAGATGAGCTCTAAATTATTGAACCAACTGCTGATTAACTGACTGCTAAAAGCTCAAAGTGACAAGTGCAGTAAGCCTCCCCACATGATGACAAATACTGCATCTTACAGCCAGACTACACAGCCATGTGATAATCCATCTATAAATAATGCAAAAACCATACTGTACGAGTGCAAGGCAACAGCCATTCATTCACAAACTTTTCTCAATCATAGGCCTAATGCAGATTTGTACAACAGTGTCAGAATTCATGCATTAATGCTGCTGCTCAGCTGAAGGTGTGGATTCAATCCTGACAGTTTACAGGATATATTCCTGGAGATGTGTGAAGACTGGCAGATGGAGACAAAAAAATAAAATAAGATGGGTACAATGACTATGTTTACATGCTCAAAATATTCTACAATATATAATAATAAATATTTTATCTCCTTACTCTGAAAATCACAAAGGGCCTCATACATTATGTTTTATTGATATCCTAAATGTGTAGCAGTCAAAAAATAAATAAATGTGGGATTCATAAAGTGCATTGATTTTTCATCTTAAGTATTAATATTTCAATCCTCAAAAGGCAGAATGTATCACTGACTGAAGTATAAAGCTCATAGTTTTAACACATGTGTATTACGGTATCATTAAGTCTTCTTCAAATTAAAACTCATAGCATCTTATTATTATAGTCACTAAAAATAACAGTGTCTTATGATCTACAAGTGATGTGTCAGCTGATAGTTTATATCATAGCTCTGTTAGCTTAGCTCTGTCTTTAGACAGAAACAGCCACAGTAAAACTACAAATCACCTCTGTTTTCTTTTCAGTTTGTGTTCTCAGTAGCTGCACTAAACATCTGTTTGGAATCAAACAAACAAGGTCAGAACTGTCACAATTTACTTAGAAACATGGATCCACAAATGGCAACTTAAAGATGATAACATTACATAATAACTTCATACTTCCATAAGCCTCATAATCAAACTCACCTATGAAGAAGAAACACTGACATTTCAGCATCAAACTCTATTCTTTTTATTTAGAGTTGTGTCCAGTAGTGAAAACAACCACAGCGCTTCTAGCTTTTATAACTGAGTCACTTTCTTTGACTCTAAAAGTTGTTTCTTAATTGTTCTCATTCTTTCTGGACACTTCACTATTGGAAACTAGCGGCATGACTCACTACTCCCACTAGTGGTCACATAAATCCCTGGCCCATTGATGCAAATAAATTCAGTTCATATCTCTACAGACCAATGCTTTGACATCTTTGGCAGAACTTCAAAGCTCTTAACTCTAAATACCCTGATCAGAATTTAAACAATTTTTAATATTTTAAGTAGAAATACTCCATATAAACCCTTTAACATGAAAATGATCTCCATTCACACTAGCATTTGAGCAAAAAGAAATTACGTTAATGCACCTGAAATGCATACCACATGACCACAGTCAAAGGCCAATTATATGGCAATAGTACATTAAATCAATATATAGAGATCAGTAATTTAACTGTAAACCTAGGGAATGCTCAGTATGAAAAGGCAATAGGTGACGAGGGGTTGTGTATGAAAATAATAATCTTTACAGCTTAAAAGATGCATTTCAAAAGATACATTGAATTCCTATTCACTATTGCCTTAAGTATGATCCATCACCAAAGATTTGCATTTGCTGCTGTTCAACTAAATCCAGGTACATGTCTTTGCTTTAGATGCACATTTATTTGGATACCGAGCCCTGAGAGTATCAGATTCAGAGTTTGATAGTAAATGATGGAGCAGTGAAGTAACACAGATGCAGAGACAAAAGGGAAAGAGGAGGAACTCTGTGTTCATTGGAAGATGAACTCGGCACTCTGACCTATTTCTGGAGGATGAATGAGCAAGCATCTGTCACCAAATCCCACCAAGAATGAAGATGAGTCATCACCTGCGCAGCTCAGAGAAACAGAAGCAAGAGCAGCAGCAACCCTCCTCCATCAGTATTATTACCGACATCTAAAAACAGTACATTCAACTCACAAAACACTCAGCTGAGGGGCAAATAATGCACTGCAACTAAGAAAGGCTAAAAACTCTGATCTCATTCATAGCTAAATCAGACCACACATTACAAAATTTTAACAGATTAACCAGGATTTTGAAGTTTCAAGAACCAAGCTGCCCCATCTTCAGAGTGTTTTAATATCTTCTCCCTTTAACATATTTTGTACTGTACTACTGGAAAGACTCGCAATGCAGTTTGAAACTAGATTCAACTTTATAATGTGTATGCTAATATACTATATGTTTGTCTCTCTTGCAAATGAAATCTTGATCTTAATGAGATTTGCTGAGTAAATAATGAAACAAAATGAATAACTCCAACAAATATCCAAAAGGTTTTGTTTTTGTCAATCTTGTTCTAAATCATTATTATATTGTCTTTTAAAAAGTCAATTTCATCATCATGACTGAATGTAGGTAATGTCATGACAGATGTAGTCCATCTTGTTACATCTTTTACCAATACTGTAACACCAGAAATAGCCATCTGATATATTCAGCTTTGACTTAGAAAGTCAAATCAGAAATAATTATTTGACAGGTATGTTTTTGTCTTGATACATTTTCTTTTTGTCATGTTTTGTAAAGTATTTTATCGTGTTTTAGATTTGTTACATCTTTTAGAATGTATTTAGGGCTTGCTCACAGCCCCACATCTCAGCCGCCATGTGTTGGAGTTTACCCCAGTGAACGAGAGGGTCCCTGCTCCTTCAGGTTGGGGACAGGTGCCTCACTGTTGTTTCGGCCTACAAGCTGAACAGCAGTGCAGAGTACCTGGCCTTCTTGGAGTCCCTGGGAGGGGTGCTGGATGGTGCTCTGACTGGGGACTCCACTGTTCTCCTGGGTGACTTCAACACTCATGTGGGCAATGACAGTGATACCTGGAGGGCGGTGATGGGGATGAACAGCCTCCCCGATCTGAACCCGAGTGGTGTTGTTATTGGACTTCTGTGCTAGTCACAGTTTGTCCATAACAAACACCATGTTCAAGCACAGGGATATCCATAAGTGCACGTGGCACCAGGAGACCCTAGGTCGGAGGTCAATAATCAACTTTGTTGTCATGTCATTGGACCTCTGGCCACGTGTCTTGGACATTTGGGTGAAGAGAGAGGCAGATCTGTCAACCGAGCTACCACCTGGTTAGCTTCTCCACTCCTCCACTGTCAAAGCAGCTGCTTGAAACTGTGGTCACAAGGTTCGATAGTCGAACCTCAGATCCAGGAGGAACAATGCGGTTTTCATCCCAGTCGCAGAACACTGGACCAGCTCTACACTCTCCAGCGGGTGCTCGAGGGTTCATGGGAGTTCGCCCAACTGGTCCACAATTGTTTTGTGGATTTGGAGAAGGCATTCCCTCATGGTATCCTGTGGGGTGTGCTTCAGGAGTATGGGGTCCGGGGCCCTCTGCTAAAGGCAGTCTGGTCCCTGTATTATCAAAGCAGTAGCCTAGTTTGCATTGCCGGCAATAAGTCAGACCTGGTCCAGGTACATGCTGGACTCCGCCAGGGCTGCCCTTTGTCACCGGTTCTGTTCATAATTTTTTTGGACAGAATTTCTAGGTGCAGCCA
Organism: Apogon hyalosoma; assembly: GCA_037367295.1. Taxonomy (NCBI): domain Eukaryota; kingdom Metazoa; phylum Chordata; class Actinopteri; order Kurtiformes; family Apogonidae; genus Apogon; species Apogon hyalosoma. Next base: position 31,919,909 of record JAPQRP010000025.1, read on the forward strand.
GGGGTCCGGTTTGAGGATTTCATCTCTGCTTTTTGCAGATGATTTTGTCCTGTTGGCCTCATCAAACCTGGACCTTCAGCATGCACTGGGGAGGTTTACAGCTGAGTGTGAAGCAAGTGGGCTGAGGATCAGCACCTCCAAATCCAAGGCCATGGTTCTCGACCGGAAGAAGGTGGTCTGCCCTCTCCGGGTCAGTGGGGAGTCCTTGCCCCAAGCAGAGGAGTTTAAGTATCTTGGGGTCTTGTTCATGCGTGAGGGAAGGATGGAGCGTGAGATTGACAGGTGGATTGGTGCAGCATCTGCAGTGATGTGGACATTGTATTGGTCAGTTGTGGTAAAGACAGAGCAGAGCTGAAAGGCAAAGCTCTTGATTTACTGGCCAATCTACATTCCTACTCTCACCTATGGTCATGAGCTTTGGGTCATGACCAAAAGGACAAGATACTGGATACAAGCAGTCGAAATGAGTTTCCTCTGTAGGATAGCTGGGTGCACCTTTAGGGATAAAGATGAGGAGCTCAGTCACCAGGGAGGAGCTCGGAGTAGAGCCGTTGCTTCTCCACATCGAGAGGGGCCAGCTGAAGCGGCTAGGGCATCTGTTTTGGATGCCTCCTGGACACCTCCATGGGGAGGTGTTCCGGGCATGTTGCGTCAGGAGGAGGCCTCAGGGAAGACCTAGGACACGCTGGAGAGAATATGTGTGTCAGCTGGCCTGGGGGCCTCGGGGTCCCCCCGGAAGAGCTGGAGGGGGTGTCTGGGGAGAAGGAAAACTGGGCATCCCTGCTTAGACTGTTGCCTCTGCGACCCGGCCCTGGATACGCAGTAGAAAATGGATGGATGGCTGGACGGACAGACGGACATTTTTTAGGAATAACAGTGATCTGAAATTAACACTGATAATTATTAATAACAAGTGATATGAAAATGTTTGTGATAAGATTTTTTGGCTGTATCGCTTATTCAGCCTGAGATTACAAATACAAATACAAAAACATTATGAGCATTACCCAATGTTTCAGTGAGCATACAGTATTTAAATATTTAAATGTTTTCAGTTGTGTGTGAATGGTTGTGTAGTCCATAGCACTTGATAGGGTTCACAGGTTCCCACTCATTTCTAAAAATGGACCTAACATTGATGGATGAATATATTGGATGAAAGCATCCTCCAATATGGTCAAGTACTCATTGTGTTGTCGTGGAAACAGGCTTTATTGGTGATGAAGTGGATTGTTTTGGGACCATGAGACAGTACTGTCTAACCCACCTTTCTCTTCATTTCCTTGTTTTGATCTGAAGAAGCCTTCAATTAACCCACCCCGCTTCTAAGAGTAATGAGTCACACAGAACATGTCGTGATGTGGACAAGGACTAAAAATAAAAATCTAAAACATGAGTTTCAGGACATTTTTAATACCCCATATTATTAGAGTGTCCTTTAAATTACTTTTTATTCTCAGCATTTATTCTTGTATTCTATTTTTACTGTGTCCTGCTGCTGCACTATAATTTCCCAGTTTGGGATCAATAAAGTCAGTCAGTCAAAAAAATGTCAGAACAGGATCAATTTAGGATTAATAATAATGAAATAACATGTGACGTGAACAGGTGAATGAAAGTCTTTTAGTTCTTTAGGAGCAAAGAAGGGCCTGGAATGTCTGGAAATACCCTGTGAAAAAAGCCCTGTGCTATTATAGTCCTCAAGACCTGAAACACTTTATCATCTGGTGTCTTCAACCCTGTATTCCTGTGTGAAACAAAATGATGTCATTACAATGTGGTGAATGCCTTTAATTAATGCAGGGTTGTCAAACTCATTTTATTTCAGGAGCCACATACAGCCCAAATTGATCTCAAATGGGTCAGACCAGTAAAAAAATACACATGTGGACAAAATTGTTGGTACCCCTCTTTTAATGAAGAAAAAAAAAACAAAAAAAAAAAAAACCACACAATAGTTACAGAAATAACTTGAATCTGACAAAAGTAATAATAAATAACAACCAATGAAAATCAGACATTGCTTTTGAATTGTGGTTCAACAGAATTATTTTAAAAAACAAACTCATGAAACAGGC
>JAPQRP010000025.1:31931740-31947822 GCA_037367295.1 Apogon hyalosoma
ATGTCAGCCCTGCGATGTACTGGCGACATGTCCAGGGTGTACCCCGCCTTCGCCCTTAAGTAGCTGGGATAGGCTCCGGCGACCCCCGTGACCCTAGTGAGGATAAAGCGGGCTCAGAAAATGGATGGATGGATGGATGTCTAGTTAAAGTTCAGACAGTGTTTCAGAAGTGCAGTCCACGTTTACATATCATGTTTCATGAAACATGAAAAGTCAGACATGTTGAAGTGGTGAAACCACAGATTTGTTTGCATTATTGTTGTAATCAGCACTTTAGTTTGTGTGATTTATTACTGACTTATATACTAATGTTTACACCACACTTGTTTGGCACAATTTTGTTAAGTTGTTGTGGTGAACATTTAGAAGACTGCAAGTTAAAGTATTTAGTAAGTTTACAACTGTAATTGGAACAGTTAAATAAACCTTCTTTCATATTAATTCATGCTTCATTTGCCTTTATCTTAACATAAGCCTAGTCTTTAAAAAAGAACAATTCATGTATAATAACTTGATATTGTTTATTATAATACAGATTGATTTATTGCTTGTGTTTGTTGAAAAATACATGGGAAGAGGACCTTGAAAAAAGAATCGCATATTAAATTGCAATCACAATATTGAGGGGGAAAAAATCTCAATTAGATTATTTTCCAAAACTGTTCAGCCCTTGTACAGATGCAGTGTAAAATTCAACTCTAGAGTCATGATTTGTGCCAGTCTGCCGCATTGCATTGTGGGTACTGGACATTTTACTCATTGTGTTCTATTTTATGTGCAGGGGCTCGAGGGGGATATTGTGTTAATGTTTATTTAGGCTAATATGTCTGTTTTACAACATTTATTGGCTTTTTTATGGGGTTTTTTTTGTTTTTTTTTTTTTAAATTAATGTAGCACCATCAGTCAAACATGTAGGCAGAACAATGCCTTACCTGATTGTCACTATGAAGCTGTAATTGTATAACAGGCAGGGAGGACTTTTGTTATATCAAATGAAAAGGATGTCAGAGGGTGGTTAAACCCATACAGCAAACTTATGCCCTTCATGACCTACACCTTGGGGACCCCTGCAACTTTACAATGTTTCCATATTAGAATAGGGTGCAAACTAAGGAAGAAAATAACACTGCAGAGAAATAAATATTAAAACATTATAGTCATTTTTAAACTAAATTTGGAGTGAATATAGTTCTATAAGGTAAGGCTGGGTGATATGGAAAAAAATAATATCACAATAATTTTTTATCATATCAGGCAATATTGATATGTATCATGATATAAATCAAATCACTATTTTTTGTCAAGATTAAATTTTCCGTTACTCATAAGTTAGTTGTGAAGACATCAGAGAGAGAGAAAGAGAGAGAGAGAGAGAGAGAGAAATTAACACGTCATGATACTTAAGGAGAAGTCCCTCTCTCCGCTCTTAGAATTACCCCCCCTCCACTGTGATGTATTATTCCCCTGCTTTATTCATTTCCCCCCATCCCCCCATCTTAAGATTTATTGACCCCCGTCGTATAAGCGTCTTGAGTGTCAGTTATACAGCTGTATGGTTTGTGTGTATTAGTTTTGCGATAGGCACCGACCGCACAGAATTAAATTCAACTTTCTAAGAGTTAAATTGATATTGTTTTTAAAAACATCAGGCCAGAAAGACATCACATCTTCAGTGATCACACAGAAAATACCTGGAATATACCCCTGACTTCTCTGGTAATAGTAAAAAAAAAACACAACTTTGAAAATGATACACAAGGATTTCATATATAAATGAAAATATGTTACATTCCATTATAAGCTTTCAGTGTATCACTAAAGCTGAAGAATACAAACAAAACATATCATACTAGCCTGAATAGACAGTGTTCTTTTCTAAAATTAAGAATGAGTTGAAATGTATGCTCCCTTCATCAGTGAACAGGGCTGTTTTGTGTTACTTTGAGCTTTCACTTGAGTTAGAGTATTCAAATGTTCACCATTATGTAGAACTCTGTAGTTTTACTCAAATAAGACAACCTAAAAGCTGTCTTATTAAAAATGATGTAATATGTCTTTTATTTGTTGTCCTAGTTTTGTGCCTCATCCTCATAAACATCCCACTCCTGGGTCGGCTCAGATCCCGGCTGGAGGAGCTAAATAAGGCTGACATCCACCGTTAAAACCTCACACATCAAATGATGGAATGCATTAGGACTGATTTCCTGAGAACAGGAGGTACCATGAAGAGAATGTCTGTGAATGGAATGAATGTGTGTGAAGAAAAGCCAGAATTCATAAAACTGCCATGTAAAATGAACGTTATGAAAGAAGATCATATTCCTCCCTGTGTGTGAGAGAAAAGTCATTACAATCAGACATAATGTTCCTGAGCAATCTCTGAGACTTTGAATTCATTTCTTCCTCTCAGACATTTGTGGTTTTAAAGAAATGCCCCTCTGCAAATTGGTAAGCCTCTACACTATGATTTATAAGGCTGCCAAAAACAAAAAGATTAACAATTTGGGCCCAAATGTGACTAATCCAAATGACAAAAGCCATGTTTGGCCTATTTCTCTCAGCATTCAGACTGGAAGCAATGCTAAAATATACCATTAAGTGAAAAAATATAAAATATACTGGAAAGCAGCATCAGGGTTGGGTAGACCACCAGATTTATGAGCCACAGAGAGAGCATGGCAGAGCTGGAAGTGGGTGGTGGAGGTGGTAGCCTCTGAGGAAGAAGAATTTACGTTCTGAATTTCAGGACATATGACGAAACAAATTGGCAAAGGTGGTGCTTATAAGTAACTCCTCCGACATTACTGTGCTCACCCACCTACTCCAACGACAAAGCCCAGTTTCAGAGGCGGCTTTTTTTCAAATAGTGCCAGAAATGATTACATCACATTCTGTGTATGTTTCTAAAATGTATCATTCACTGCTACCTTCATGGCCTTGCAAAAATGAGGTATCCAGGTCATTAAGGTTCACCTGATGTAACACAAAAAGACTATTTAACAGGCCTTTTTTCTGTTTTTTTGGGGGGGTGTTTAAAATGTTAAGACTGGTCTGGATAGTGAAAAAGGAAATGCATAGGAAAGGTGTACCAATAACAGTTATTTATTTATTTTTAAAAGTCAGACACCCCCCCCCTCCAAGAACAAGAGTACAGAAATATTTTAAAACTTTACTAGAAAACTGCAAAGTACTCTCAGCATTTCAATTTCTAGAAATTAAAGTTAACTTAATACAGTACATAGTGGGTAACCTGTGATGTTCACTTCACTCAACAGTTCCCCTCTAACCATTTAGTTCTTTGAGTTTTCTTCACTTAAAGTGAAGAATGTCTATTACACTGACATGTGTCGGTGGTTAATGTATGACTTTTTTTTTTTTTTTTTCCAGATGATCAAGATGAAATTCTCTAATTCTAGTCTCCAGCTGATTGACTGGTGTTTCTACAATGTGAGAAGTAGTTTGGAAGGATTTGTGGGAACAGGAATGTAAGTACAGAATGGTGAGTGAAGCAGTGTGTAGGGTACTAGTTGTGATGACTTCAGAAAAGCATAAAAAAAATAGTGAGAACACAGAGAGAACAGTATGGTTTGTCAATCTGGTAAAGACAATCCAAACAAAATATAAAATAAAATATGCTCACAGTTGTGGTCAATGGAGTGCACTATGTGAACTCCATCATCCAAGGCCAGACAACAAACATAACAGTCTTAGTGTCAACACATCAGGCTGTCAAATCTGCAGATTCACATGGTCATTCACATTGACACTCAACTGATAAAACAAGTGACTGTTGCACCTTGTGCCACAACCAGTTGTCATTCTCACCACATCACTCAACATCTGCTGGAACAGACCATAACTAAGCTGATATCATGTACTTTGAACCAAACATAGTGTGTGTGTGTGGGGGGGGAGGGACAGACCACACCACTATATATATATACACACACACACACACACACACACATATCCAAATTAGGGATATACTGATATATGAAATATCTCCCAGGCATCAGTATTGGTCAATATTTGCTGATAACAGCCAATATCAGTATTGTATTGTAATATCAGATGTCTTTTCACTGATGGCAGTGTCTGATATTTTTCAAAAATGTGCATATCTTTGAATGAACACAGGTATAATGTGTGGAAGGACTGAAAGACTTAAAATAGAAACTTTTTTTTTTATTTAGAATGATTGATAATGATTTGCTTGCCTGGACTCATCAGACCACATGACTTTTTTCCACTGAAACACAGTCCAATCTTTATTCTCTTTATCAAACTGATGGTTGTTTAAAAAGTGAGAAGTTTCTCATTGCATCAGTTAAATCATTTGTTGTAGTTTAAACTTTTAAATCACTGCAGCAGTTATTCAATGGAAAGATCTGAACTATTAGCTCACATAAATCAAAAAGGGAACTTTTTTGGCCAAGCTGTTGATATAACTAATAAGAATGTATGTTTCTGACTTGATAAAATTGGGACACTGTGTAGAACCCACCTTTTTCTTGAGTTATTTTCTATGAAACAGCTTTAATTAATATCAGTACCATGCATTTCTTCCTTCCTCCTTGCCTGACCGACAACCTTCAGTCAAATTTGTCAAAACCCAGACTCATTTTGTTCATGTAAACACAAACAGGCTTGATCTTGGGTCACATCTTTGTATTATCTAGAGTATATCATCTGCCTATTGTAAAATGTGGCTGGTTTGCACTCTCTGCTCAATATCTGTAGGGACAAGGTTTTGGCTGAATCCCAATTCACCCCTTGGCCCTACCCCTTACCCCTACCCCTCTTTTTTGCACGTTCACATGAAGGGGTAGTGTTGTCCCGATTCTCAATTAGGCGGAGGGGAAGGGCTAAGGCGGAGGGCTGTATAGCCCTCGAAACTGAGATTTTCCAGGACCACACTACGAACGGAGAGGTAGGAGAAATCTCCCATAATTCTGTTCGAATCATTGGCAAGATGGAGGTAAACACAGTCAAAAACGTGCAGCAGTGTGATGAAAGAAACACACAAATGTATGGATTTTCTTCGTAAACAACTTAATCACTTGATCGACCGTTAATGCCGTTTTAATGGGTAATAGACAACATTTCTGCAGTTTACAGTTAACCACAAAAAGATGACCAAAGCCAATGGAAGAGAGATACTTACAGCTACTGGTGTGTGCATGGTAGATACTGTTGAAAACAAAGTTTTCACATCTGTTAATAGTGGCATCTATTGCCGCATTTCCACTTCGTGGAACCGGCTCGACTCAACTCAACTCAACTCGGGTATCAGGTACTATTCCTGGAGATCGTTTTCATTACAGGATACTACTGGCTTTAGAGTACCTGGACGTCATAGCGATGTGGCACTTTACTTCTGTGTCTGCTCAGAGTTGTTGATAAACTTACTTGTTGCATATTGTCTCGTCTGAATTTTTACATCCGCCACTAAGGACTGAATCTCCTTGACTGACCATGGTGTAGTTTTGGGCTATCATCATGTGGATTAACCTACCGCTATATTTACTGTCAACTTCCACATCTGTTTTTTGTAAAACGGCGGGTCACAGAGACAACTGATGATGTAATGGGTCGCGAAGGGTTGTCCCATTTCACAGGGGAATGTTTTAACCCCTACCCCTTGGAGCTCCATTTCAAGGTGTAGTGCCAAGGGCTAGGGCCAAGGGGTAGGGGTAAGGGGGAGGGCTAAGGGGAGAATTGGGATTGGGCCTTAGACTTCTCATACAACACTAGAAGAGACTATAATTAAATATCCAATAAGCTGACTGGAGTAAAATGAGTGTAATGCAATGTAACAGGCGTTGCTGACCGCACACATCTGCATCTGTGGGTAAAGGCTGATTGTTTTCATATATGCAGTATCTCTGAGGGTGAAAACCATACTGCAGCTTTAAAGAACATGCAGAAGTGGGAAAAGACCGCAAAGGGAGGAAAAGGAGTCCTGAAAGATAAGGAAAACATTTTGAACAGTGGAGCCCTTCTTCTCGTTTTCACTGCACCACCTCCGCAAGGGTCAGAGGTTAACAACAAACAGGCCAAATCTCAGACTCTAGTCTGACCAGCAGCAGGTGGATCAACACACTGACAAGTGTTTCCTCCTGGGGACCTTTGCATTCTGAGGCTATTGGGCTCAACGGTGTGGAAACATGGCCTACTGTCAGTCTGAAAAAGGGTCGCTACAGAAAAAAGAAAAGGAAAAATGGGAAGAAAAGAGAAAACAAAAACAGGGAACAAAGACTAAATGGTGAGTGAAACAGAGGCAGAAGTAAAACCATTTCCCAAATAGAAGGTCACTAGTTAAAACATTCAGGTGACTCTTTCAAAATGTTCTTACACTTTTTTGTTTGAAACAAAAAATGTACAAAAAGGAATGTTCAAGGAGAATATAGGGTTATCTAAACAATAGCTGGCTCAAATTTGTTCATCTCAGGACTACAACTAACAATGATTTTTTTTAATTTTGATTGATCTGCAAATTAATTCTGCTATTACTAGATTAATTGTTTAAACACTCCTTGTAAAAAAAACAATCTGAAAAAAGGGCAGAAAATTGGTCCAAGTGACACATTAAAGAAGCAATTAGTAGTAGTAGCTCCTTTTCAACTGTACAGATACGTTTCTAGCTTTTACTGCTGACATATCTTTACTTGTCTAAGTTATAAAAGTTTGGTCTGAACTCAACAGTTTTAATTTAATATGACCTAAGCAGCAATGAAACCACCTCTGGACCAAACAGCTAAACCATGGTCTGATGAAAACAAGGTGGTCTCAGTAAGGATCAAGCACTGTTGTTTTAATTTCTGGACAGACTGGCTTTTTGGATCAATACATGACGTTCATCTGTCATTAAACAAAAGATGAAAAAAGAAAAAAAAAACACTGGAAGATAACAAGATGGAAAATTACACATCCACAGCAGACTAAGGGTCAGGGCCCAAAATGTAACTTTAGAGTAAAATTAATGAATTTCAATGATAATAAGTTTTCCTAATTCAAACAGGGGAGTGATTTTTTTCATTAGGGTCTGTTCAGTTTCTCTGTCTTTGTCCTGAGATTTTATAATCATTCATCATATAATTTTTTTGTAAGTCCACATCCTGGGAAGACACCAAATTTGGATGTTTTACATTTATCTAATTTGCTCCAAATCAAACAGCTGAACTTTGGTCCAATGAAAAGACAATTCTACTGACGACTCAATAAATTGTTGCAGCTTTAGTTTGATTGCCCACATTCATTTTACTTCTAACATAAACATTTGTAATTTCTTTAGCTCATATTTGTGTGAAATGCATTTTTGGTTGGTCTACAAACTTGTTCAAAACAACCATCTCTATGAAGGACATTAACCAACAAAACCATAAACCAGCATCTGATAAACTCTGGCAAACAGGAACTAGATGTATGGCAGACTCTCATCTGCTGAAGTCAACACAGAGCAGCTAACAAATTTAATAAGAATATTTAGTACCATCTGAAATCAAGCAAAAAACATGCAGTAATTTGATTCCTGACACTTAATCCAATTGAGCCATTCCAAGTTCAACGACATCATTGTGTCGCTCGATCAGATCTCCCTTGCAATTGCCCTCACATGAGCATCTCCAAACATAGTTCCTGTTGTTTGTCACAGGATCACAGGATATTTATTGACAAGGGCTGTCGCTGTGGGCTGCGGACAAGACAGTGGATTGAGCAGAGGAGAGACTTTCAAAGAATAACGGACTGTAAACAAGGAAAAGGTGACTTCCTTTGATTAAGCTCAGTTTAGCTGGTCACAAGGGGAGCAGCAATAGAAAGGTGGTATGTAAATGTATATTTACAAAAATAACTGAGGACATTTAGGACCATAGATATAGTTTAATTCTACACAACAGACTGTAACACATTGTTCTGTGACTGGTTATTATTTGTGCAATTTTAAAAATAAGATGGAGACTTTTGTCGAAGAATGTGTTAGTTATCTTGAGTTTTATACCATGAGGCAGATTATTGTAGATTTAACATAAAAGCAAATGATTATTAATTGTAATTCTGCAGATTACTGTCTACAGTATACCTAAAAATATCAATTCTGGACTACTGTCTGAGAGACACTGTCTTAAGATGATTTTTAATGTCATACGGTCTTTCCATAAATGCACATATTAAAATTTAGGTTAGAAAATGCTTACAAAAATGTCAAAAGTCAAAAAACTGTCCTGGATTTTGCAAAATATGCTATGTAGGCTTGAGGTGGTTTTTGAAGTTCAAAAAAAAAAAAACAGCAAAAATGGCAAACCTGAGCGTTCAAAACCAGTGTAGGTCTTTGTATGAGTAATTGCACAACAGACAGACACTGACTTACATAACCCTAACCCTAGTTAAACAAGTGTTGTTGTGACTGACAACAATGAACATATGTAGAAATATACATAGTGGCAAGCTGAAAAACAGGGCTGTAACTTCAACGTAGTGGCAAAATATTTTCCCAATGAATTGAAAAGAAAAAGCTCCCAGTAATCCAGTAATGCCCTACAGCCTCCAAGACAAAACAACAGGCCAAAAAAGCTTACGGACTCTGGAAAACTGAAAAGGTAAGAACTAAAAGATAAACAGGATTAGTATTGAAGAAAGAAATACTTCACCATATGGACAGCTTATGTGTATTTAGGACAACAGAAGGTTAATCTTTAAATGTTATCGCAACACATCTCACTACATGAGTCATACATATCCTTTTACATGTTAGAGAAAACCAACCTACATATTAGTGAACTTAGTAAATTATGTCTAAATACTGACATTAAACAAACACTAATACTCATACAAACATTTAGGTTTCTATGTTGCTTTAATAAAAGGTGAAATTCCAGCCCCAGTGAAGAAAGAACAAGAGACACAAGAAACAACAAAAAGACTGATTCTGCTGCTGACATACTCATTAAAGGAACAAACATCAAAATGAATGGTCACGCTTGTACATATCTAGAATTTTCTTTATCACTTCAAAGGCTCTGTGTTTCAGGAAGCTGACAGCAGGCAGGTGCCCCTGGAGTAGATTGGACTGAGCTGAATTGCCACACTGATGACTGCTAATCAGCTTTAGCACTTAAGCTAATACGGAAAGGCCTGCAAAGCACCTGTGGGAAACTCATTTCCCATTCACAATAACTGCTCTGCTAATTACTAATTGTCTCACTGCAAGACAATGTGGACTTCAGGCTAGCCCCAATCCCCCTCTCAGACTACACTAGCGACCTAAACTTTCCCATGTTCCCACACATACCGGGCTCAAGGCCACCAGAAAATAAGCTTAAGAGTCTTTATCCAAGAACCTTACATCTGAATCTTGACTAACAATCAAACGGAAAACACTAATAGTGCAGAAAAGGGCTATTAGCATGTCTGGAGTGAAATAAATGAGGCTGTAATCACAATGTTGTGCATGACAGCTACATTTACTACATTTACTTTAAGTGGAAATGTGATTAACACAAAACATCCGCAAAAGTCCAGAAACAAAGAAACCAACTATAACATCTTCCTAAATGATTTCACAGAGGGAAAGTTAAAAATGAACTGATGTAAATGCAATGAAGGATTCGGGTGTCACTGTTTAAAGATATGATTAGGGTAAAGAGTTTGTACTGATAAGAGGATGAATCAGTCACTGTTGAGTCCATTTGCGACACTGGACTATTGTAATTGTACAAGACAGATTTTACTGTCGTTTATAACTAATGTCAGACATTTAAAGCTCTTAGTGCAAAAATATTGTTTCCTTTAACTAAAACTGTTTGGATTACAGCCAAATTCCTGCTTTCTACATCACAGTAGATGTGAATCCAAAGGTCAAAATATGTATGTATGACTGGTTAAATTATTGTATTGTTAACATTAAGTTGCATGGGGTAAAAAGTGTGGAATATTTTCTACAATAACACTTAACATTGGAAGGGAGTACTGTAATATTAGCATTTGTCCAAAACAGATTTAGTACTGTCATGGTATCTGTACATTTTTTGCACACAAATATAGTGTCTTGTAAGAGTTTTTTCGTTGCTTATACCTGCCTTCCACAAAATCCCCAACTGTTATAGTAAAATGCAAAACAAAGCTATAATATGTGCATGTATCTCTGAAAATGTGTTCTTTCAACCTTTTTTTTTAGGATCCACTATAGGACATCCTCCCTGTGTTCTTTCCAGAACCTATAGGACCTGTCCCAAAGTCCCCCCTTGGCCCTACAATTCGTCCCTATCCCTACATTTGGAGTCATATTTCAGAGGGGTAGTGTCCCATTTCTCTTTAGCATCGAGGGGGGGGTGGACATTCTGCCCCTTCAAATGGAGTCAGCTTGGATGCAGACTCACGACAACTGCTTCAGGCAGAGGGGAAGACTTTGCCGCCTATAATACTTTGCACCACCCACAATGCTTTGTGAACACTTCCACGTTCCCCGTGTAAACATATGGTAAACATGGCAACAGGAGCTAGAAAGGAATCACACAAATGTAAGCAAATAGCAATCTTCTTTGCAAATCTGATGGTACCTCTTACTTTTCTGCAAACAAAACATATGTCAAGTTATAGGATGTTACATTTGTTATTTTTAGACTATCATAATTACTGTGCCACCTTAACTCAAGTTCACTAATTTTGTAAATCCCCTTACACAATAATAGTGGCAATGTCTTATTGTAAAATTGGTGGGATGTTGATGATAGTGTATAAGAAAAGACGTGTAAGACAAGACTCGTCATATATGCGACCTTGTCACTTATTGATGATGTCGGTGTCCCATTGTGTCGGTAGAAATCCCTACCACTTGCAACTCCGTTCCAAAGTGGACTTCAAAAATGAGTGGACTCCAAAACGAGTGCTAGTTGCCAAGGGGGGACTTTAGGACAGGCCATTAGTACACCACATCCTGACTGGCAACAGACGTGACGTCTGCTCTGTGAAGGAGAGGCCACCTCCTACTATAACAGCCTAAAGTCACATAACCACCTCAGTCTAAAAACCTCTTCTCGCTACTAGAAGCATCCTCTCAGATGGCAGGTATAGCTAACAGGCATCACAATTCTCAGAGTGAGTCAACCATTTGGTTGCCAAACGCTACCTATTGCTGCACAGCTATCTGAGCTAAGTAAATGGTCTGTATCCAAACAGTAGCTGCTACAGCTATCCACCATACTAGCTGCTCACCACTTGTCAATTTTTAATGGAGCTGAGATGGTGCCTGTGCTTTCCCTAACCATGGACAAGGTACCAGCTAGAGTGTGTACCTGTGAGAACTAGTTTTTTGAGGCAGACACCTATTCTGTATGTGCTTTTTGCCTCGGGCTTCAACCTGGCCAGGATCTGCTCATATCCCTGGTTAATTGTGGCTATGCATGCCTCTCCATCAAGACTCACCAATGTAGGATAGTGTGCCAAGTTAGTGTGTCACCAGTGGATCCAATGATTGGAGTAACCATTACCGTGTGAGGAGTTAACAAAAACTGCCCAAGGACACACCATCCCAATGGAAGCCAGCTGGGGCAATCAGGTCCACCTTGTTGCCCCACTAGATGGCCTTGACATGCGTGACACTAGGCTGCAGATGGAGACATTGTGGGGAATAACTAACTCTGAGGATGAATCCATTAACATCTCCTCTGACAGAGACCAGCGCACCACAATCCATATACTGCACCCTTGGAGATGCAGTACTTTTCAGAACTCAGGAATTCCTATGAGAATGATCCTGGCAAGGAAAGACGTGACTATGGATGCATCTCTGGATGATCAGGGAGCCACAAACAACGGCGGGACAGTAAACGGGTGATGGAGTTCACAAATGCAGTCAGTTCCCCCTAAGTGTCTGGAACTCCAGGCTATTTCACTGGTACTGACAACATTTTCTCCCTTTTCTGAAGGTACAGTATAGTCTGGTCAGAACGAACAACACCACTGTAGTAGCATATAGGAACAATCAAAGGGGGCTGCATTCACATTATCTGCACACATTGGCACAAAGACCGATTACAACTCTCACCAGGGTGTGAGGGGGTTCTCACATTGATTCTGATAGCTTCCCACTGGCAGGGGAAACATTGGCTAGCAGAAATATTCCAGCTACTGTGTGGCCAGCCATGGCCCCTGCCCTTCTGCAGGGACCTTCTGTCACAGATGCATGGGGAGATCTCTTATCCTCAGGCTCTGGGCGTGGCCCTGTGAAAGGTTAAACCTATCCATTCCCAAGCCTCTGCATAATGTCATTGCGACCATACAGATGCCAGAACGTCCTCTACTCATTCTTCAAATGACGGCAAATGGCATGGGTCAGAGGATTGGCGTGTAAATGCTGGAGTCTATATACCATAGATACAGAAACATATTTTGAAATAGAACTTATGGTCAAGAAATTTACCTGAGTTCAATGAAACATGAGTGAAGTATCTCACCAGACCACCTTCCTAGCCCGGAGCTAGGAAGAGATGTGCTTACTTAGACTGAGGCAACAGGTTACATTTAGTCGAAATGGAAATACTAGATTTTATAAATGCTGGCTTCATCACAGATATTGGAAACGCAGAGAACATATCAAACCTAATCAAAAACAGTTTACTTGGGTAAAGATACAGTTTAAACAGCAAAAAAGTCATGTTTATTAATGTACATCGTGTTGTTTTGTATCCCCTGCAGTAACAAAAAAGTAGTATTACCTACTGCTGCAAAGAAATTGACAAATTAAATGATGGCATTTCCAATGTCATGTAAGAATAATATTACTTTCTAACTTTGAAACTGGGACTACGGAGATGTAAGCAATTAATTGTGCAGGCTATAGGGGTTGCTACAGTCTGGGTTGTCCCACTATAGTCCCATAATGAATCAAAAATACTGTGGGAAGAGGAGATCTTATGCACACTGTCACTTAGTTCTGAACAGTGAGTAGAGCAACACTTTATTCACATCCTATGTTAACATTCAGACTCAGCTTCATCTTCATCCTCAGAAATTGTTTTAAGTCTGACATTGTGACAGTCAAACAAATTAATACAAACTCCTGCTGGCTAAAGTGGACTAAATGAACACCAATATATATACAGTGTTTAAATAATGACACTTAAATAGACTTAATAGCCTATTATGACATTAATTATAACAATAAAAAATAAAAAATAAAAAATACCCTTATCAAATTCAATTAAACAGATGAACTGTTGTGAGTTCTGGTCTGCTGCTTCAGCTCAGTTTGTAAAGTGAACAGCACTAAACATGCTTAATCTGTTGATTACTTGCTGGATTAATGGATTCCTTCATGAAAGGTAAAACAATGGAAAATCTGGTAATCTTCTACAGTCCACACTGACGTCTTCAGAGAGCTTACTTCACCAACCATCAGTCAAGCACCTAAAGATGTTTCAGTGAAAGTCTGTTAGGAAAAAAAGGGAAGAAAAATAGGCAAATCTGTACATTTGTTTCACGGTTTTCTTGCCGATGTCTCTGTAACAAAAAAACAAAAAAAAAGTACAACATGATGTAAATATAATGATAATAATCAAGTATGTGAAAATGCAGTTTTTTAGATACTATGTGCTTCATTTAGGTTTTCAAGTAGTCGGGTGTACTTTACTCGAGTATTTATTTACTTATTTATCCGACATCTTTTTACTCTTACTACATTTCAACATATGTGTTGCTGTGTGGAGTTTCCATATTCTCCGGCTTCCTCTCACTGTCCAAAGATGCTCCATTTCTCACTGCTCCTTACATTTTCAGAACAGACTTGTCACTTTGAATGCATTTAAGGTGAATTATTGATTAATTTAATATAGTGTCATTTAGTCTGCTCCCAGTATTAACCCTCTGAGCTCCAATGTATTTTCTTGATTTCTACATACTTTCTTAAGTTCACTTTCTATGGTACTTGCAAAAAACACAACACCCAACTTTTATTTCAAAATGTTCAGGACAAGCTCAGCTTTATACATACCGAGGCCCATTTTTGTCCTAGAACACATTAGAAAGATAAGTTAGCCAAAATGCTGAATGCTTGAAGTCAGATTTCTGAAAACTTTCAAATCTCTGATGAAAATACACTTTCACTAATGTGGACAAAGTGTTTTGTTGCTTGAAATAAGTATACCAAAGTTCTAGCTCCACAAAAGTAGTGGAATACATACATGAAATAATAGATAAGTCTAAAAAAAATGTCTAAAGGAGGCACAATAATGACTTCATATTACATATCAAGCTTCATTAGATGTGTGCAAATGAGACAGGAGCATTATCTTATATATGTATTTACTAAGCTCAGGATATTTACGGTGTATTAATTTCTTTTTTCTTTTTGTATTCATGCTGTCCAGTAAAACAGTTCTGGTCTAATTCCGCACAGAGTGTGACATTACATTATTGACAGGTTTACAGTATTTCTCTTATGTCTCTCCCCGTATCCTCTCCAGATAAAACTGTAATAGGGAGGGTCTTAGTGATCCCAGACTGCCTGTTGGTTGGTAAAAACTGACAGAAAGGGGATTTATTAGATTATGTATGCACAAGTTGAGGGACAAAATACTGATCCAATTAAGTCCAGTAAGAGGTGAAGACGTGCACATTGCTGTGATTGGTCCTCTAACTCCGGCTGTGAATCACATGGGACGCCAATAGAGTGTGTAAGGGAAATATGAGATTCTATGTTCATGCAAGTATTTGAACTGCTTTCCTACAGCATAAACAGACATAAAAAACTTAAAAGCAGAGCAAAACCGCCATGAAAACATTGAAGGTACATGTGCCGCATTTAGAAGGCTTTTAAAACTACCATATCTCCAGTTCTGAAGATGAAAAAATGCATTTTGTAAAGCCTGAAAATGTGACCTATAATTTTGTTCAAAGACTATATGACTATAAACCTATGTGGAATTCTATATTGGTTTTGAGTCAAAGCATCTGGATCATAATAAGTCAAGGGTGCCCAATATGTTGATCACGACCAACCTTTACATTGCAAAGGCTGTGTGGGTAGATCATGTGCCATTCAAAAATTTTTTTTAAATGTTCATCTACCATCTATCCTTGATTATGGTACTTGATTAATGTACAGGGCATCCAGTCTGAGATCTATTCTTTTTAAACACAGGGTAACCACATAAACGCCATTAAACATTCATTAACCATGTAAGCTACAAAAAACTCCAGCAAGTCAAGTGAACTAGTTAGCCTTTGAATTTACATCTACTAAAGAAGGGCTGTAAAAATGAGTGGGAGAGCTGGAACAAGTGAGAAACCATAAACTTACCACTTCCATGCAGAATGGGAGGAAGATTATTTTCACCATGTCATATTTGAAGTGTGTATGTCTGATCTGTCCAAACTATTACTTCTTTTCCAAAGAGAAATGTGGATATGCACCTTGGAACTGTTCATATAAATTACTACACTGACATCCTTCCAAAAAGTGAGCTAATCAGACAGCAGTCATTTTTCCCACATGACGATTATAATGTCTATTTGAAGCTGGTACCAGCGTCAAGACTATGCAACACTGGCTGACTACATTCAGTGTAAGTCATCATAGTAAGGTACTGACCACAAATTAATCCAATTGTATTGAGCTACAAGCGTTCATGCAGTTATGCAAGGTATATATATATATATATATATATATATATATATATATAAAAGTATTCATACCCATTGAACTTTTTCACATTTTGTCACACTATGACCACAAACAAATATATTTCATTGTAATTTTATGTGAAAGACCAGCACTAAGTGGCATACAATTGTGAAGTGGAAAGTAAATGATACATGATTTTAATATTATTTTACAAATAAAAGACTGAAAAGGGCAGTGTGCAAAAGTATTCAGCTCCCTTTTCTCCGAGTGCAACCAATTGCCTTCAGATGCCTGATGATTGCTGAATGATCAAATGTTGACCAAATGACTAGAGTCCACCTGTGTGTAATCTAATCTCAGTCCAAATCCAGCTGTTCTGTGATGACCTCAGAGGTTTGTTCAGAGAATACTGGGGAGCAAACAGCATCATGAAGTCCAAGGAACACACCAGACAGGTCAGGG
>JAPQRP010000025.1:31947922-31964868 GCA_037367295.1 Apogon hyalosoma
ATTCACACAGCAATTTTTTGTGCATCTTGGTCATTTTGACTTGGTTGTTTTAAAAGCAGCTCTCAAGCCAAGACTATATGGGCACCCCTGATGTAGGTGAACTGGATAAAATCTACAATCAAGAAACAAAGAGGAAAGGAAACTATAAACACCAGACTGTGAGAGAGGCCTATATGTCAAAGGATTTAGTATTAGAAACGGAAATGGAAGCGTAAAGGAAGTAAAAAAGGTAAGTCAGTGCCAGATAGAGAAAAGAGTTATAAAGGGAGCAGATTAGATTGGAAAACAAAGAGGATACATCAAACAATAAGAGCCCATTAAAGTGTGGCTGTGGTCGGAGAAGGGGATCCAGTTATCCCTCTCTGGGGAACACAGAGATGAATGACTTCCTAACAGGTGGACTGTAGGCTTAAGAGCACAGAGAAGGGGGGATGGGGTTTAACCTGGGACTGAGGCAGTGTTGGGTTACAGCTCTACCTCCGGAGAGAAGTCATGACCCCACAGTTTTACAATTCAGAGGAAATGGATTGTTTTTCCATCCATTTCCCAGTTACCCGGATACTTCATATACATAAGAAAAAGATGTGTCCCGCACTGTCTGTAGACGTCCGCATTGGTTTTCTTTCATATGTAACTTTCTCCTTGGGCTGAGTTCTTATCTATGTACATACATGTGTAAAATCAGCCTGTTAATTTTATTTATTTATTATTTAACCAGGAAAAAAAAGTCATTGTGATTAAAAATCTCTTTTGCAAGAGTGTCCTGGCCAAAACAGCAGCAGAAGTTACAGACAATAGATTTGATCTATACATCCACACTAAAAAATTACATAAAACACATGTACTGTACACAGCTTGTACTCTCAAAACTCTACAAAAAAAAAAATGAGGCAGGAAACATTTTAAAACCACTCAACATCCTGCAGAACACAAGCTACTTATTTTAACGTTAGACCATGATTGGCCTGACCATGATTAAACCAAATCACAGCTTAAGTACAGAAACTAGAAGATGGGCCCTTGGAGTTAAAGTTTTTCTGCGAACTCTAGTCTAGAAGTTCTTTGTTGAAATATGGGTGAATATTTCCACCATCCATCGATATTTCCATCCATCAATAGGTCTCGTAGTTATTTCCTTGAACCAGTCTTAATCATGTTGCAATCTAGTTAACATTATGCCACCAACAATCATTCACGGCTGGAGGAATTCAAGATATGAGCTTTAGTAGCTTGAACATCAGTAGCATAAACAACAGTCATGGAGAAATGGAATTGTAACATTAGCTGTCATGCAGTGAATCTGATTAACACAAATGCTTCATAGTTACGTTAAAGTGTAGAAAAAAATCATCTGTGTAATGCAACTGTAGTGGAGAATTAGAGCTACCTACTGTTTATATTGAGGAGTTTAACTTCTAATATTAAAACAACACACATTTCAATGAGCATCCATTGACAAACATGTACTTCATAAACTGTATTTTTTTTATTATTAAACCATTATTAGTCTTTCCTCTATCAAAGCAGAAAAGGAAAAGAATTAAGTATAAACTAAAATATTACTGACAGCCCAGGAAAAAAATGTTGATTGAAAGAAAACTGAGGCAGTGCAGCTTCCTTAACCACAGCCAACACAAACACATACAGATGAGACAGACACATATACTCGCCCACCAGCCGGCTATAAATAATATTAAAAATCATTCCGAAATGTACTGACAGTCCATGGGAACTATAAAATACAGTCCTGACTTTGCTAACCTTCACCCTAATCACACAAGGTCTGCAGGTAGATGCCTCTCAATGGGAGGAAGGAAAGATAAACACATGAAAATGTCAGAAAAAAAATCAATAATTTGTTTTTCTGTGAGCTGGGATGAGCTGTACAGAAATAAGCCTGGCCAGCAGCAGAGCCATGAGGCATCTGATCTGCCTACACAGTTCAATGGGCCACATCCTCTCTGCCTCCACTCGGGGAGAAAATAGCATCAGCAGCCAACACTGCCAGATATTAAGGTAGCCTGTTATTTAGCTACTACATAACACTGCAGTTGTTGGACAAAGTTAGATTCAGAGAATATATTATTTGGTCTTAATGTTAGCTTTTCCACCATTAAAACTTCGCCAACTCCATTTTTAGTTCCAGCAAGTCTCAGCCAAAAGCAATTGCTGAAACTAAAACAGATATTCTCCAAAAACACACAAATGGGAACAAACACCAGAATAACAGTGTTATTAAGAATGATGGTCCAAATATTGTTTCTCTCTCAGGGAACATGAGCAATGCTTCTGTAAAAGACTAAATAAAGATTCAGTGTGTAATATTTACTGGGACTTGAAGGTAAAAATGCAGATGGAAACCGCATCACTCTCCCGTGCAGTCACCATTAGCAGCTCCACATTAGAGCCACTTTATCTTTTCCAAAGTTTGACCCATATGTTGATTCTAAAGGGTGATACAATAGCGTCAGCATGGAACAGGAAAAGGATGATTGCTGACTAACTAACCTAGATCATCACTGCCTCTTCCCTCAAGAATTCTGATACTTAAGGCATTAATGCATGTCTGGAATTAACGTTATTGGAAACCTGACATCAGTTACACTGAATATCTAAGTCAAAGTAATGAAGTAGTCATGTGTGGAAGTGATTCTTAATCTTCTGATCTATTATTTTCCTTTAAAGTCCATCACACAGTACTATATTCACTTTCTGCACTCTTAAATCTTTCACTTGTCCAATACATTACAGGTTAAAAGGTGAAGTAACTTTATTTTCCCTGTAGCAAAATGTAGTTTCTGCATTTTACCCATCCTTTGACACACTGCGCATAGTAGAAGCATTAGCAATTAGCATTAGCACTGAGCACATTAGGAGCAGTGAGCTGCCATTGAACAATCTTGAGCAGGGGTGTCCAGTCCTGGTCCTTGAGAGCTATGATCCTGCATGTTTTAGATGTTTCCCTCATCCAACACACCTAATGGTCATTATCAGGCTTCTACAGAGCTTGATGATAGGCTTATCATTTGAATCAGGTGTGTTGGGAAGAGGGATGCACCTAAAACATGCAGGATAGTAGCTCTTGAGGACCAGGATTGGACACCCCTGCTCTTGAGGACCAACTCCAGATCTTAACTCCGGTACCTTGGTCAAGGGACTGACAGGAAAATTGAACTCTGTATACCTGTTTCTTGATGGCGAGGAAAACTGGAAACCCAATCTTCAGAAGCACGAACCAGAATGCCACTATGTTGCCCATAGGAATTTAGACCTCTTAATGGTAAATATAAAAGTCCTAAGACTTGACGTTGAAAGGATGAATATCTACATTGAGGTAGTAGGATTTTCTGATGGTTTCCTTTCAAAGTTGATGTACACAGGTCCCATAAGTGTCCTGACTTAAACTGGCAAACCTCTTTCTGCATAAAAGTAACAGACTGTTACTATACCTGGGATTAAGTTGGACTTTATTGGAAACCAGGTTATCATTAAATTATATTGAACATCTAAGTCAAAGTAATAAATAGTCAAAAGTTAGGATATGTGGAGGTGATTTTTGTGGACAATAATAGAGTGCAGAATTAGTATCAATAATGACAAATAGAGCAACAAAAAACCTGACTTTTATAATTCAAAATAAGTCCTAAGATATCCTAAAACAATATCCTTTGCCCTTCCATTTTCAGTAGAGCTGTAATTGTTAGTAGCAATTAAATCTATCATTGTGAGTTTGTGAACCACTGTGGTCCAAATAAGAGAATGAAGGACATCATCTTGGGCTTCAACACTTTTAACTTTTAGAACTAAACAATCAATGAATTAACAAAGAGAAAGACTCATTAGTTGCAGCCCTACTTTTCATGTAAACTTATTGTACCCAGGGCCACTGTACTAAGTGGACCAGGCAAATATGGGATGGAAAAGATGAAATGAATGAATGCAGGAGGATCACACTTTATCAATCACAAAGCTGGAAATGAACACATTAGATAATCACCAAGTATAGGCTGACTATTGTCCACTTCTCTGCCCCCCCACCCCAAGCACAAAAGAACACATCATCATTTGCCTTTCAGGTGTCCCTGGTACCTGTAATAGACCTGCCTGACTATTTTTAGATCCATACATGGGTGGACTGTCAGCACATTTCTTGTAGAGGCCCCTCAGGATATGAGCTGTACCCTTCAGAGAACACACTCATAGGGCTGGGAACTGGTTAGATGGGGACAGATGGAGAGGGAGTGACGTGAAGAGGAAAGCCCTTCGAGTGATATCAGCAAAGGCAAATAGTTACACGAGGAAAACTGTGGCGCAATTTGGAAGAGGGAACCAAAAGGCTTCATACCAAACATAAATTTAAAGAAACACTAAACACTGACAGTTACTGCCACTATAGGACTATGTGATGAATTCAATCCGAAGCAACAACCATCTTTGAATCATAACCTGTTCATGCAGTTCATCTGAATCACCAGTAGTTACAGCTACTGACCTTTGAGCTTAGAGGGGAAAATACAAACATAATGAGAATGAACCGATGGACCATCATATGTCTTTATAAACATGCACACTGGATGCAACATCTGACAATACCTTTATTTCACTGTGTTAAAAATTACACTCCTAAAAACAATATTTTACATCACCTGGATGATATTGTGCACTGTTCAACATGAATGCAGGCAGAAAATTTGCATGAGAGTAAAACAAACAATCATGGAGTAGAATTACATGACAGTATGGAATAATTCTGAATGGGAAAAGGACTCAGACCAACCAAGAGAAACTGCATCCAAGTCACACAAGTACACAGTAAAAGCCCTTCATTTTGGATATTAAAAGTCTGATAAGCTCACAAATCTGTACAGAAAATTATTCTGCAACCAATGAATATAACAGACCCCAAAACACTAATATTTTCAGACAAGAAATATGCTATTTGCATCAGGTATTTTCTTTTTATTTTACCTTTTGACGTTTCATAATTTAAAATGTCATACTTTGCTGCAACAACCACATCTTGAAAATGAAGTCAATGCACAAATATTGTAAAGTGCAATTCCACCAATAACCACTAGGTGCTGTTCTAATTGACCTGACATTGAACTTATGTCTAGAAATATTTTTTTCTAAAGGTCAGTATGGTCTCATTCTTTTAATTTGCCCCTCTACTTAATGTACTTGTGAGTATTTTGCAAATTATTGCTCTATTAATAAGATTTTAAGGGTAATAAAAGACTTTGATACTAAGTTTATTGTTCCAGTAAGTTAGTATTAGCAAAAACTACCTCTTATTCATCATTCAGAAAAACACAATTAGCAGGATTCTGATGGATTTGTCTTAATACGTTTGAAGGTTACATTTAACAATTATCTACACTTATTTCTGACTTTTTGTTTTGTTTATTGTGCTTTAGTAAAGGGGAAGAAACAGTTGAGTAAATATTGTACAGAATGCTGTATGACTAATTCTGTAAAGCTGAGATAAATCTTTCTCAAACTATACATTTTTTGAGTAGAGAGTTCGTTTCCTGCCACAGAATGGCCCTCAAACAGCTGCCCACTTTCAATAAGTGATTGTTGCGTAACATTGAGATAAAGAGACAAGAGTTACAAAACAGAGAAAGGGGAGAGACAGGAAGGCTAAGAGAGGTGAGGGGGGAAAGGATGGATGGGAATCCGAAGAGAGAACCCTGCTGAATTAAAGATAAGGTTTGCCCTTGCCTTGTATTTTTGATGAGGAAGATCAAGTTTTGGACACTTGCATGGTAGCACAGAGGAGACCAGAGCTGCCACGGAGTCTCACAGTAAAATAAAGCATTACAAGAAATTTGTGACATCCCAGGTAAAAGATTAAGTGATGGTAACGAGGCCACGTCACTGGAGTTAAAGGTGATATGAAAGAGAAAAGCTCAAGAACTCAGACATAGACTAGGGCCAGAGTCTCTGTTTTACAGCCAATTGAGCTACCCCGTTTGCAAACCAAGCAAGACTTACACTTTATGTAGACTACAACAACATGAAACATCCCACTAGAGCTGCATTTCTGGCCACTTGGAATAAATAATGTCATGTTTAGATGCAAGATGTTCAGTTTTGTTTATAGGTTTTTTTTATATGCTATGAGATATTTTCTGAAGGTTTGGTTTCTACAAGTTAAATCGAAGCTTATTTAATAATAAAAAACATCTTCCTTCTGCAGCTTCTTCTCACAATCCAAATCAAGACTAAATATAAATACAGATATACTCAACTCACTTTCACCACTGTGGAAAAGAGAAAAAAAATTGGAGCTTCTGAGTCTCATCTGAGGAAATCCATATTAACAGGGAAGATAAGGACATGGATAAACAAGAGGATGCTGTGGAGGAGGGAATCATCAGTTTGGACAGAGGACAACAATCTGTTAAGAGTAAGACAAGGAGGTACAAGCCGTATCTTCCCTCTCTTAACACAAGCAACATGAGATTGCTTGAAAATAAGGACAAGCTGGTGGCGCTGGTCAGGACAACCAGTGAGTGCATTTTAATGTAGTTCACAGAGATATGGCTGAATTAACTAATTCTGGACATTGTCCTGGATGTTGTGGTGTTATGGCAGCATAAAGAAGGCAAACGGAGAAGGTGATGGTGATCGCTGGTTATCATTAAAGAGATAACATGACAAAGGAAAGTGTCCACAGTCCTGACCGTCAACTATAAATTATTATATAATAATACTTCCAGAAACATGACACTTCATTATCAAAGCCTTTTATCACCTTCAAAAACGTATCGATGGAGCAATAATTTACAAAACGGTTACATCGAGGGTACAAATTAAGAGAATGGGACCTTACTGACTTCTGAAAAAATGTCATTATTTCTAGACAGAAGTTCATTCAGTTATGATATTTGTAAATGCAATCCATCGATGAAGGGACCATATGATGAAGGAATGAATCAGCAGCCCCAACAGTGACTATTAGTTATTATATAGTTATAGTTTCTGGATTTGTTTTATTTTTAATTTCAGTATAGATTAACAAAAGTAGTGTAAAGTAGTCCAAAAGTAGGTTTCATTTTCATTTTGTGAAGCTGAAATGTTTTATTTTTAGTTTTCCTTATGAGGGAATTCTTGATTTAAAAGATTGGAAGATGACTTACAAAACTGTTGTTAATTAAGTCCAATATCATTAAAAGACATTTTACACCATCAACAACAGTGGTTAACGTGACTTCCTGAAAATCATGGAAGGGAACTAAAATTATTTTAGTTCTGCTTCAGTTTAGATTGAGTTGTATTTTATTTCTTATTTAGTTTTGCTTCTTTGAAAATGTATACAAAACAGTTAAATTATTCTGAACGTTACCACCAATGCAAGAATCATTCAATTCAATTTACATTCAATTCAATCAAATTCCAGTTTGATTTTTATGAAAATCACAACCTAAGTAATGACCTTACATCATCTAAAGCTGTGCTTTTCAACCTTGGGGTCATGACCCCACATTGGGTCACCTGGAATAGTGTAACAAACTATTACATGATCAAAAACAAATTAGTTTTAGTGAAACAATTTCTCCATTTTGAATGTCTGGGGTCGCCAGAAAGTTGTGATGTTAAAATGGGGTCATGAGCCAAAAAAGGTTGGGAACCACTGATCTAAAGGCACTTTACATAGTCAGGTCATGACTATGTAGTACAGAAAAATCCAATAAATCCTGTGACCAAGCACCCAATGACAGCAGCCAGAAAAACAGAAGAAACATCCACCAGAACTAGACTCGAACATATGTAGAGCAGTAAAAAAAATCTAATATTTACCTCTAAGACAGGGGTCAGCAGCCCTGGTCCTACAGAGCCACTATCCTGCATGTTTTAGATGTTTCCCTCTTCCAGCACACCTGATGGTCATTATCAGGCTTCTGCAGAGCTTGATGATAGGCTTATCATTTGAATCAGGTGTGCTGGAAGAGGGATACATGTTAAACATGCAGGACAGTGGCTCTGGAGGACCAGGGTTGCTGACCCCTGCTCTAAGATGTAGTGGAATAGAACTTAGAGATGCCCAGACTGTTAAATTCCTTTGTTTAAAACAGAATTAGCCCACAGCAGTGTTATTTTTTGCTTGTTCATTTTATTCTTGTTAAAATCTCTATTATAAAAATAACTGAGCAGTAATCAGGTCGAATGAGAACAAATTCAATCATGTTAATGAATAAAAGTCATAAATACAACACAATAGATAAACATCATCCTCTGCCAAGGAGGCAATGACAATCATGCCAAGAATGATGTTCAGCCAATATATCTGTACACTCATATCAGAAGTATGAAGTGACTTAAAATAGAAAGACTCAAGTCGTGTACAGTTTGTGTTGAAGTACAGTACTGCAGTAAAAGTCATGAATGAAGTTAGAATGTTCAGACTCCACACTGTAAATGAAACATCACAGTGTGAATGAGGGTGTTTGACATTAGCCTGAGTGTGTCAGTGTGTGTACATGTACATGTGTTATTCAGCCTCTGGGAGCTGTCGTCCTGGTGGAAAGTGAACCCCCTCCCCCCTCATGAACCGTTACTATCTTTAGTCCATTTCCGTCGTGTCCTGTCACTTGTGTTCTCCCCTACACTCAGCACTTAAATCTGTTATCTAAACCTCCCGGCCATTCAATATCCCGTACTTCCCCTGCACAGGAAGCTAAGGAAGAGAGGGGAGGGGAGGGAAAGGGTAGATGTAGATACATACACACCATGCAATTACGCAAACACACATGGGCACTCTCTGCTGATGTACGCACCTCAGTCTGCAAAAGGAAATGACTGCAGATCACTGTATCATTATATGCATACTCTACAAGTCTGACATACTTGATTACACACAATGAAAGAACATGTACCCACAAAAGTCAGAAAGACACACACAGATACACACTGGGTGGTATGTGACAGGAGGTCTGTCAGTACATGACACATTGTCTGGTCAAAGCAGTGTCACAGCTAACTCTGCAGGGACACGGGAGATGGTGGAAGTAACTGAATCGTACCTTCTGTGATCTAATCACCTCTTAAACATGAACACACACACACACACACACACACACACACACACACCGTTAGCCTTAATGATCATTCACCAGCTATATTAACAGTGTGGATCTAACCTTTGATCTCCACAAGTGCTGCATGGCTTGGTGAAAAAAATAAAAATTCTATTATGGTAGCAAGGCTGCAATTTCAAGTTGAGTTTGTTTGGGAAATGCAGACTACTCATGGTGAATTTATATCAAGCAAAACTTATGACATAATCTGCCTAAAAAATATTCAAAATAAGTAGCAGCTTTCTTTCTTGTTTCTTTTTTCTGCTTAGTGTCACTAAATCCAAAATGTATGACAGTTGGTGTTTATTTTTCTCATTTCTCCAATCAGAGCTCTCTAAATCCTACTTCACTGGACCTTTAAACTGCAGCCTTTAGAAATTAGATAAATGCACTAGATGATACTGCAGTTACAATTGCAGTTAGATAATCTGTGCAGTTTACTTCACCTCAAACCCAGCTGTATCCTGCAATTCTCTAACTTTTCTCATATGCTTGTCAATCCCACATACAATTCATGAAACAGTTAAGTTTGTTCTCACCCTTTGGTCAACGTTGATGAATGTTCAACAGTTCGAGGATTTAACTACAGAAATTGAATCGAATTCCCATGACTATGTTTTTATTGGTGTATAATCACCTGAAAATATGAAACGTTTCATTTTCACAACTTTGTATGAGTCATTTATAGCTATAGAGGGAGTAGCTCCACCACGTTTCTGCAGTATCTCAGATCAGACTTCCTCTGCCTCGTCTTCTGTTTTATGGCAGGTAGCATCCATTACTGTCACCTACCACATTTCAGTCTGGATCAGTGCTAATGTGTCCTTAAACACATGGCCCTGTCTGCCACTAAGTGTCTCTCAAGCAAAAAAAATAAGAAAAGACACCACACACATAGCAGATCCTTCGTTTCTATTATTACCTGTCACAATAAAAACATTAACATATTCAGTGGCTGAAATGAAAACTCAAGAAGAGTGTTCCACTCAGAGGTAATTCAATATAGCCAAAATTGCTTACTTTCCTTCATATTTAGGGAGATATATTCATGTTGATTGTAGTGATATAGGCTGAATCCCAATTCACCCCTTGGCCTACCCCCTATCCCTCCGTTTTGCGCGTACACGTGAAGGGGTAGTGTTGTCCCAAATGTCAAATAGACGGAGGGGAAGGGCTAAGGCGGAGGGCTGTATTACCCTTGAAACGGAGATTTTCCAGGACCATGCTACAAACGGAGGGGTGGGAGAAATCTCCCATAGTTCTGTTTGAATCATGGGCAAGCTGGAGATACACACAGCCAAGCAAGGGGTGAATTGGGATTGCCCCTTCTTTTGTTGTCACTTTTAACCTAACTTTGGGGAGAAAAAATGAATGGTGTTTATGGCAAGAGACAAATACAGTGGCTTGCAAAAGTAATCACACCCCTTGAACTTTTTCACATTTTGTTACGCTATGACCACAAACATAAATATTTGTTATTGGAATTTTATGTAAAAGACCAACATAAAGTGGCATACAGTTGTAAAATAGAAAGAAAATGATACATAATTTTAATATTGTTTTACAAATAAAAAACTGAAAAGGGCAGTGTGCAAAAGTATTCAGCCCCCTTTTCTCTGAGTGTCCTCAAGAGCCACTAACCTGCATGTTTTATATGTTTCCCTCTTCCAACACATCTGATTCAAATGAGAAGCCTATCATGGGGGTCATCAGGTGCCTGAAATCCCCTGCACTCAACTGAGGTCACTCTTCTGCAAATCTGGTGGAATGGAGAGCCCCCCTCATCAGTGTGGAAGGTCTTAAGGGACTGTAACACCCAGTCCTATTGTTGAATCGAATTCTGGTTTCATCCAGTGACTGTTGTGAAAAGAGCAACTGGCAACCAGGGGAAGACCCGGTGACAGCCTGGAAAGACAGCTGACAGGAGGGAAAGGCCCCACTGGGCCTACCACAGGCCAGCTACCTGTGGCAGGAGGAACCTGGCACCACGTAGTGTACAGATTCCACCCATTTATGGCTACAAAAACTACTAAGAAGAAGATACCCTCAGAGTCAGCGAGAGCGGGGGCGGAACGACTTATCGGCAGATAGCACGGTAACAAACCCAGGACCAGAAATGACTACGGGAACTAAGACCACACCTGAAACTTCACAGCTAAGCCCAAAGCTCCAGAGATGAAGCTGTGGCTGGGCTAAAGTAATATCCCTTAAAGGCCTGCAAATCCACCAAGGCAGGAAAAAGTGTTTGGAAGCAGTGGAGCAGGGAACTCGCATCGACCACTACTTCTTACAGAGTAAGCCGAGTCAGTCGAGTGACGTTCAGCAGCAGATTCAACCCCACAGACTGCAGAACATCAATCCCCCTGTCCCAGAGGAGGGGACAGGACCAGACGCAGAAGGGGTTTATGAGCCCAGTCCACTCTAACCCACTGTCGAGAGGAAGATCCAGGGACGAAGACCCCTGATTAAATGGCCGAAGTCTCACGAGAGAGGAGAGTGGGGAGCAGTAAATAGAGACCTCTGTAGGCTCCTGGACCAGCTAAAGGGATCTGCAGATAGGAAGCTGGACAAAATGGGGGAACTTATCTACAACTATGGAGCGGAGCGCTTCGGGACTATGGAGAGGACCAGGAAACCACCTACCACTCAAACCAAATCCAGGAGACAACAGGAAGTGGATCGGCTGGTGAAGGAGAGGAGGATGCTGAAGAAGCAGTGGCGAAAAGCTGCAGAAGAGGAGAAAGATGGAATAAACATGCTGCAGGCTAAGATCAAGCTTCATCTCACCACATTGAGAAGAGCAGAATATCTCCAAAAAAGGCGCAAGAAAAAGGAGCAGGCAAGGTCCAGTTTCTTCAGGGACCCTTTGAAGTTCATGAAGAATCTGTTCTCCAAGGAAAAAAGCGGCAAGTTGACAACATCAAAGGAAGTGGTAGAGGTACACCTGATGGAAGTCCATTCAGACATCCATTGCTTGGACCCGACTGTCCTGCCTCCTGACAAGTCCCTTTTGCCCTCCCCACAGCACCAACTAGACACCAGCCCTCCCAAGTGGAGTGAGGTCCTCACAATTGTGCATCGTGCAAGAGCTGCATCATCTCCTGGGCCCAATGGCATTCCCTACAGGTTCTACAAGAAAGCACCGGATGTGCTAAGGGTACTGTGGAAATGGATGACAGTCGTTTGGCAAAAGCGGATTATACCCAAAGAGTGGACAAGAGCAGGAGGGGTCCTCATACCTATGGAAAAGAACTCTTCCTCCATCAATCAGTTTCATCATATCAGCCTCCTGAATGTTGAGGGGAAGATTTTCTTTGGCATACTTGCTTGCAGACTGGCTTGCTACCTGGAAAGGAACGGTTACATAGACACCACCGTACAGAAAACAGGGATTGCAGGGTTCTCAAGCTGCTTGGAGCATGCAACGATGATCTGGCACCAAATACAGTCTGCCAGAAAAGAAGGGAGAGACCTCCATGTCATGTTTTTAGACCTCGCAAATGCTTTTGGATCCGTCCCACATAACCTCCATGGACTGCTTTCACCTACTTCGGCATACCGGAAGCCATGACCAACCTCGTCCAAGCCTACTTCCAGGATGTACAACTCTGCCTGTCCACAGAAAACTTCACTACAGCATGGCAGCCCCTGGAGGCAGGAATTATGGCTGGATGCACCATCTCCCTATTAGCCTTCACCATGGCCATGGAGGTCATCATCCGTGCATCACGGTGGGTGGTCAGCATTTATGGATGACCTCACCACTCTTACCACCATGAAGGCCTGCATAAAGTGTCTCCTGGGGAAGCTGCATGATAACATCAAGTGGGCCCGGATGAACGTTAAGCCCAGCAAGTCCAGGAGCATCTCAATTGTGAAAGAGAAGCTGACAGAGCACCATTTTTACATTGGAGGGGAGCCCATACCAATGGTGGCAGAGAAACCCATCAAGAGCCTTAGGCGTTGGTATGACACTTCCCTTAGGGACACAGCACAGGTGGACCAAATTAGGGAGGACACCATCAGTAACCTAAAGACCACTGACAACTCCCTACTACCTGGCAGGTTGATGCTCTGGTGCCTTCAGTTTGGCCTCTTCCCACGCCTCATGTGGCCCTTGACCATCTATAACATCCCACTTTCCAAGGTTGACATGTTGGAACAGCTGGTCAGCTCCTTTGCCAAAAAAATGGCTTGGCCTCCCGAGGTGCATCACCAGTGTAGCACTGTATGGGAAAGGAGTTCTGGAACTTCCAGTGTCCAGTCTTATCAAGGAGTTTAAATGCTTCAAGGTGAGGCTGGAAATGACCCTGGCAGAGTCCCGAGATCCTGCGGTGGCCAGAACCATTCCCACCGTGTTGGCTGGAAGGAAGTGGTCCTCCGCTTCTGCTACTCAGCAAGCAGTGACCAGGAGATCGTTAAAAAAAATCTAAAACATGTATCATTTTCTTTCTGCTTCACAACTGTATACCACTTTGTGCTGGTCTTTCACATAAAATCCCAATAAATTATATATATGGTCATAACATGACCAAATGTGGAAAAGTTCAAGGGGTATGAATACTTTTGCAAGCCACTGTGACTTTTTGTAATTGGGTTTGAATTATATCACCATTTGCCAAGTCAAGAAACTTAACATTTATGGTATAAATAGTAAAGAATTATCTAAATCGACCATGTTAAACGGCACAGTGGATCTCATCACACGATACACGTTACCAGCGCCAGAAGACTACTGCCTCGACATATTTTACCTCAGTCTTTGAGAACGAGGTGAAAAAGTGTTCAAGAGGTGAAAATCCCTCCAGTTTGGTTATGTTCAAGCTGCAGAGACAATATTCAGACTCTGAACAGATCATGGATGGACTGACATTTTATTCACTTGTAAAATTATCTTTTATACTGACAAGCATCATATGTGTAAATGTTGCACAATTTAACAAAATCAAAAAATGACACACCTCTCTCCATTGACGGTAACTTTTTTTTTTTTTTTGAAAAAAGGTTTAATAGAGACAACCAGAGGGGGTGGGGTTTCAGCTTTTTATACAAAAAAGTACCAGTTAACATTCATGTTAGCTTAATAAAGGGGGTATGGCACCATTGCAATATGTTTTATTACCAAATGAAATTTAAAAAACCATAACATTTCAACATCTTTGCAAACATTTGATGATTTGATGCCTGTTTTCTGATGTTTAATCGGAAATGTTACATACTGTGAGTTTAAACCAAAGTGGGCTGTGTTTTTTAGCCACCAAATGGGAGGGTGAGGCTAGGTGTATGTAATCATTTACAATCTGCAATGTCACCACTAGATTCTGCTAAATATTACACAATGAAATTTTAATCCCTGTTTGGAGCAGTTGTTCATTATAGAGTTTAATCAATCAATTATTCAAATTTTATTTAAATGCGGTCAAATTATAACCAAAGTTATCTCACATTTTACATTTAGAGCTGGTCTAAACCAAACTCTTAATAACCCATTTCAAAGACACCACCAGAATTTGCATTGGATTTGTGCACCAGGTAATTAACAATCCCAATGATGAAGGAAAGTAGACTTAAATCTGCAGTGCGTGATAGCTGTTTTTTGGTGTCACTGGACAAAAAGTCCAGAATTATCTGCATTATCAGCATAAGGTAATTCAAGTGCTCAGAGAGCAAACAAGAATTACACCCACTTCTGAGACAGAACACGCCATGTTTTCAGATAGGTAAGGGGTTAAATTAATGATTGACAGCTGTGATTTGCAATCATGCTTAAGATTCAGTCAGTCGTGACTCTACTCCATCTCAATAGAAAAGTAGCTTCTCTTTTCCACAGCAACGTGACACAACAGGACATTTATCTTCATAATGCATCAGAAAGAAGGTGTGTTATTAAAATATCACTGCACAAAACAAGTTGGTTTAGAGGTTGTCTAGGTAACTAATTTCAGTCTTATCAAAGAACAAACAGGATGTACAAAAGTATTAATGAATGCTACAAAACTTCTTCAATTGTTCACACGTACAATACAGGCTCTGAAAGGAAACTGGCAAATGGTAGAGGACCAGGGAGATGGGCTTGAGCTGCCAATTCCTCCTATTATTTGTCACCATCTGTAAATGAACAATATGTCCTCAGAAAGCAGGTACATCATGCAGAGACACATAATAATACTTGTTGGCCTCATTCACACCTCCTATTCTTAATGTTTCATGTGCTGACTTGATACGTGTTCAGAGCAGTTCAGTAGTCAAGGCTGCTGTTCAAATAGAGGACAGACTCAGACTGCTGACTGACCAGATGAAGCTTGGTGACATCCACTAATGTTAGGCTGTATTTAGACAACATATGAATAGGTATTATTAATGAGTTTAACTGATTTTATTGAAACTGGTTGTTTTTTTCCATTTAAAAAAAAATAGGCCCAGTGGCCCTGTATCTCACCGGCATGTTCTATCAAGAATAAACAACAACTTGAATTTGTACGGTTATCAGGTACTGCCGCTACGTTAAAGTCCTGCAGTCTTGATGCGGGAGATCAATCAATCAACAGAAGTGTGTGACACTTTCACTGGAGGACAATTCAATAAATAAAATGAAAGTCCATGCATGACTTCCTATCAGTTCTTATTAGTAACTATATTGATATCTCTGACCATTTCCATGTTATAAGCCATTAAAATATGGCCCATTATAAGTAAAGGCATATTTGTAATACTTCAAAAATTCATCAAAAATTAAAAAATCTAAATGTCTGTAAACTGTCAGCAGACTTTGTAGATATTGTCCCAAGGAAGAAACATAACAAAATTTAAATGAGCCCGACTGGTAGTTTTGGAAAAGAAGATTGTTGACTTCTAAACACTGGTGACCTTGAGTTTCAAGTTTCACATCACTCAAGGTCAAAGGTCATGGACCTAAATCAAATTCTATATATGACTTTGTATCAGTCCTCAATAGTAACTATTACCTCTAACCATTTCTATGTTATAAGCCATCAAAATATGGCCCATTATAAGTAAAGGCAAATTTGTAATACTTCAGAATTTCAAAAATCTAAATTTCTCAAAACTGTTAAACTTTGTAGACATTGTCCCAAGGAAGCTATATATATAATATGAAATGAATCTGACCAGCAGTTTTGTCGGCGAAGACGTTTGAAGGAATGGCTAATGAAAAAGAAGACGATGACAAAGACAACGGGCACAGCACCTTCACAATA
Source organism: Apogon hyalosoma (assembly GCA_037367295.1). Lineage (NCBI taxonomy): Eukaryota > Metazoa > Chordata > Actinopteri > Kurtiformes > Apogonidae > Apogon > Apogon hyalosoma. The sequence continues at coordinate 31,964,223 of JAPQRP010000025.1, forward strand.
GCTCATGTGAAAGTGAGCTAAAAAGCACAATATTTGACTCACACTTTCAAACACTGTTGCTCCACAACATATGGGCTGTCACCCCTTAAGGCCCGAAAAATAAAACCAAATTGAGCCCACTTTAAAAACAGAAAGCCAAAACAAAATATACTGTGGTTGTCGGTGAGTTGAGGATAGAGTAAGGACAGGAGGAGTCATCAGAACCCAAATCCAAACATCAGACCCCAGGCCTCTCTCTCCTCTTTAATGACGTCATGCTGCTGCTAACGCTCCATTCAGAAGCACTGAGGCTTGCTGCTGCCAAGAGCTCAATGCAAAGCTTAATGGCTAATGCAGAGACAGAGACTAGACAAAGCCAAAAGCTGATGGCACATCTGTGTCATCATGTCATTACTGACGCCACTTCGCTGTCCATACAAACGCTATGAATTCGAGTAGAGCCAGACTGATTAATTGGCCGGCCGATTATAGAGTATCACCAATTAATCAACATCGGCCAATATGTAGCCGATTTAATAGCGTTTTTGCTGCGGACATTCTGTTGCTCGCTGCTGTGTGTGTATGTGCTACCCGCAGAGTTAGAGGAATATTAAAGCATGTCGGTTTCACTTTCACTTCTGCTCTGACAATGAGGCTATCCCCCCCC